>ML682172.1:317756-417707 GCA_007922195.1 Podocnemis expansa
GCCCTTGCGTCAGGGCAGTGCGGCCCACTGGCCGGAGTCAATAAGTCCCAGCCCTTGCGTCAGGGCAGTGCGGCCCACTGGCCGGAGTCACTAAGTCCCAGCCCTTGCGTCAGGGCAGTGCGGCCCAATGGCCAGAGTCAGTAAGCCGTAGGCCCGTCGTGGCTCCCTGGGGCACGGGGGCCCAGGTAGGGGGGTTCAGGCCCTCCCACTCCTCTGAACCCCAGCCCAGGGCCCTGGGGTGTGCAGGGGAATCCTGGCCCCGTCGGCGGGGATCCGCACCGCAACGCGCCGACGGAGGCTCGGACGCGGCCTGTGTCCGCCACGACTTACCCCGCCCTGGGCTACTTCCTACCTGGCCGCCGAGAGCTGGGCCGCAGGGGCTACGGACGCCCCCCTGGTCAAAGGCCTTGTCCCGTCGGGGTCCTCGGATCCTCCCCGGCTAGGGGCGCCTTGATCAGCCTCGCCTTCGGTTCTCCCCGTGACGGACGTCCCCGGCTTCGGCTCCGTTGAGGGAGGACCTAGACCAGAGTCTGAGCGGGAGCTCCTAGCCTGTGTCTGCTCCCTCCGCTGGTCAGCCCCAACTGAGGGGAATCCCAGCCTTTTATAGTGGGGCAGCTGTTTGAGCATGCCCAGCAGGGTCTGAGGGGCGGGGCTTCCCTTCCCTTCCGGGCATATAGGCCCGCCTGAGTGCGGGGCCGGCCTGCCCCGTCACAGAGACACAAAATTTTCATGTTTTTACTCATCTTTTATACTTGCTGACTCTCAAGTAAGTGTATGGGACTTGCTGTGTCTTGCTGCCTCAAGGCTCCTGTGTGATGATCATTGATCACCAGTCATTTGCAGACCATGATTTTGATCTTGCATTTTGTTCTTTTTCTTTCTGGTGTGGATGATTCTTCTTGCTGTTCAGGGATTAGTTTGAATTGTTCAGCCATTAAAGTCGTACTTGCATTTCATCAGTACAGGCTGGTGTCAACTGACCCCATCACACACACCCTTTATTCACACAACTTTTTCACACATTTAAATGAAATTACACAGTGTTACAGCTAAAAGAAGTTTCATCAAGTATATAAAAATGAGTTCCACATTTACAATATGGAGCTTTGTTGAATATTGATTATCATGTCTCTTAAACTGAGTTATTTTAGTTATGAAATTAAAGAACAGATACCCAGTGTTGCCTGACAGAGGCTTTAAAGGTAAATTCTATTCATTTTATTTGTGTCCCTACATTGTGGCTACAGAAGACTGAGCTAACATTAGCAGGCTAGGGCTGGGAAAAACTTCTGAGATCTGAGAGGTCTATTGAGAGATCCGAGCGAGGCTTTACCTACCAATAATGTCGCTCATGATAAATTTGCAAGAGTTGACATCACTGCATAATTTATGTGCTTCAGTTTTGGGCCTGTGCTGAAAAAGCCACAGTGGAATAATGCTTGCTATTTATGTAGCCTTAAAATAAAAGTTTCAAATATGAAGAGTGGCTCTTGTAGCCACCTCCCAACCATAAACCAAACACTTTGCCAGTTTATGTAATTTTGGTTACACAGCTCCTGAAATTAACTTCAGAAAGGGCACTCTGGGTTTAAACTGGTGCCTCTTGAGCATCCTCTCTAGTATCAAATTTGCTCAGATAACAAATAACTTCTTTTCCCTTTGCAACCTCATTGCCACTCCTCAGAGCTAAAAGTAGTCAAGTGAGTGGTGAGCAAGAAGGTAGAATAGCCCAGGGGTAGAGGGCTGCGTTGGGAGCCAAGTGAGGTGTTGGGAAGAAGAACTAACGGGGTCAGGAGGGGTTTGGAGCTGGGGGAGAGAGTAAGTAGGGGGCTTTAAACAAGTAAACAGTCCCACTGCATTCAGTTGCATAGTGGATGTATGTAATGAATATTTCTGTCAATGATGACCAAGAGAGAAAAGAGTCCAACACCTTCTATCCAATTGGAGTCAGCTCTGCAGGGCAAACAGGAATACAAATAATAAAACTTACTTTTGCCACTAAAGAAAATGAATACCCTGCAAAAGCAGACCCCTATGAGATGGTAGGGTCCCAGTGCTAAGACTGCAGTCCCACAAACCCAAGCTCCAGGAGCTGGAATCAGCCTGCCTGGGCCAACCACAGGTGTTTATTTACAGCATAGATCAGGGGGTCTCAAACTCAGATCACCACAAGGGCCACATGAGGACTAATATACTCACCTGAGGACCACACCACTGACACCTTTTCAGACAACCATCTTACAAGTATCAAGAATGACAGTGTCATTCTGGGCCTCAGGAAATAACTTCAAAGGCCACAAGTTTGTGATCCCTGGTATACACCTATCCTTAGTGCACATCCAGCAGGGGATCTAAAATATATTTGCATATAAGTCTGTACATGACAGAGGGAGAGAAAGAAGGAAAATAGGGGGATCTCTCACTTATCCCAGTGTAAATCTGCAGTAAATTCAGTGAAGTAAGTGTATGTAACCAAAATTTGTGGTGTAAATTAATTTCACTGAATTCAGAGCATGTATTCTTTAGGATCAATGGTCTTGATTTCTCTGCTGCTTATGATTGTTTCTATCAGGGATCAACCGTTCCTGGTGACATGAAATCAGAGTTTCAGTGATGGGAGAAGGAGAAATAAGCAGGTTTTGTTTTATACTGTGTTTGCTGACTGAATCTTACAAGTTCACATCCAGTGTTTGAAAAAAACCCATTACAGTTCAGTTGTAGATTCAATATTGTACACTGATTAGAGTTGTGCATTCATATACATTATCTACAAGAGTGATTGCAAATTTATTCTCAATAGCACCATACATGTTTGCAGTGTTGGTGTAGTCATGTTTGTCCCAGAATATTAGAGAGACAAGGTGGGTGAGATAACATCCTTTAGTGGACCAGTTCCTGAAACTCTTGTCTGAAAAGCTTTCTGCAGCTCCAAAGCCTGTCTCTTTCATCTGCAAAAGTTCATACACTAAAAGACATAATCACACCCACCTTGCCTCTCTAACACTATATGCTGATTCCTCTTATATACTCATTGTTGTTCCAAACAGTGTACTGATCTACTCTTCCATAACATAACCTAATGAGAGCCACATTGCCAGCGATTCTGTAGAGTGATTATAGCTCTTCCATTGGACAAGAAAGATATTTAGTGACAGAAATTTCTTTTAATGGCCATGAAATAGAGATGAAAATGGTTATGTATGTTTTTAAAATCACATATTAGCATGTTAATATATTAATATTTTTTCATTTGAATTTTAGCAAAGAAAAAATACTTGACACAACTATAATCCTAACCTACTTCTAAAATAGGGTTATTTTATAGGTCTCACATAAATGTAAAAAATTTATCTCACTCTATATACTGCACTCTTACTGTCTGTATAATAAAAGCATTTGCAAAAGAAGCTCTATTTTGCATTGTAATTTTAAGGGGCACATTACAACAGGGAGCTGAGCAAATAAATAAATACATTAAATAAATAAACTGCTCAGTCTTCCCCCTCTCAGGCCAGCTTCCATTTAGGGAGGTAAATGGGTGATGGCTTGAGAAAACCAGCACCTAATTAGACAGGTAGGGGCAGAAGCCAGCCCTCATTAGCCTGGGGATGTATAAAGGGCTGAAGGGAAAGCTTCAAGGAGGAAGTTGGGGAGTGGAAGCAAAGTAGTTGTGTTGCTCGCCTAGATCTAGCTACTGAGAGGACAAGTTGTAAGTGAGAAAAAGTAATGGGAAAACATCTTGCAATAGAGGTTTCAAAATTAAGGGTCTCCGACTAGCTTTGTGGGGGAAAAAAGAAGTAGAAGCAGGACAGACTTGCTGGCACGCTTCTATATAGATACGTAAAGTGAGGCCATATTTAAAGACAGAAACTGAGCTTCTAAAATTTAGATTTCGGCACTTTGGAGTGCTTAATTTCTTAATCTTAACTTTCCATTAGTATATCAGTTTTCATATTGTTTGTTCTGTGATGCTTTTGGTTTGGGATTTATTTATTTGTCTGGATGCTTTTTGAAGGAGGCCAATTTTTTACCAGGCCACTGGCATCCTAGTATTATTGGCTGAGTCCCCAGAATCTCTCAATCAGTTTCAAACATTAAAGACCCCAGAAACTTCTTGCTCTGGGCCATGTTTACCAAACTTCATGTCTGCTTTACTGAAAACTCAAGAGTATCCAGGAAGTCATAGCTGCTGACTTTGTCAATTTATATGTGTTGACCTTATCTTGTAGAGCTTGAACTCAATTTGCATGAAAGTGTACTAATTAAGTTAAAGGACCAATTCCAATAACTTGAAGTTGGTAAGAGATCTGTACAACTTATTGATTTGGTCAGACCAATCAAAGGGTGTATCTTCACCAAAATGTAAGGTGTGACTGCAGTAGGCCATTACATGCTAGCTTTAAATTAGCTGGTGTGGGTAACAAGCATATTCTGAGCATAATGGTGCAACATTCCACTATGGTTAGCTGCCCTAGAACAAGAGCTCTGAGCACTGGCTACAGCTTAGATTGCTGGCCGTACCAGCACCTTACCGCTATAGTTATGCACATCAGCTTGCTTTTCCACATTACAGTTGCACCTTCTTTTAAGCCTAAGTGGTAGATCTTCCCAAAAAGTTACCAGGTCTGAACATGATTATGCAAATATGTCATTAATACATGCATCTAATGCCCATTGAATTCACTGGGAAGCTCCCAGATCTAGAAGGGCAACAGGAAAGAATTTCATGACCTCTTTTTTTTTTCTTTTTCTTTTTATGGGTAGTACAGCATGGGACTTGGCTAGATGATGTCCAGAGCTACCTTCAATGGCTAATCTTCTACGATTCTATGAAAACTGAATTGAAAACCTAATAAAAACACTTTAACTATAAAGAAATGTACCAGAAGTCTTTATTTTTTTCATTTGATTTTGCTTTCCAACAAAGAGAATATCTTTTTAATCAAATCAATGGGGGGGAGGGAAGTAGCTGAAAAGAAAGCCAGGCAGAAAGGGGAGGGGGGGCACTTCAGAAATGTTCATGGGAAACACCTGATGTTTTCTGAGAGGCTTTGGTTTGCAATACACAGCACCAATCATTTGGAACCACTACGCCAATGACAGAGCACAGAAACAGCACCACTGAATTGCAACATTTTCTGGAATGGAGGACAACAAATGAATGTGAGACGGTCACTGTACAATCAACTCCTACTAAGGACCATTATGTGACAGCTCCAATCCTATCTTACCATGAGCAGATCAGAGAATCATTGTGCTTCGGAGTGTCACAGTTCTCTCTATGCACCCCTGGGCTCTGCTGAACAGTAAGAGTTTTCACCCCTTTGTCTTGAGCAGCTTCCTCATTTTTTTGTATCTGGCCAACTACTCCAGTGAGCATGCTGGCACTCCAATCCTATTTGATCTTGAGAGGAAGGACACAGGCAAGGAGCTTCTGTCCCTTTGGATGGTTAGAATCACAATCTGGTCAGGGCTAGACAGAAGAAGACTAACTGCCCTATCTGGCTGAGTAAGGACTGTGATAAATTCCACGGCTATGTCTACGTTGGAGAGCATTTTCAAAAAAAACCAAACTTTTTTTGAAAAAAAAAAATATTTCAAAAAATATTCAAAATAATTATCTCAAAATAACTTTTTTCAAAAATGGTATTTTGGGAGAATGGTCTGGGGACCACTCCTTGTCCCGAAATACCATTTTTTGTTTGTTTGTTTGTTTTTTGTTTTTTGAAAGTGAAAGTCTACGCTGGACATTCTTTTTTTGAAAAAAAAGAAAGACAATGGAAGAGATAGGCAGGCCTTCACTGTGTCTGGCAAAGGCTTTTTTCAAAAAAGCTATCTCAATAGAGGCTTTTTTTCAAAATGTAAGCATGTTTAGCATTGGTGAAAAAGCACACTGGTATTTCAAGGTAGTGGTGTGCTTTTTCAAAAAAGCTAAACCTGATAGATTTTTTTAAATAGCTTTTTTGAGAAAAGCCATCACTGGAAGCAGCTAACACTTTTTTTTTCAAAAACGCCTGCCTATCTCTTCCATTGCATTTTTTTTTCCCCAAAAAGAAAGTCCGATGTAGACTTACACCTTCAAAAAGGGGGGGGGGAAAGCTGTGGTATTTCGGGACAAGCCATGGTCTCCACACCATTCTTCCGAAATAGCATTTTTGAAAAAAAGTTATTTCAAGATAATTATTTTGAATATATTTCTTTTTTTTTTTTTAAGTTTTTTCAAAATGCTCTCCAGTGTAGACACAGCCAATGAGAGGAATGGGATTTTCTTACATGGAGCTAATATGCATATGCACCATGCTTGCAGAACTTCACTGGCTTATATGACATGCTGTGGTGGCAAAGCATATTGAATAAAGTAGGGTGTGCAGTAGCACCGATTCAACTAATTCCGCATGATTTTGATTCTACAACTTTGATGCAATTAAACATTTATTACCCAAAACTTGGAGTCAGCTTTGGCTCTGGTAGAAACCACTGAAATCCATGTGGAGTTAAACTGAGAATTAAATTGGCCTCTGACAGTTGAAGCATCAAAGTCACCCACTGGAAGAAATTGGCACTTTCAATGATACTCTGAGTAATATTTCCCTCTTGTGCCTTCAGATCAGAGTCTCCCTCCCACCGTCAGACAGTTTAAGGCAACTAGATCATCAGTCTGACCTCCTGTATGTCACAGGCCACTAAACCACCCAGCTGCTGCACAGAAAACCCAACCACAGAAATGAGTGTAAAGTAAATGAAACACACAGGAGACTAGACTTTTATGTGCCATAGCTAGATAAGAGGAGGCACAGAGATCTACCAGTGCTTGAGGCCCTTGACACAGCAGGGAAAAGATGCAGTGAGATATACACAGATAATCCTGGCAAACAACCCACACCAGTACACTGCAAAGAAAGAATCCCCCACCAGGGTCCCTGCTAATCTGTTCACGGGAGAAAATTCCTTCCCAACCCCACATATGGGGATTAATTGGATCCTGAGTATATTTGCAAGAATCAGTCATGCAGATATATGAGAAAGCGATGCTTTGTCCCTCATCAGAGCACTGATACACTCTGTTCAGTGTCCCATTGACAGCCATAGCCATCCCTGGTGCTTCAGAAGGAGAGATTTCCACTTGCCTTCCCCCCACAACTCAGGATATATTAGTGGAAAAATATCTCTTTCTGACCACAGTTGGTGAGCATCTGAAAGCCTGAAGTTTTTGAATTAGAAGCATAAGACATAGACCACAAATGAGCCTCAGAGCTGTTGAGTCCTGCCCTTACGATCACAAAGAACTGCAATATACTACTCCATTATACCATCATGCTTGTAGTTTGTCCCACTCTCTCTTACGCCTAATTAAGTTGTTTGTCCCCACAATGGGTACTGGGAGGCACATCACCTTTGTGGTGTGAAACCATGTGAAAACTTCTTATAACTTCCGGCCCAAAATTAGCTCAGTTTTTATCCATTTGTTCATATGACTACATTGTCCATTGGTTTAAACAGTTCTTAATTTTCTCTGGTATTCATCCCCTTAATGTCTTAATAAAGAGTAAACATTGCCTCTCTTCACCTGCTTTTTATGAAATTAAACAAGCCAAGGTTTTCTAGTCCCCTCTCAGAAAGTTCTTTGCACTTGTTTCTGGTTTAAAAAGGAATGCTATTTTAGATACGGTATTCGTGAGAAGTGAGGACCTCATAGAACTGGTTGTAGGGGATAACCTTGCTTCAAGAGACCATAAGCTAATTCAATTCAAGCTAAACAGAATGGTGAGTAAAAGCATATCTGTGACTAGATAGGGTTTTTGACTTCAAAAGGCTCAGAACATTAAAAAAAAAAAAACAGAGGAAAATAGTATGTTTTTCTCATTCAAAATCGGGGGGGAAAAGTCAATGGAAGGCTGATCCCCCCCCTCCCCCCGAAAATTGTGTTTATTCAAAATCCTGATTTTTCTGCTGACTGTTTTGACAGAACATTTTTTACGATCTCCAAATGCACTACCAATATGTGATACGGTATCAATAATTTTGTCCAGAGATGTGACTTACATTTCTTTCCTGATAAAGTTGATCTTCCCTTATCTATGCAAAGTCAGAATAACTTTAAAGCAAACTTCAACTCCTAGGCTATGTCTACACTGGCAAGTTAGTTCAAATTAAGAAGGTTTAATTTGAACTAATTTTTTACCAGTCTATATCAGGCTTTCATTAGCTCAAACTAAGGAAGTCCTTAGTTTGGACTAATGAATGCTTAGTTCAAACTAGTAACTACTACCAGTTAGTTTCAATTCAGCTCTTAGTTTGAGAATTACTTTGAACTAAGTACAGTGGAGACCAGGACTAACACTTAGTTCAAAATGAATACGCTCAAACTAAGGGCAGTTAATGCAAATTAACAAAGTGGACTAGTTTGAACTAACATTAATTCAAACTTTTCCATGTTGTTAATTTGAACTAATAATTTTGAGGTTAGTTCAAACTAACCTCAAACTTATTAGTTTGAACTAACAAATTTGAAACTAACTTTGCCTAATGTATACATAGCTTAGTGTCTATTCACAGTAGAATTTAAAAAAAAATAGAATATTGGTGATTTTCACCGTTATTCTTCATAACAGAATACTTTTACTCTTACAGACTCTACTGAATAGAATTAAGTGGAAAATGTCTGTTGAAACTTTTTTGTTCACAGAAAACTGGGTCTTCAACAGAATAAAAAATTTCCTGGAAAAATTATCCTCTTTCTGCTTTCCTCTAAATGGTTTTAATTTGGTGGCAAGAAGAAGAAGAAGAGGAAGAAGAAGAAGACAGATGTTCAGAAAAGAAAATTAATTTTTACTTGACAAAAACTGACAAACAGCCAGAGTTTGAGTTTTGTTTGTGAAAAAGCTTGCATTTTTTATTCAAAATATTGATACATAAGAATTTGTATGTATGTGTGTGTAAAACTTCAATGAGCTTTACTGGTAAATAGTGCTTTTCTTCAGAGAAGTGCAGTTTCACAAAAAGGCCACCTGCTCCCATCATTCTCAACAGGAATGAAACTATAAACTACAGTTAAGCATAGATACTATCTTTAAATATGCCTACATGCTGCCTGCCATTCATTCCAACAGAATTAAAACCAAGCTGCCCTCTGTGAAGTGCACAGTCAGCACAAAAGGCTATTGTCTTTCCAAAGGTCAGATTCACTTTGATCTCTCTGAGAGCTCTAGAAGTTGGAAGGCATTTTGAAAAGGACAGTTCTTCTTAGTATCTCCTGAAGAAGAACAACAGTTCCAGTTGAAGGAGAAACTTGCTGTTTTTAGTAATGGGGTGTAGAACAACCGTTCTTCCTAAAACATTTTTTCCAGGTATTGCCCATTTTACCAGGTCTCAAAAGAACAGGAAATTAATGGCAGTGATGTACTAGGGAATACTTGGAATAGGAGAAAGGAAGAATCTAGGGTGTGTATACAGTATAATATGGAGGTCAAGAAGTGTGTGAACCTGTTAAAGTTTGGTGGCTTGGTGCAGTTCCAGAGTAGAGTACAGCAACCACAGGGTCTCATGTGTCTTGTTCCAAAAGTTAAAATAATTATAAAGGTTAATACTGTATATACTCAAATTAATAGGCATCACATTGTTACATTCTCTCCGCGTTTCTTGTTTAATGTTAAGTACTTCACTGCTCAACTATTTAACATTAATACTAAAAAACAAAACAAAAAGAAATTTCCCAGACAAAAGATAGTTTAAATTGTAGATATATTTAAGTATATATCAATATCTTAAGGATAAAAATAGTTACAAGACTGATACTGCCCCTGAAACAAGTATTGCAAACCAGAGCTAAGGTTAAACTTAAATTAAGTCAGATAATTTAGAGCTAAGGTTAAATTTAAAATCAATCTGAACATGTGAAGATAAAAATATGCAGCTTTGGCTGCCAAACAAAGTTATCACTCTCCTGTTGTGACACTATGAATTAAAAATATGGATAAAAAATTCTAGTACATCTTTTGACATTTCAAATCATTCAGAAAAGAACTACATGAATGGTTCAACTCTGAGAAACCTGCCTGAATGGGAAGAACTAAAGATGCCCAAGCTGTTTAATGTACTGCAGAAAACATTAAGAATCAACTTGATGATGGCCCACAAATACCTACAGAGGGACAAAATTTCTGATAGTGGTTCTTTAAGTTAGTAGAGAAAGGCATACCAAGATCCAGTTGTTGGAAACTGAAAATAAACAAATCGGGGCAAGAAATAAGACACCATTTTTTAAAACATTGATCGTATTGCCCATTGGAGCTACTTACTTTGGAATATGGTATGTTCTTCATCACATGACATCTTTAAGTCAAGACTGATATCTATCTAAAAGATGTACTATAGCTACAAAAGAAATTATGGGCTTGAAGCAGAAGTGATTGGGTATGACTCTTTGATTTGTTGTACAGAAGGTCAGATTAGATCAGAGGTCTCAAACACATGGCCCGTGGGCTGCATGCAGCCCCTAAAGCTATCTCCTGCAGCCCGTAACACTGTTTTTACTGATATTTGCAATACTGTTTGTATTAAAAGGTTTTAGTGGTGCGTCCCTTGGGCTCATGTACTAGTCTTCATGAGGCCCTTCACTAGTCCTCATGGTGATTTGAGTTTGAGACCCCTGGATTAGAGGATCATATTGACACTTTCTGGCCTTATATCAAGTGAATAATCAATTTTACCCAGTCAGGGGCTAAAAACTCTGCACTACCTATGAGAGTATGGTGATTGCTTGGCATCGACAAGGCAAAATTAAAGTTGTTTTGTTGTGCTTTTCATAGTTTGATATGCGTGGGTTTCTTTTAAGCCTAACTTTAAGACTGAATTCACTGAGGGTTGGTCTATACTGAATTCCCTGTGTCGATCTCCATGGATCGATGCAACAAAATCGATTGAGACCCGCTCAATTGATCCTGGAAGTGCTCTCTGTTCAAGGCAGTAACTCCATCCCACAGAAAAGAGTAACACTGCAATGAATCAAGAACATTTCCCATCAGCTCAGGACAAGTTAGACACTGTGGTAAGGGAGGGTAAGCAAGTTGATGAGAGAGGCATTCTATAGTAAGTAGATCACATATCTCCTCTCAACTCAGCTTAGCAGTATAGCTCAGGCATGAGTCCTCTATATAGAAAGAAAGACTGAGCCATTCATTTTCAGTTACATTGTTGCAGAGGTTTCTTTCTGTGGCTTAGCAAAATAGTGAGAGCTTTCTCTCAAAGCAAAGGCAAATAATAAACAAACCTGCTAAGCATGTCCAATTTCTGGAGACAAGAGAGGATTCCCAGGGGGGCACTGTAATGAGCCCCTCTGTGTGTGTGTGGCTTGAGGCTATAGATTAAGGTGTTAGTTGCTGCAGGGACTCTCTCCCTAAATGTCACAGAAACTAATAAATACAGTGTCTAATTCCCTAACATGATCCATTCGGGATGAAGAGTGATTGAACGTTCTGTTCCACACGCAGTTATGCTACAATATTTCTTTCCTTCATTGAAGGTGAAATAACCATTTTCTTTCAGTTGTGGAACCTCAATATATCTTTCCAATCCCGTCTACCTACAAATGTGATAGTGTAGTCAAGATTCTTGCAAACTGAAACAGACATTTGTTTGCTTGTTCATTTCTTTTCCTTAGAATAACTTACAGGAAGAATGGATATTGTTCACAGAAGAAGCTGAAAGTTCCAGATGGATATTAGGTAAGAATCCAGTCTCACACATGGAAATAGGTCTGAGTTAAACATTTCAGAGCTCAAATAGGATTCAAGGCCTGATTTCTGCACCTTTGAGGATTTCGGGACTTAGGACTTTAGTTACAGTTGAATATAAAGATAAATGGGGGTAGTAAACTTTTGATATTTTTTGTGTTCTCAACTAGAGTCAGTGCTCCACTGTGCTAGGTTCTCTGAAAACACATAGTAAGAGACAGTGCTTGCCCTCAAGAGCTTACGGTCTCTAAGAAACGAGACACAAGAGTGCACACAAAAAGGATTATCACCCACTTTGTACAAAGAAACAAAGAGGACTCTTGTGACAGTTTTAAAAACTAACACTTTTATTTATCATATGAGCTTTCACAGGAGGAAAACCCACTTCGTCAGATGCTTGAAGATGGGGAACTTACCGAATGTGTGAAAAATTAATACAGGGAACTGTAAGCCATAGGATCAGTCAGATTATAACAGCAAATCAATGCAGTTCTTTAGATTCAAACAGTGGAAAACAATATATGAGAGAGAGGTGAAAGTGAAAGGAAAGCAAATTGACCTGTTGTAATGGGGAAAAAATATAGTGCCTATTTAACCCTATGTTGCTGGTGTCAAATCTACATATGAATTCCAATTGTGCAGTTTCTGTCTGAAGATTTGCTTTGTTATCCATTTGCCTGAATACAGCTATTAATAGATTCTTAATGTAGGGATCAGAGAGATGGAAGTATTCCCCTACTGGTTTTTGAATGTTGTTATTTCTGATGTCAGATTTGTGTCCATTTATTCTTTGCGCAGAGACTGGCATGTTTGTCCAATGTCTAAGGCAGCCAGGGAGGGGAGGTGTGCATTTCTGGCACATGATGAGATAAACCACGTTGGTGGATGTGCAGGTGAATAAGCCCTTGAAGGAGCAGCTGATTTGATTAGGTCCTGTAATGGTGACTTTTCTGCAGATATGTGGGTAAATTTGCCAACATTGTTTGTTGCAGGAGGATGTGCCTGCTTTAATAGTTCTACTGATAGGTCTGTAGATGATGATAAATATCTGTTTAAGGTGGGGCTGTCTATAAATGGGGAGTGGTCTGTCTCCCAAGACCTGAGAAAGTGAGGGATTGTACTGTAGAATAGGATGTTGATCCTTAATGATACACTGTAGAGGTTTGAGTTGGGAATTGTAAGTCATGGCCGGTGGCATCCTGCTGTTTTCTTTTTTGGGTTTCTCCTGTAGTAGTTGACTTCAGAGTACCTGCCTGGCTCTGTCAATCTTTTTCTTCACTTCTCCAGGTGGATATTGTAGTTTTCAGAATGTTGATAGAGATCATGAAGGTGTCTGTCTCTGTCTAAGCTATCAGAGCAAATGAGGTTATATATTAGGGCTTGTCTGTAGACAATGGATTGAGTAGTGTGTACTGGATGGAGGCTTGAGGAAAGCAGGTAGCTGAAGTGGTTTGTAAGTTTGAGGTATAGGGTGGTGTTTATGTGTCCATCTTTAATTTGTACTGTAATGTCCAGAAAGTAGATATCCTGTGTGGAGTGTTCCAGGTTAAGTTTGATTATGGAATTAAAATAGTTGAAATCTCTGTGGAAATCTTCAAGCCGATCCTTTCCATGAGTCCAGATGATGAAGTCATCAATGTAGCATAAGCTGAGGAGTGGAACTTGGGTATGAGACCAGAGGAAGTATTGTTCTAAGTCAGCCATAAAGATGTTGGCATATTGTAGGGCCAGGTGAGTACCCATAGCAGTGCTGCTGAATTGAAGATATAAATTATCTTCAGATCTGAAATGGCTATGGGTGATATGAAGTCCAATCACAAGGTGTGCAGTGACATCATCTAGGATAGTTCTAATGCTTTGCAATCCATCTTTGTGTGGGATGTTGGTGCGCAGAAAAGGTGCTGAGGCAAAGAGGAAATCTTTGCTGTATGCAGAATCACACAGGGAGTCTATAGCACTGCTAGGAATTAAACCCCGACTTAGTCTACTTCCACTAGGCCAAGGCTGAACATCATCCAGTGGTATGTATGTGGGTGGGTTGCCCTGAACACCCGGATCCAATTGGATCCCATCTGTAACCATAAAGGGTAAATAATAATAGTAACAAGGATTTGCATTTCAGAAGCTACAGTCCTCGTCATGTTTGTTTAAAAAAAATAACTAATGCACATCACCAGAAGAAGAGAGGTGGTAGATGACACTGCAATAACACATGAGCCTCAGAGCTGATAGACTGTGAAGGGCTTGCGCATGGAAATGACCTGTTTATATTTGATACAATTGGCAAGGGGCAGACAGAGGAGGAAGCAAATGGAAAAGGCCTCAAAGCTAAGATTCAACATTTTTAGTCCTCATGTATCTTCAACCTTATTCTATCCTTCTTTCTCTCTCCCTTTCAGCTCTTCTCACAGTCCTCTACGATATGGTAGCTTTTCCTTTTATCTTCTTCTCTCTCCTGTGGCTTCATGCAATCCCACTATGCTTCCTCATCTGAGCATCCTCTCTCCTTTTTCCAGGTCCTTGCCTTGCACACAGACTTCCATTGTTACTTTTGTGCCAATGTTACTTCTTTACCATTCCCTGCCCGTATCATATTTCTGCGTCAGTGAATAAGCCAGATATATGAAGAAACTGGAAGTGTTCTATGCTCTCATACCACTAATAGGTGTAAACCACCAGGCCAGGCAACAAGTGGTCAGAAAATGCAGAAAAGAGCAGAAATAGCAGAGATCCAAGGTACTGGTGCCATTTCATAATATTTAGTGTTTTAGTTGCAAAGCCCCAGCTCCTGGAGTCATGTGATAATGTAAAATTTACTCATTTTAAAGGCATGTTCCTAGCTCATATAATTTCTAGCAAAAGCAATCTTTGAAGCCTCAGAAACCAGCAGACAAATAAAATGAACACAATTAAGAGATACACAGGAAAGTTCCAGTGAATGTTTCATTGTAATATGCTGAGTGAGTGAACTGGAACTTTTCATGAAGACTGGCCAGTTTCACTGAAGCACCACAGAAAACAGGAAACTCTGCCTATTAACCTTTCCATCACAATCTTGCCTGGTTTACTGCCAGCCTATCTCCAGGGCAGTCTGCCTAATAGGTTGCTAGCAACCCCAGAGGTCCCTGGGTCTGCAGTCTTAGAATGGTTATACATGCTAGAGCTGGAGACACCCGAATATTCATGCTCTTTATCTCCAGGGATCCATTCCTTTTGCAGAGGATTGCTAAATAGTGGGTGTTTGATCCTAACCGAAACAGATCCAAATTTTGAAATATACAACTTGTGCACAGCATTTTGCCTTTCCCACCCCATCTCTAAAACCATAGAATCATAGAACTGAAAGGGACCATGAGAGGTCATTGAGTCCAATCACATGAACTCATGGCAGGGCAAGTACCTTCTTAAAACATCTCTGACAGGTGTTCCTGTAACCTGCTCTTAAAAATTTCCAGTGATGGAGATTCCACAAGCTCCCTAGGCAACTTATTCCAGTGATTAATCAACCTGCCAGTCAGGTTATTTTCTCCTAATGTCCAACCTAAAACTCCCATAATTTACTGTTCTTAAAAATCGCAAGATTTTCTAACTAATCACATGATTTAGAGAACCTCATTCATGGCTTTTGAATGTATGGGATTAGAAACACTGCCAGGCCTGTGATCAGAAGCAGCAGTTACCAAGTAAGGACACAGCTGAGAAACTAGTCATCTAAATGGGTAATCTTGAAGGAGTCCAAACTCAGGGAATGGGATCTACAGTATGAGTACTTTGCGACTTATCATTTAGTGAGTGGACAAAATAAAGTACTTAATTCATACATGGAAGAAACATGGAGATGCATTCCATGGCGGGGGGAGGGGAATTTGTAACCATTTCGGGTGACTCTGTAATAATGTGTATGAATTGACAAAGCCCATTGGGAACTGGATGCCTAATTCCAATCAATTTTAGAGAGACTTGGAAGTCACAGTCTCCAGGCAGAGTTGAAATCTCAGCCCTCATGAAAAGTGGGTGTAAATCTAAAGATCCCGCCCACTCTCCAAGTGCTTTGTTTAGTGTAATACCCACTCTCAGTGCTGGTTGTGTGATTCAGATTTAGTTTAGGCAATGAAAATTCCTTTTTCCATGAAGTTCTCCCTTGTTATCCCAGCAGATGTAGCATGATGCACTCCCGTGTAAATGGCTGGGGGCAATCACAGCATGGTGACCCGGTTCATTCTCCTGGGACTGACGGATTTCCCAGCATTGCGTATGCCCCTCTTTGGGCTGTTCCTGATGATTTACATTCTTACGCTGGTGGGGAATCTTGGGATAATTGTATTGATCAGGATTGATCGACGACTGTATAGCCCCATGTACTTTTTCCTTAGTAACTTGGCTGGTGTTGACCTCTGCTACTCATCAGTCTTTGCTCCCCGGATCCTGGTGGATTACTTAGTGAAGAGTAAAAGCATTTCTTACACTGCCTGCCTTGTTCAACACTTTTCTTTCGTTCTGTTTGTGACAACAGAAGGGTTCTTGCTGGCTGTCATGGCTTACGACCGCTATGTAGCCATTTGTAACCCTCTGCTCTACACTAATGTTATGTCTAAGAAAGTCTGTATTCAGCTAGTGGCCAGCGCATATGTAGGGGGGCTTTTGAACTCACTGACACACACATGTGGCTTGCTGAGGTTGTCATTCTGTGGACCAAATGTCATCAATCATTACTTTTGTGACACTAACCCATTGCTGAAGCTCGCCTGCTCTGATAGTCACATCAATGAGATTTTGCTTGTAACATTCTCTGGGATCATTGCCATGGCCACCCTCCTGATTGTCATCATCTCTTATCTGTACATCCTCTTCTCTATCCTGAGGATCCGCTCCACCAAGTGCAGGCACAAAGCCTTCTCCACCTGTGCCTCTCATCTGACAGCTGTCATCATGTTCTATGGACCTGTAAGCTTAAGTCACATACAACCCAGTTCCAACTACTCCCTTCAACAGGAGAAAATCTCTGCTGTCTTTTATACCCTGGTAGTTCCCATGCTGAATCCCCTGATCTACAGCCTGAGGAACAAGGAGGTCAAGGATGCTCTTAGGAGGGTGATGAAAAACATTCCTAGATAATTTGTTCAACATGACAATTCCAATCAATCGATATGAATAACTAGAAGAATGAAAGTATGGGCAGTGTGACCTTACCCTGATTTGTATCTTGCCAATTTTGCACAGGAATTAAATAACACTCAAAGAATTGATGTAGTGAATTGTAATTATGTTTTGCAGTTACTCAAGAGGAATAATGTTACCCAATGTCCTGTCATTATGTGATTGCTTTAACATAAATACCCTTCTACATTTCTTGATAATTAAATTTATTTGTAATGGTGCATTGTCAAGGATCTAAGATAAAAACTAAAATAATCTTGCTTCCAAACTTAATTTCTTAATTTGTTTTATAATTAAGGCTCAGTATGTAACACACTATTAAAATGTGACACTTTTTCTCTCTTTAATGTCAGTTCCTCATAAGAGCTTTGTCACTCTACCATAGATGCAAGTTAGAGATTTCAATCCTTGTTTTTAGTGGTAGAGGTTTGTGATGTTAATGCCACAGTTCCTAGATTCAGTACTTCTTCTTGACCCAGCCAGAGTCAGTAATAAAATGTCATAGAAGCATCTGGCATCGACCAGGCCCTGCAGAGGAACAGAGAACCATACTGTTAGCCTGGGCTACCTGCAAAACTCTAGCCATCCTATCTAAGCATGGATAGCTCTTATTTCTGCAAAAAACAAAGAGACCACACCCTTTTTGACTAGTTCCCAAATGTTGAGGCCATCCACAGCTTTCCTTCACTCCAGCTGGAGTTTTGGGCAAACTCTGGCCCACAATGTCTTCTCTTGGGCTCCTGAAAATGGAGACATCCAATAAATAAATTTGTTAGTCTTTTAAGTGCCACAAGACTCCTTATTAGAAATATTTTATTTATTTTTAATAAATTGGATTTATTTTTTTTGGATGAAAACCAACTTCAAAAAAAAAAAAGAAGCAAAAAAAAATATGGCAAGTTTTTCATTTAAAAGATTTCTTGTTTCAAAATTTACTTCAATTTTATTAAAAGTTAAAAAAAAAAACACAAAACTAAACCTTGTGCCTGTTTAAACAAAACATTTCATTCAACTTGTCAGTCAAACTAAAGTCTTGAAAAACAGTCATCAATTTGGATCCACCAGAAACTAAATTTTTCATTCATTTTCAGAACAATACGCAAACTTTGAAATCTGGTATTGATTGTTCAGGTTTTTTCTCATCATTGCTGTGAACTGATTAGCCTAATCTCACAGTGTTAGAATTCTATAGTTTATGTGCACTCTATCACTAGCCACTCCTCTATCGCTATGCATATGGTCACTTTTGCTCTAAAATAAGAATGCCCTTTTTTGGTTTTGTTAAATCCCTTGAATTAAGAGTGTCTATACAAGGAGCTATTCCAGAATAGCTCTGTGTCTTAAATTCACATACTACCTTGTTCTGGATTGATTTCCCGGAGTAGACAAGCCTTTACTCTCATCACCACCGTTTTCATTCCTCCATGGTGATGTGAGTCACAGAACTGCAAGATTTGTCAGTGGGGAAAGGAAGGGCATATATAGGAGAGCACAAAAATAGTAGGAAATCATTAGACATTAGGCCATTGTAAAACCCATGGAAAATCTATTGCTGATATTCTGTGTGGTTAACATTCAGTGGGTATGAATGATGGATTGTTTAGTTCCCTGACATTTGAAAAAAATAAAAATAAAAATGTTTAGGGTCAAAAGAAAAAGTTTGTTTTTTTTTTAAATTTGCAGCAGATTGAATTATAAAAACAATATTATTTCAGGCTTAAAATATTTCATTTTTTGTTTTGAGCATTTCTCTTTTTCAACTTTGCAATACCTTTGAAAGATTTTTATTTTATTTTTTTAATAAATAAAAAGTTTTAAGGTAAAAGAAGAATCAATATAGGAATGAAAATATTTGATCTTGTTTGATGAACCCCACATAAATTTGCAACTTTCACTGGGGGTGGGGGGTCAGCCAAAGAATTGTGCCAAGCTGTAATTAGGCTTCTCTCTATACAATGGAAATGTCTTGCACTTCACTCTGGCAGGTCTTCCTAAGTATAGCAACTTTTCGGCTGTGGTGAGTAACAGCAACAGGACAGAAATCCTGAGAAGTACACTCAGAGATTCCAAAGAACAAAACAAAAAACTTAAATAAACAAACCATCCATAAGTAGAAGGCCTCATGTATTAATGTGAGTCTGTGGCCACAGAGGTTGCCGGTTGTTGCAGAATTGTGGCCCAAATCACCACTTTCATTAAAAAAGCCCCAGGAGTCTAGCGCTTTGTGGAGTTGACCTTCAGTGCATAACCAATACGCTGTCATCTGCCTGAGTCTGCAGACAGTCTGAAACAGTGGCTCAGACAAGTATTAACAGCCATGGTCATCTTAATCAGGGCCCTGGAAACTCCATAACTGTGGAATCTCCCCGCACCCTCCAAAGCCATAAAGCTTAGTGTTGTCCTATAGCCAAACACCTGATATTTTGTGTCATGTCACCTTCCCCAGCTGGGGCTTGGCTCCAGTTGTCTCTTGTTCTCCAGCTTCCATGAGTAATACTAGTCCAGGCAGGGAGGGTAAACCACTTTCCCCAGCCAAGACCACACAGGCAGGAGGGAGCAGGGCTGAAAGTGTACCCCTATTCAGCCTACTCACACAGCTGCCAGGGAGAGTAGCCAAATGGGATGTGGGGCTAGGAGGAGAAAGACAGAGCTACCTCCTACACCTCTGTAAGTGGTGCATGGAGTGGGAAAGGCATGGTGGCCATGGAGAAGAAGAAGACACTTGATGAGTCACATGACCAGTTGTGTGTCCTCCCCCACCTCTCCTCCAAAACTCTTCACCATGCCAACAGACACCAATAAAAGTAAAAGTTGGCACGTGTAGCCTTTCCCCTTATGACAGTCCATGGAGGAGTGTCTCACTCATGCGAGGGTGGTGGCACTCCCCTTGCTCTCGGGAGAACTTCTGTCTGGCTCTAAGTCTTTTACACAACAGGCCAAACAGTCCCGAATGTCTGCTGGCCTCTCCTGCTATCTCAAGGAGGCCTGGTTCACTCTCTGCCCCCATCTGCAACCCTAACCTGGACTGGGCCACAGGGTAGGCCATCATAGGGCTATTGCTCTTTCTGCTGCCCTGTACTCTGCTGGCTACCCTAACCTGAAGCATCCCATTGAACGGGCCTTCTCTCTGTGAGCTCCAGAAGCAGATCTCCTCCTCCTATCCCACTGCATACTGAGGCCCTGGCTGAGATTTTAACTTCCCTTTCCTGGCACAGAGTGGGAGGCCTCTCTGACCAAGAGGCCTCCCCAGATGTTGAGGTTGTAGAGGATGCCCTCTCTGGTGGGAGGGGCAGTATACCCATCATACTCCCTCCCTCTCAGAAAGCTTCTCAGGCCTATTCCCAGGGAGTCCTGGGTTCCCCCTTCCCTGGAGAAGAAGTGCACAATAGAAGGATCCCCGCTTGCCTGGTGGGCGACCGTCAAAGTGTAGGGCTGAAACACCAAGTACTACCACATAATTCAGAGATTGGGGTCTTTCATCATCCGTGGCCACTGGAGGAGGGCGTGGTCTATCACCAGCCCCAATGGGTTCCCCTGGAGCTAATATTGGAGGGCATTTACTGACCATTTCACTGTCAGGGCCTCCTTTTCAGTTACCAAATATATCATCTCACACAAAAACAACTTCCAGCTCAAGTACCCCATGGGATCATGGAGCAGGCTCTCACAGAACCCATCCTGAAACCCTTGGAGGAAAATAGATTCATCAGGAACAGCCAACATGGTTTTACCAAGGGTAAATCATACCTAACCAAACTCATTGCCTTGTATGATGAGATGACTGGATTTGCAGATGCGAAAGAGCCATTGACTTGATATACTTCGACTTTAGCAGGGCTTTTGATATAGTTTTCCACAGCATTCTCATCAACAAGTTAAGGAAATATGGGTTGGATGTTTGGACAGTAAGGTTGATAGAAAACTGGTTAGATTAATGGTTTCAGCGACTACAGATCAATGGCACCATGTCTAGTTGGTAACCATTAATGAGTGGTGTCTCCCCGAGTTTGGTCCTGGGGCCAGTTCTGTTCAACATCTTTATTAAGGATCTAGATGATGGGATGGATTGCACACTCAATAAGTTTGCGGATAACACCAAGCTGTGGGGAACGGGTAGACATGCTGGAGGGCAGGGACAGGATTCAGGAAGACCTAGACAAATTCGAGTAGTGGGCTAATAGAAATCTCATGAAGTTCAGCAACAACAAGTGGAAAGTCCTGAATTTGGGACAAAAAAAACCAAAAAAACAACAACAACATGCACTGCTACATGCTGGGGAGCCATCAGCTAAGTAGCAGCACAGTAGAAAAGGACCTGGGGCTCATGGTGGATGGGAAGCTGGATATGAGTCAACAGTGTGCTCTTGCTGCCAAAAAGGCCAATGGCATACTGGGCTGCATCAGTAGAAGTGTTGACATCAGATCAAGGGATGTGATTGTTTCCCTCTTTTTGGCATTGGTGAGACCACATCTGGAATACTGTGTCTAGTTTCGGGGACCCCACTACGAAAAGGATGTGGACAAATTAGAAAGAGTCCAGTGGAGGGCAACAACAATGATTAAGGGGCTAAAGCACAAGATTTACAAAGAAAGACTGAAGGAACTAGGCTTATTTAGCCTGCAGAAGAGAAGACTGAGAGGGGATTTGATAGCAACCTTCAGCTACCTGAAGGGATGCTCCAAGGAGGATGGAGCTCATCTGTTCTGAGCAGTGACAGAGGACAGAACAAGGAACAATGATTTCAAGTTGCAGCTGGGAAGCTCGAGGTTGGGTATTAGGAAAAACTTTTTTACTAGGCTATGTTCACACACAAGGGGTTATTTTGATAGAAGTCATTTCAATACAAGTTGTATCGAAATAACGCCTTATTTCAAAATAAGTTAATTCAAATTAAGGAAAAAAGCAGGAATCAAAATAGCGTGTTCAGACAACAGTTATTTTGAAACGAGTCACCGTTGTTTCGAAACAACATGTTCAGATGGCATTGTTTCAAAACAATCATTTTGAACAACATTGTTTTGTCCCCACATGGGGTTTAAGTTGTTTCAAAACAACGCCGTTGTTTCAAAACAACGGAACCCGTTGTTTCGAAACAACAGTGCATCGTGTGAACTTGGTGTTTCTTATTTTGAAACAACTTCTAGAAAGGTGGTGAAATCTTCATCTTTGTTAATATTTAAGGCTTGGTTAGACCCTGGGAGGGTAAATTTTTTAGAGAAGTCAGGGTGGATGAGGATGGGATTTTTTCAGAGGCATCCCTGGCCAGGGTGCTGAGGGGTGTCCCCTGGCCAGCAGAGGGGGACTGCAGACACCTGCAGGGTGAAGCGCAGCCAGGCGCCTCACCCGGCGGGTGTCTGCAGGGGGCTGGAGAGGGGTGCAGGGGAATCTCAGGCCAGCGCTCAGCCTGACCCCTGCAGCGGTGGGCTGAGCCCGGCACCCCAGACCCCGCAGCGGGCTTTGGGGGCAGCGTGGGTGAGGGGTGCAGCGCCCGGCTGTGCGGCTCTCCCCCCTTGCCTGCAGTCCCCCTGCAGACACCCACGGGGTGAGGCACGTGGCTGCGCTTCACCCCACGGGTGCCTGCAGCCCCTGCAGACACCTGTGGGGTGAGGGGCCTCTCCGCTTCACCCCGCGAGTGTCTGCAGTCCCCTCCCCAAGCAAAATAGCATGTCCACACTGTAGACATGCTATTTCGTTCCCTTATTTCCAAGACACCTTTTTGTCTTTGGAAATAAGGTGTTTTGAAATAACCATTTATTTTGAAACAGCTTGTTTGAAACCTCTTGTTTTGAAACAAGTCCTCTGTGTGTGAACACAGCCTCAGGGGAGCTGCAATTGTTGCAGAGCTAAGGATAAAGTTGTAATAATCCTTGGGGAGAAAGGGGTTAACACTCTGGTCAGTGAGACCCAGGACAAACAATGGGAACAAAGCACATGTTTTTTTTTTTAATTGGAGCAGCAGCCTTGCCTGTTCCTGTTTGGATGCAGCAGAGCTCCTGGGAGGATCAGGAGGAGTCCAGAGGAGCCTGAGGAACAATCCAATAACATCCTTACCAAAGATATGCTAAGTTTGTTACTGACCAGGCATGAGTAAAACAGGGAATGTTTACTTATACACGGTCAGGATATTTTCTTTGTTTTTGATTTGTTTTTGGATTGCTCTGTGCTGAGAACATGTACCCCCTCCCACCACCCTGTAATTACCTAAATTAAATCCCATGGAAGCAACTGTCTGTGTTTCTTAATCTGTTCTTGTTAATTAAAGATTTCACCTTTTAAGTAAGCTCTGGTCCTGTGTCCTGAAAGGCAAGAAATTTGTGTGGTATGTGCCTCAGACTGCACAGCCAGCTACTAAAGCAGATTCTGTTCCAGTTCTAGCTGATATCCCAGCTGGGGTTCAGTCACTCACCTGAGGGAGGAATAAAAGTGATTGTGAGTACCTCCCAGGATGGAATTCCCAAATACACCTTCCTGGGTTTCAGGAGGTTTTTGCATTTGGGTGGTAGCAGCAATAGCACTCCAAGCCAGGAACTGGCAGCCCTGGATAGTTTTAAGACCAGGCTTTAAGGCCAGTGGCTTTTAAGGCCTGTTGCAGGCCCCCACCTTCTGCACTCAGAGTGCCAGTTTGGGGAAACAGCCGTAACAGATTGATGGTAGTACCCCAGCAAGCTTTGACTCTTTCTCTTTGACGTAGGTCAGACACACTGGGTCAAGGCATGTACTTTATCCACCAGTGGCCTCAGAACCCCATTCAGTTTGGTAGCCAGGGTACTTTACTTTCTGTTCAACACTTGGCAGGGTTGGCCTTCAGTCCAGCATCTTGGAGAGCCTGGACAACCTTCTCAAGGTGTCTCAGATGGTCTTCCTAATTTTGGCTAAATATCATGATATCGTCAATGTAGGCGATCGTGTACTCTTGATGGGGGCATAACACTCAGTCCATGAGGCCCTGGAATGTGCTCACTGTGTAATGGATGCAAAATTACATCATTCTGAACTGATAGAGCCCCCATAAGGTGGCAAAGGTTGTCTTCTCTGGGACTTAGCTGTCAAAGGGATCTGCCAGTAACCCTTCATTAAGTCCACGGTGGAGATGTACTTGGCAGCACCCTGTCTCTCTAATAGTTTGTTAACTCAGGGCATGGGATAGGCATCACATCTTGACACCGCATTTACTTTGCAAAAGTTAACGTGGAACCAAATAGAGCCATTGGACTTAGGCACCAGGAGAATTGGACTCCACCAGTCTGGCCAGTTTTCCTCCAAAACTCCCATGTGAAACATGTTGTCCAATTGCTGTCATACAGTGGTTCACATCTTTTAGGGCAGAGACTGAGGGTTTTCATAAACCTTCCTTCCAGGCTCTGTCTCTGTGTGGTGGCAGTTCAGGTGGGTGTAACCCAGTCAGCTTGAGACGACCCTGGGGAGTCTTTGTACCAGGGCCTGGATCTGGTCAGTATGTTTGGGCTGAAGGCCTTCCCCTCAGTATCACTCTGTCCTCCTTATGGCTTAAGGCTCCCTGAGGCCCCAACTCAGGGTCTGGTAGGGTGGCCGCTATGAGGAGGTCTTCCTGTAAGGAGTGGGAGCTCTGTCTGGCCAAGAGAGGTTTCCCAGGCTGTTGGGGTGGTAGAGGGCTCCCTCTCTGTTGGAAAGGGTTGGTATACCCCATCACACCCCTCCTCTGCTATCCCATGCCAGCTAGCCAGGCACAGCAGCAGCAGCAGCAGAAACTGTTCCCCTGTTCGAAACTTGCCCACAGGCCCCCTGAATGAGAAAAATGTTGCAATGTGACTCCCTCACAATAAAAGGTTAGACACTCCTGCTTTCCACGGTGTTTAACTAAAATAATGTCATATTGGAATTTTGAGATTACTTTCATAGAATTTAGGGCTTCTTACACAGAAACAGCTCTCATGGTGCTGTGGAGAAATATGGCACCTCAGTTCCAACCATTTTATACTTTTGGTGTTTTAAGCAGTTGCCATTATGCAACTTCTAATAAAAAATATGAGATATGAATCAGAATGTTGAGTAATGGACAACATGTCAGCTTTAAACCCTGGGATGTTCTAATACTGGGAGAATAATTTGTAATTATATCATTTTGTTCCCATTTCAGAGCCAATCTGTCTACAGCGTAGTAGACTTGTTTCCACACTGTGAGTCTGAATACAATATTAACTCTTAAAACACTACAGACAAAGAATTTTGAGGTTAGAAGGTCAAGTACTCATAAACTAATACCAAAATGAACTTTACCATGTGAAACCTTACTTTGCCTCTGTGCATGAACATGTGTTATGATACATTTTGTCAAAAATTGAATTTCCCATTGGTTAACAAGACTCAATGGGATCTTTTTGACCACCTAGACAGCTTAGTCCTGCTCACTGGGTGATTTAGAGTTTCTGGACAAAGAAGCATTTAGGCAAGTTTTCTTCTTGATTCACTCCTGGTCAAGTATGACTTTTGCATTGTGGAAGTTCTCAGATGATGAAGCTCTGCAATGAGAAACATTTGCCATTGAAACAAACAAAAATGAGGTCTCTTCCAGCCCTATGATTTGATTGATTGATTGATTGATTGATTGATTGAAAAGGGGAATAAACAGATGCTTTCCTGAGCATAGGCAGCTTTTGGAGATGATCATTCCAAGTTCCCAGATCAGGCTTTTAATGATCCCAGCAGTGCCTGGACTGAGACCAGAAGCTGTGCCATACTTTAGGGATTCTGTCCCTGATTGTCACCTAACTGCCATATCAGTCCCCATGTCAGCTTGATTCCTTTGGGTTCAAGAGTGAGCCATCTGGCTCTCTTGCAGGCATATCTGACAGTAATTGTGGACTTCAGCATGGATGGATGAACAGTTTCCCTTCAGTTCTAGTAGCTACAACTGCCAGTTGCCCAAGTATTTGGAAATGCAA
Source organism: Podocnemis expansa (assembly GCA_007922195.1). Lineage (NCBI taxonomy): Eukaryota > Metazoa > Chordata > Testudines > Podocnemididae > Podocnemis > Podocnemis expansa. The sequence goes on from ML682172.1 coordinate 343,568, forward strand.
CACTCTGCAGTCAAGATGCTGACTAACTGTGCCTGCCAGTTGTGTGCATTTCTTGTGTTTACTGCTTCAGGGGAAAAAAGAGCAAAAATAGGAATGACTGGAAGAAGATCCTGAGACATCCAGGAGCACATCAGGTAAGAATCCAAACTGTTAGCAGAAATAATATCTCAATCAAACATGCCAGACCTGGAGTTGTAAGTGAATTCCCAGTTTCCCCAGAGTTTGCAGGTTTTCAGACTCAGAGCTCAGAATATTGTGTCATTTATAGTGTACATTTACATAACAAAATGATGTCTGTGGCTGGAGAGAGCCAGCCAATTCAGGATCATGGGCTTGAGCTCAGGAGGATGTTTCACTGCTATGTAGATGACTGGGCTTGGGCTAGAGCCCAGGGCCTATAATCCTGTGAGATGGCTGGGCCCCAGAACTGAGACTCCAGCCTGAAACCACAGGAAACTCAATTCCCCAACACCTGATTTGGCTGGCAAGAGTCAGTGGCAGGTTTTCCTTGACTGCGTAGACAGACCCACAGAGAGAAACTTCAGTAGAAAAGTCTGGATGTAGAGGCCAATATGATCATCCTCCTGTATGCAGTGCTCCTATACAGCCCACCTGTAAATATCAAGGGAAACTCTAAATACCTCCAATACCTTTCAGGCATTATGTAGTTTTGCTCCTCAAGTGAGTCTAGTCCCACATCCTACCTCTTTTCAAGTCCCCTCTTTGTCCTTTTCTGCAGCATGCTATTCTTTTACCCACTTGTGGCTTCATGCCATTCCCTATGCTTGGAAAGACTTCCCACTACTTGTACAGACCTTCCCTTTACCCTAAAGATCTGCTTTCTCAAAGCCCCCCCCCTTTGCAGTTTTCCACAAAGATATTATTCTTTTTCCATCTACTGCATGTGCTGCTGCCTGTTACTCATAGCCTCCTTTAAGATTTAGGCTACCAATTCCTCATGCAAAAGCCAAATCATTCACATGCTTCTGAAAAGTTCTTTGTCAATACACAGGCTTTATTTAGGATGAGATTCTGATCATTGTAGTCACATCACAAGTGCAATTCCCTGTTTTCCCTAGACACTAGAAGAGGCATTTGCAAAGAGAGAGCACACTGACCTGTAACGTAAAGAACAAAGGTTTCCACTTCAGCATGTCTAGGTTAAGGAGGCAATATCTAGTAGCTAAAGCACCACACAGCAGCACACAAAACCTGTTTCATTCTTGGCTGTGCTATTCACCTTCTGGGAGACTTTAGACAAATGCTCAGTTTATTCATCTGCAGTGATACTAATCTCCTTTGTGCACTGCTGTTAGCTCCAGTGATTAGAAGTGTGATGTGAGCACTAGATAATATTACTTAACTTGAGGTAGCTGGCTGTCAGTTGATGGGTCCAACAGCTTAGTCTAGACAGAGCCGCACAGTGCCTATTAGAGTTAATTCATGCAATGACCATTCCTTGTTCTATAGTTCTCACTCTCAGTGTTCTGGCAGGTATGGTTTCCTATCTCCCTGTGTAAATGGCTGGGGGCAATCACACTACTGTGACCCAGTTCATCCTTCTGGGGCTGACGGATCTTCCAGAGATACAGTTACCCCTCTTCATGGTGTTCCTGATGATTTATGTTCTTACCCTGGTGGGGAATCTTGGAATGGTCCTGCTAATTAGACTCAGTCCCCAACTCCATAACCCCATGTACTTCTTCCTCAGTAACCTGTCTGGTGTTGACCTCTGCTACTCCTCAGTCTTCGCTCCACGGATGCTGGTGAACTTCTTAGTGCAGAATAAAAGGATTTCTTACTCTGCCTGTATTGCCCAGTCTTTTCTCTTTGCTTTGTTTGTGACCACTGAAGGCTTCCTCCTGGCTGTGATGGCGTACGACCGTTACACAGCTGTCTGTAACCCCCTGCTCTATACTGCTGTTATGACCAAGAGAAGATGTATTGGCCTGGTGGCCAGCTCATACATATTGGGGCTTCTGAACTCCTTAACACACACATGTGGTTTGTTAAGATTGTCATTCTGTGGGCCCAACATCATCAATCATTTTTTTTGTGACTTACCTCCCTTGATGAAGCTTGCCTGCTCTGACACCCGTCGCAATGAGGCCATACTTTTGGCCTTTTCTGGTGTGATTGCTCTTGTCACTCTCCTGATCATTGTAATCTCCTACACGTACATCATCTCTGCCATCCTGAGGATCCGCTCTGCTAATGGCAGGCACAAAGCCTTCAATACTTGTGCCTCACACTTCACAGCAGTCACAGTTTTTTATGGATCTTTTACCTTTAGTTACATACGGCCCAGTTCTAGCTACTCACAGGAACAGGAGAAAATCAGTGCTGTGCTTTATACTCTGGTGGTCCCCATGCTGAACCCCCTGATCTACAGCCTGAGGAACAAGGAGGTGAAGAATGCACTGAGGAGACTAATGAATGGGAAAAATTTCCTCAGTTAATTTTGGTTGTTGGAGCTTAGTTCAAATTAGTCAATTTGAACTAATAATTATTAATTTGATTTCAGTCAATTCGAATTGACATGGCTACACTAGAAAATCCAATTCAAATTGGCATGTCTATGAACAGGTCTTGCTAGTTCAAAGTCAGTAGAGGGTAATATTGTATAGGGAAAAATCAAGCTGTAGCTAATTCAAACTAACAGTGAATTCGAATTGACAGGGCCACACTGGGTCAATTCGAATTACTCAGTTGAAATTGACCTTGACTTGGGAGTCAAATAATATTTGACCAATTCAAAGTCAGCTTTCATCAGTTTGAACTGAGGAGGTACTCAGTTTGAATTGAGGAAAGCAAGTGTGTCCATGCACTTAATAGAATTCAAACTAATGGCAGTCAATTCGAATTCAACTCTAAGTGTAGACATACCCAAAGCCATCAACTGATTAAAAACATATGGAATCAAAAGAGAGTATGATTTCTGTGACGTTGTCTTAAACATCATGCTTTACAAATGTTGGATAAGCAGTACTTTGAATTCAGAATGTAGGAGAGTAAAAAGTTAGAGGTGGACAAATGGCCTAGCCTGAGCCATGGGTCCCCATGGTAATGGGTTACCTCATGGGCAAGCCTTGGCTTCTTGAAAAAGATATATTAGTTAAAGTTATGTTATCTTCTTTTTTTGCCTCCCTTCCCAGCCATTTGTGCAAAAAATGTAAATAGAACCATGCTATGCTACCCCACCTGCCACCCCTATGTAGGAACCTTGAGGGGAAGGTTGTATCTCCTTTCTTCCTCCCTCACAAATTTCTTGTTAAGGAATTCATAGTTATTTCTGTTGCAAAGATAATGTGTTTCAAGGTAAAGCACCTTTCTCTGTAAATAACAGCAGAGGGGAGTATAATTATGGTCCCTGCATAGTTACAATTTTATAGTTGTTAAATGGACCAAGTAAGGGTCTATAGAGAGTTGCTAAAAATGTATGTGTTTATGTACTGTTTTGTACAAAAGAAGTGTAAGGCAGCCCTCTCTTTGCTCATTCATGGTATTAAGGGGAACAGGCAGGCAATAAATGGTAACCACTGATCCAATACACTTCTGGGTCTCCCTGTTTTCTTCTCTAATACAAAATAGCTAAGAGTGCAACATTTAATTAAATTTTACATAATTGTGGATCAGCCATGTGAGTATGTCTCTTTATTACATGACTCAAGCTATGTCTACACACACATCATTATTTCAAAATAAATTAATTCAAATTAAGAAAATGTTAATTTGAATTAACGGAAAGCCTGCTATTGAAACAGTTGTTATTTTGAAATGGTTATTTCGAAATATGGCCGTTTGGACATGTTGTTTCGAAAGAACATGACCAAAAGGCCTTATTTCGAAATAACCATTTCAAAATAACAGCCGTTTCAAAATGAATGGGGTTTAAGCTGTTTCGAAACAATGGTTCATATTTTGAAATGACGGATCCTGTCATTTTGAAATGTGAAAACGTCATGTGGACCTAATCTCTTTTATTTCAAAATAACCAGTGTTATTTCAAAATAAAAGAGATGTGTAGACATACCCTTATAACCCACACATTTTCCCCTGTTTTCCTTGTTGTTTACATCCAGTTGGGATGATCATTTACTATATATCTCAGCAATAGTTGTAGTATATCTTGACATTTTCAAATCTTTTGATATGGTCCCACATCACCTTCTCATTATAAAAACCTAGGGAAATACAACCTAGATGGAGCTACTATAAGGTAGGTGCATAACTGGTTGGAAAACCATTCCTAGTACGTAATTATCAGTGGTTTCCAGTCAAGCTGGACAGGCATCTCAAGGGAGGTCATGCAGGGATCAATCCTGAGTCCAGTTCTAGTCAATATATTCATAAATGAACTAGATCATGGCATAGGGAGTGGACTTATAAAGTTTTTGGAGGTACTGAGCTGGGGAGGGGGTTTCCAAGTGCCTTGGAAGGATGGTATTAAAATTCAGAATGATCTAGGCAAACCTGAAAAATGACTTGAGGTAAATGGGATGAAATTTACTTAGGACAAATGCAAAGTGCACCAATTATGAAGGAATAATCAATTGCACAAACACCAAAGGGAAATGACTTCCTAAGAAGGTGTACTTGGGGTTATAGGTGATCACAAGTTAAATATGAATCAACAGTGTAACCTTGTTGCAAAAAAAGCAAACATCTTTCTGAGATGCATAACAGGTGCGGTGTGGGCAAGACATGACAATAAATTCCTCTACTCTACCAAAAAGAAAAAAAAAAAGGCCTAGAAAACATAACATGCAAGAAAGAGTGAGAAGAGAAGACTGGGGTGGGGAGAGCACAATAAGAGTTCTCAAGTATGCAAAAGATTGTCAGATGGATAAGGAGAAAAAAAAAAGTTATTGGTAACCTGTGAGGATAGGACAAGAAGAAATGGGCTTAGCTTTCAGCAAGAATAGTCCCAAAAGCACATTGGGACAAACTTCCTAACTGTCTGAGTAGTAAAGCGCTGAAGCAAATTGCAAAGGAGATTGTGCAATCTCCATCAGTAGAGGTTTTTAAGAATACATTAGACCAGGGGTTCTCACAACAAAATTTATTGTGTCCTCAGAATATACTCTGACAATATCTCCTAAAATAGTTAACTTCAGAAAAACAAATAAATATTCATATATGCATACCCAAATTATTTAAATTTATTTATGTACAGTTTCCCTGGACCTAAAAAGAATAGGAACACAAATAAGGTGTTTTTCATATTCTCATCTTCTGTTGTTGTTTATTAAATTTTCTGGTTGCTTTCTTTGTTTGTTTCGTATTTAGACTTGCTAACTATTAAGTGTGCTGATTTGCACTATTTGTATGTGTGCTAATATCACTTTCACAGCCCCTCACCCAGCAGCTAGCTACAGTAGAAAGTGATATTAACAAACATACTCATCAATTTTTTACAGACTTACTCACCCATGACAAGCTGTGGGACTAATTTAGCCTTGGCTGGGTATGTGAGTAAGGGGCAGGGGCCACGGGTAATGAAGGACTAAGAGAGAAGGCGGGGGGTAGGCCTGGGTCCAGCACCTGCTGGTGCCAGGGTCTAAGGTCCCACACCTGAATCATTGTTTGTGATGTGGCTGTAATATTCCTGCTCTTTCTGATGAGCAGTATGTGAGTTCAGGGGTTTACAAATTGTTGCCCTGCTGATATGTTAAAGTGATGTGGTGAGATCCCTGCAAATAGTGTAGTGGTTAGCACAGGTGCTTAGTATGCAGCAGATCCTGGCTTCAAGCCTCAGGGGGTTGGACTTGATGATCTTATGAGGTCCCTTCCAACTCTGTGTTTTGATTCTATTCTATCTAAGTATTCTCTTTGGGTATGTCTACACTTAGAGCAGAATTCAAATTAACTGTCATCAGTTCAAATTCAATTAAGTGCATGGACATGCCCACTTTCATCAATTCGAAGTGAGGCACTCAGTTCAAATTGATGAAAGCTGACTTTGAATTAGTCAAACCTCATTTGATTTCAAAGTCAGGGTCAATTTGAAGTGATGAATTCAAATTGACGCAATGTGGCCATGTCAATCTGAATTACTCACTTCAAATTGACCACATTTTGGCCTTCTCCTTCCCATGGTGCTTGGCACCAGGATGGGGAACTGTGCACAGGCACCGCGCCCTTCCTCCACCCTTACTGTCGGCCCTGCAGCCACAGCCACATTGCAGGCAAGTGGCCATGGCTGAGGCACGTGCCAGTTCTCAGCGGAGGTGCAGAATGGGCATTTGGGGGCATCAGGAGGTTCTCTGCCTCCTCTGCATTTGGGGCAGAGAGGACATCCTGTCCCAGTTGTGGGCAACTCACCGCAACCAGGCAATATATCAGGACATTGCCAAGGCCCTCAGTCCCCAAGGCCACCTCTGGACCATGGGGAATGTCCGGATCAAGAAAAAGGCCCTTTGGCAGGACTATGCCCAGGTCCGGGAGGCGAGGTGGCTCCGGGGGCCAGAGCAGGGAGGCACATGCCCCTACTTTGAGGAAATGGATAATTTCCTCAGTAATGAACCCTCTGGGCTGCCTTCCCCCACAGTGGACAGTAGCAACGTGCCCACCGTTTCCACTGCTGAAGAGGGGGGATCAGCAGACGCTGATGTCTCTGTGGAGGTCAATGTCAGCAGCCCAGCAGCGGAGCCACAACCTATCCGCATGGCAGCCCCCAGCCCTGAGTTGTTCCTCAGTACAGAGGAGGTTCCCACATCCACGGAGGTGCTGGAGGAGGAGGATACCACATCAGAGGGAGAACCTGGAGAGGACATGTGCCGCTGGACAATGACAAGACGTGTGGTTAAGTGTCCCCCTTCTTCCTCCATGCAGCGATGGCAGCACCTCCCTGTCATAGGCAGGTGGTTGGATAGGACTTGGGGACAGGCAGGGTCCCAGACACGAGGGGGGGGGTCACAGAAGCTGTCCCTCAGGGACAGCCTTGGGGACCCATGTGGCGTGGAGGAAGCTCAGTCGAGAAGGGTGGGGGCATGTCAGCAGGGGGAACATGTAGAGTTTCAGCGGAAATTATAATCCAATAATGAGAGGCAGCATATTCAGAGCTGTGTAAGGAGTCTTTATTGAAAGAGCACTGAGGGAGAGAGGACCAAACAGACAGGTTTCCCTAGCACCTAAATGACCCTCCCATTTATCACTATGACAACCCCAATGATCCTAGGTAGTCCAAAACACCACATTCTTTCCCCTATAATGACCCCCCCCCAAAGAATAAAGCCCTCCCCTCCCCCCAGAAAGAATAAAAACTAAACTAGGAGATGAGGGTAGACTGCCCCATCTCCGGCAAACCCCCAGGGAATTATTCTGCCCCATGAAGAGGGGGTCACCACTAGCTAAAGATCCAGCCAATTAGGAGGCCTTCTGTCTCGGGGTGGATTACAGTGAACTTCTGTTGTGCCCACACCACAAGGTGGTATTGGTAGTGGTGTGACCACAGGTACTGGGGAAGTAGCCAGAAATGGAGACGATGCTGTGTCCGGTTAGTCCAGAGAGGCTGAAGGCATTGAAGGGGTGGCTGGAGCAGGAGAGACAGAAACAGTTGTTTCATGCTGTGATGTTGTGTCATCAGTAAGGGTGAAGTCAGGTATGTCCTCTGGAGATGCATCTTCCGGATGGATATGATGGAGAACCAACTGATCTACATACTGTCGCCAAACTAGGCCACTTGCTATCTGGACAGAGTAGGAAACAGGTCCTGTCTGGGCAATGATCATTGCTGGAAACCATTTAGCTCCTGAAGCATAGTGTCGAGCGAGAACAGGCTGTCCAATACTGAAGGTGTAGTCCTTTGTTCGTGGTGAATGTCTGCTGACCTGGTCCTGCTGTTGGCACTGAGCCACTTGCCGTATGTCTCGTGGTTTCAACAAATCAAAGCAAGAACACAACTGCTGTCCCATCATAAGAAAAGTTGGAGATACCTTAGTCGTAGCCTGCAGAGTGCTTCTGTAGGACAACAAGAAGTTGTCCGGACGCTTATGAAGAGGTGAACATCCTTTCACAGATTTTAGAGCTTGCTTCTTAGTCTGTATGAACCTTTTAGCGAATCCATTGGTGGAAGGATGATACCATGCTGACCTCATGTAATGTATTCCATTGACCTTCATAAAAGTTTCAAAATCCTGAGAAATGAATTGCAGTCCATTGTCAGTCACCAGCTGTTCTGGAAGACTATAATGACTAAAAAAGCCACACAGGGTCTGGTGGTGGTTTCCATAGTAGTGGACTGCATTACAGAGACTTCAGGCCATTTTGAATGGGCGTCCACAGCAATTAGAAACATCCATCCTTCAAATGGGCCAGCAAAATCAACATGGATATGCTGCCATGGCCTTTCAGGCCAATCCCATGGGTGAAGAGTTTGCCAACTGAGGTGCGTTTCGGATGCTCTGGCATGAGGTACAAGCTCTAGCCATTTCTTTGATGGCCCTGTCCAAGCCCAGCCACCAGAAATAGCTCAGTGCAATTTCTTTTGTGCGCATTATGCTGCAGTGACTTGAATGGAGCTGTTCCAACAAACATGGTCTTAATGAAGGTGCGATAATGATACGCATACCCCACAACAAACACCCAGATTGTGTTGATAATTCTGTCCTCCTAGACATGTAGGGGCAGAGGTCAGGAGAGACCTGAGAGTCGGGTAAGAAGGTTCCATGCATCGCCAAATCCATAACTTGTGAGAATACTGGGTGAACCCGTGTCACTTTCTTCACTTGAGTAGCTGTGACAGGTGTGTTTTCCAACTGTTCAAAGTAAAAGATTCCTTCCTGACCCTGATCTTGATGGTGTGCTGGTAAGGGTAGCCTTGAAAGACCATCAGTGGTGCAATGCAAAGAGGATTGCCTATACTTGATTCCATATGTGTATCCAGAAATTATCAATGCCCATCGTTGCATCTGACTAGCAGCCAAATGTGGGATGCCTGTGTGTGGCCCCAAAATTGATGTCAGGGGTCAACAGTCAGTGAAAAAAGTGTGAACTTTTTCCCCCACAAGTACTGGTGATACTTCTGAACACCAAAAACAATGCCCACTACTTTGTGTTCAATTTGGGCATGGTTAGTTTCTGCTTTGGTCAGGGATCGTGAAGCAAAAGTGATAGGCCTCTCTTCACCAGAAGGCATAATGTGTGACAATACAGCCCCAACTTCATAAGGGGAGGCATCACAAGCCAACTGTAGGGCAAAGATGGATCAAAATGTGTCAAGACCCTAGAGTTTACCATTTAGTGGTTAGCTTCGTTAAATGCAACATCACAGTCTTCAGTCCAGATCCAGGCCTTTTTCAGCCCAAGAAGCTCATGTAGGGATTTCAGGAGCATCGCTAATTGTGGAATAAAATTGCCATAATAGTTCAGTATCCCTAAAAAAGAGTGAAATTGGCTTACCTTCTGAGGTAGTGGAGCATCCACGATAGCCTTAAACTTGACTGGAGACTTATGGAGAACATCAGCATCAATTATATGTCCTAAATATTTAACTGAGGGCTGGAAAAACTTACATTTGGCTCTGTGAACACATAGAGCATACTTTTCCAGTCTTTGCAGAGTAGCTTCCAAGTTTGCAAGGTGTTCCTTCTCATTTTTGCCAGTGACCAGGATGTTATCCAGATAGCACTGTACTCCTGATAAACCACTCAAAATCTCATCCACTGCCCTTTGGAACAAAGCTGGGCTGAAGTAATGCCGAAAGGTAAATGAGAGTATTTGCACAACCCCTTATGTGTTACGAATGTTAACAACTTTTGAGATTCTTCTTCAACATGCATCTGTAAGTGCACTTGACTCAAATTAATCTTGCTAAATTTTTGTTCTCCAGCCAAACCTGCAAAGATGTACTCAATGCAGAGAAGAGGATATTGTTCTCCACATCACACTGGGTTGACAGTGACCTTGAAATTTCCACAAATCCAAATAGAGCCATCCTTCTTCACTATTGGGACAATGGGTGTCGCCCATTGGCTGTGAGTAAGTGGCACTAAGACTCCCTCCTTGACTAACTGCTCCAAGTTTTCTTCCACCTTGGGACTGATGGCAAATGGCACCATCCTGGCCTTCAAACATTTTGGTTGGCAATCAGGCTTTATATTTAATTTCACAGAGATTCCCTTTATGCTGCCTAAGTCTTCACTGAAAACAGCAGCATGTTTCATTAGTACTGTTGCCAGATTCATTTCTTCTTTAGTCAATTGATGCACTTGTGACCAATCGACTTGAGTCTTCCTGATCCAAGATCTTCCCAGTATGGCTGGGTAATTCCCCTTCACAACAAACAGTGGTAGCTTTGTGGTCTGTCCATTGAATTCTACTTTCACATCAATAGTACCCAACAGGGGAACAGACTCCCCAGTATATGTCTTCAAAACAACTACTGTCGGCTTAAGTGGCAGATGTCTAAAGTCCTTCTCATACACAATGTTAGAAACTAATGAAACTGCTGCGCCAGTGTCCCGTTCCAGGAGTACAGGTTTGCCTTCCAACACAGGTGTTACCCAGAATTTACGTGGGCCAGCTCTTATAGACAAAACATGGAGGGAATCTTCATCTTCTGATTGGGTGTCACTATGATCACCTGTATTCTGCTCTACTGCATGCAGAATTTCCCTCTTAGTCCACCAAACCAACGGCCCATTTTTGTCAGGTCTGCCTCTTTTATTTGGCTCATCCTTCCTTTATTTCCAGGCATGTTCAATGTGTCCTCTCTTATCACATTGTCAACACAGTAGTTTCTTAAACTGGCACTCTGATGTGAGGTGACCCTGCTTCCCACACCAGTAATGTTCCTGTCTCCCCGGTGCCCTGTGGGCAGTTTGTAGGAATACTTTATGTATGCTGACCCCAATCTGTTGCATGTCTTGGGTGACGTATTCCATGGAGACTGCAATTGCCACATCCTTCTGCAAGGTGAGTTCACCTTCAATCAATAGGCGTTTACCTGTTGCTTCACTGTGCAGGCCACACACCAGCCTGCCATGCAGCATTTCCTCTAACATGTTCTTGAAGTCACAGTGGGCTGCCAGCTTCTGCAGAGCTGCTACAAACTGTACAACTGATTCACCTTCACCTTCGTTCCTTTGGTACAACCTATACCTCTCGGCAGTTACTAGTGGCTTTGGGGAAAAATGTCTTCCCAGAACTTCCACTAGGTCCCCGTAAGGTTTCTGCTCTGGCTTCTCTGGATAAAGCAAATCACATAGCAAATTATAAATCTTAACTCCAATGACCGTTAGAAAAACGGGTACCTTCTTCTCATTAGTTATATCATTTGCTATTACAAAATTTTGAAATCGGGCTGTATATGTCTGACACGAATCTGCCAAATGATCAAATGATTCAATGGTTGTAGTAAGTAAAGCCATGATGCCCTCTTGTGGTTACTGTTTGTCTCTTCACTAAACAGCAGGCAGATTAGCCAGATGTAGAGTTTTAGGGGAAATTATAATCCAATAAAGAGAGGCAGCATATTCAGAACTGTGTAAGGAGTCTTTATTGAAAGAGAACTGAGCGAGAGAGGATCCAACCAGACAGTTTTCCCTAGCACCTAAACAACCCTCCCATTTGTCACTATGACAACCCCAATGACCCTAGGTAGTCCAAAACACCACAGAACCAAGGAACAGGAATGCGACAGCACCAAGCAGACAGCATGCAGCCCAGGCTGCTGGCACATGGCTTTGGGACATGCTCTGAGAGCAGCACATGGCTGAGTGGTGCTTGCCACAGTGGGCACAATGCCTGTCTTGGGCAGCACAACACAGCCAGGTGTACCTTAGGCACCCTGTCCATCAGAACATGGATTGGGAGGCATGGGGACAGCCAGTGCACAGCTGCTTGCATCTCTCAGCCCCCCCCCCCCAGCACTAGCTAGGCAGCTGCTGGGACTAATGGTGGTCTCGTCTCCCCTCAACAGCTCATCAGGGCCGCCAACACCCCACCTCAGTGAGTTCACCAGCCACCACCAGGCATAGAAAGAAGACACGTCAGAACTGGGATGACCTCCTCCTGGAACTCATCCACCTGGGACAGGGGGCCAAGGAGGTTGTGCAGGCATAGCAGGGGCAGGTGTCAGCCCACCAGAGATCTGCCCTCTGCCTCCTGCAATGGGCTGTTGACCTGGAGGAGGGCCACACCATTGCCCACGAGCAGCAGAGCCAGGCCCTGGATCACATGAGCCAGGTGCTGGTGACCATCGGGGCAGCCTTCCAGGGCATGGCAGCCAGACTAAGTCAACTGGTGGACCATTTTATTCCCCCTGCTGCCCAGGAAGCCCCACTCAGAGACCCCCATGTCCTTCGTCACCGGTATCCCCACACCCAGGGTGGCCATGGGGTAGGTCAAGGGGAACCTCCCTGTGGGACTCAGACTTCCCCCCATCCTGATTCTTAAAATGAGACATATCCCCAGTTCTCCCCCAAGTCCCCCCTTCTCCCAGTTCTCAAAGCCCCTCCCTGCCCTCAAAACTCCCCCCATCCCATTTAAATAAAACATGTTAAAGCAATCTTTCATGTTCATGTCTTTATTAATTTGGGGATTGGGGAGTTAGGGTGGTGCAAGTGTGTGGGGGAGGCATGTGTGGGGTGGGGCTGGTGAGGGCATCTGGTGGCAGACCCGGGTCCTTAGGGCTCCTCCACAAGAAGCATGTCCTTGAGTGCCTCACGGATTACATACACTTTTTGCTGCACCCACTCTGGCTGCTTCCTGGCTGCTGGAAAAGTGCAGCGAGTTGTTCAGCCTCGGCCTTCCAGAGGGTTGGGACTCTGTCACTTCACAGAGGTTATTCAGGGTGACACAGGCACCAATGACCTCTGGGAGGGTCTCCTCCACAAGGTGGAGGATGTTAGAAAGCACCACCATCTGGCTTTGAGCCTCTCAAATCCTCACTCCAGTACCTGGCAACAGTTGTTCAGTGTCCTGTTAAAAACCTCCTTGCCTGGATTGAGGTGGCCTATGTATGGCTTCATAAGCCATGGCAAGAGAGGGTAGGTGACATCCCCCACAACAAGGAGGGGCACCTGCACATCCCCGATGGGTATGTCATGTTGCGGGTGGAAGGTGACCTCCTGCATTTGCCTGTACAGCAATGAGTTCTGCAGCACTCGGGCATCATGTGCCCTCCCCGGCCAAGCAACATAGCTGTTTGTAAAGAGACCCTGACGATCAACCAGGGCCTGCAGGAGCATGGAGAAGTATCGCTTGTGCTTCTGGTACTCCACGCTTCAGTGCAGTGGGCCTCAGATGGGAATATGAGTGACTTTGAGGACGGCTGCACAGTTGGGGTATCCGAGGGTATGGAGTCCATGCGCGGTCTCTTGCAGGTTTGCAGGAGTGACCAGGTGTGGTAGCAGGACCTTATTAATTCCCCTGCTGACCTGCAAGACAATAGCCCCAACAGTGGCCTTCCAAACCCTGAACATGTGTGCCACTGAGCGGTAGGTGTCCAGGCTGGCCGCCTGCCACAGGGCGATGACCACTCTCTTGTCTACAGGCACGGCGTGTCTAAGACAGGTGTCCATTCTCTGCAGCTGTGAGGCAAGCTAATGGACCAGCTCCAGGAATTTCCGCCTCTTCATACGGAAGTTCTGCTTCCATTGCTCGTCGTCCCAGGTGGTCAAGAGAACACCCATCAGTGCTGGTTTCTCATACCCAAATGCCACAGAGCATGGAGGGCAGCAGGGTGGCTGCAGCAGCAGGAAAAAGTGGAGGGGCAGGATCAGGCCTGGACGGGGGTGCAGGATGAAGCCCGCGTGGGGTGGGCGGCCTGTGCAGCAAGCAACATGAGTTGCTCAGCTGCCTCAGGGCCTAAGTGGAAACATTTTTGGAAGATAACAGCACCTATGTTTTTAACTCACTTGGGGCACTTTTGAAATTATTACCTTTGATTTTCAAAAGCATAGTAAGCTGATCTCTTTTCCCGGAAAATACTCAGATTTCTGGTATAAACCAAAATGTTTTCCTTGGAAATGAAGTCATCAAGATAGATGGAAAAGCAGAAGTATTTATCCAACCTTTACAGACTCTGGGCAAATTCTGGTCTTGCTTATACAAATAACTATTGCTGAAGGCTTATTATTGGAGAGTAAATGGAATTATGGAAGTAAGAACCCCTTAGGAATGACAGTATATTTAGGTCCACCACAAAAGATCAATATTAAGCCAAGGTTTCAGAAAACATATCCACATTTAATGACCACTTCTGTGCCTATCCTGAAATCGAAAGTTCTGAGATACTTAAGGGATTATGTTTCAAAGGGTCAATAACTCAACTATAGAAATCATGTCTTAGCTTGATCCCTTTCAGAGTCAAGAATGAGTACTTTGTCTCATCATTTAGCAGGTCTGCTCATGCTGGTCTTTGACAGATGTGGCGTAAATATTCATCTTCATTTCAAAATCATCTGAAAATTACTGTCATATCATTTTGGATCTACTTGGAATGAGAATTCCTGCATGTAAAATTGTGGCCATTTTCAGACCTGAAATATACTCTTTTGCAAGATAAATTACAATGGTAATGAACTCAGTAATACTGGCAGCATCTTGAAAGCTGCAATTCATGGTTTAGGTAAAATTTAAATATTGTATTAGGCCGGTGGTTATAGATTAGACTACAGTAACAGAAGCCAGGCCTCTGGGATTACTTTTAAATAAAAATTAGAATATATGTAACAATTCATTTTGATAGTGTAAAATAGTTTCCAAATGATGATTAAAAACTGCATATATTTCATTTTGATTCAAATGCACCATGTTCAGTTTTTTGTTGTTATTGCTTTGTTGGTTTTGGCTTTATTTTTTTAAATGGCTTTCATAAGAACAAAGGAGAAACCACAGAATGATTGAGGGGTAGATCACCATCACTCATTCAGAGATCTCTGGGTGACAATCATATCCTGATGGAACTGCAGGTAAAAGATTATATTATCAGTTCCAAGAAGAACAGTTCCCCAGGTTGTCAGCTGAGTGGCTATAATAAAATTTTTAATCAAAGGCAATTATTTAATGTTGTGTTAAATCCATGTGACTTTCAATGGCTATGACATTTTTCATCTCTTCCAATGGTTTTCATAATGTATTTCCAAAATCTTCTATAAGAAAGGCATAACACTAATTGGATGCATTCAGATGAGAGTTTTATTTCAAAACAACAGCCGTTGTTTTGAAATAAAATTTCTAATGTCCAGACAACGTTCCATTATTTCGAAACAACAGGACCCGTTGTTTCAAAATAACAGCCATTGTTTCAAAACAGTAAAATCTCGCATGAAATCGAAATAGCCATTGTTTTGAAACAGTTGTTTAGAAACAACAGCATTCGGGCGTGTTATTTCAAAATAACCATTATTTCAAAATAACACTTTTGCCCTTCTCCTTCCCAAGGTGCCTTCCTTTTAGCGTTTATTGGGTGGGGGCATGGCCCAGGGAGGGGACCATGTTGCCATACCTCCCATGGTGCCCCTCTCCTAAAGCGAAATAGCAAGTCCTGTCTTTGGACATGCTATTTTGCTTTGAGCTTTTCCCTTAATTCGAATTAACTTATTTTGAAATAAAGACTTTATTTTGAAATAACAGTTTATGTGTGAACATAGCCATTCTGACTTACAGTAAATGAAAAGGAAATAATGTTTAGATGCTAAATCAATAAAAAGTGGCCCAGCTTTGAGGAAGAAGTCTATAGCCCAAACTTGTCTCTTTCAACAAAAGAAATCGGTCCAGTGAAAGATAATACTTTACCAAACTCTTCTTGCCAATAGGTCAGTTTGATATTTAGTATTTCATTATTAGAAGTAACTTACAAAGGAAGGTATTTTTCATCTTCCAGTCGTAACTAGACAGGGGCAAATACTGGATAACAAGTATTGTTTTTCACACTTCTATGTTTCTTCACATTCAACTGTTTATCACCAATTTTTTGTCTTTGTCTTTTGTCTTTGTCATTTTTGTCATTGTGATGGGGCTGTAATCACCATTTTCAGAAGCAGATGTGAAAAGGAAGAACAATTTGTTGAGTTTCACATCAAATTGGAATGTGAACTATGTCAGAATTTTCAAAATTCCCTGAAAATGTGCTTTTTAAATCAAAGACTTACTTGACAGTTACCTTAATTAATATCGTCAGTCAAACTACCCAGTTAATTAGCTCTAATCAATTTATCTGCTGGTATATTGCAGTGTTAAAAACAGTGAGCAGAATATATACTGAGTTTTCTCTTCTCCCAGGCTGTGCTAGTCAGATTAGTTCCTGTAACATAACCGTTTCCGGTCTAAACTGACCACCTTTCTTATCCTGGCAGGTAAAAAATAAAGAAGACTGAAAGAAATGGCTGGGAATAATTGCACCACAGTGACAGAATTTGTTCTTTCAGGGCTGATATATTTTCTAGAACTGCAGCTCCCCCTATTTGTCACCTTCCTCGTAATCTATTTTATCGCCATTGTAGGGAATATTTGGGATGGTCATGATGATAAAGATCAGTTCGCAACTGTACGCCCCCATGTATTTCGTCCTCAGTAATCTGTCTCTTGTGGATTTCTGCTCCTGTTCATCCATCACTCCTAAAATGTTGGTGAATATTTTATCATGGAGTCAAGTCATGCCGTGTGCTCAGTGTGTTGCCCAATTTTCTTTTTTTGCTACTTTTGTGGGGTCGGAGTGTTTCCTCTTTGCTGCGATGGCCTATGACCACTATGTGGCAATATGTAACCCACTGCTCTATAGGGCAGTTATGTCCAGGAGGGTCTGTATCCTTTTGGTCACAATATCCTATATAGGCAGTATTATAAGCTCCCTGGTGCACACAGGTTCTTTGCTGAGCTTATCTTTCTGTGGGTCTAATATCATCAATCACTTTTTCTGTGACTTCCCCCAATGTTGAAGCCTTCCTGCTCTGATACTCACACTAGTGAGGTCTTGCTCTTTATCTTCTCTGGCTTTGTTGCAACCATCACCATCCTCACCATCAACAAGTCCCTGGTTGTTTCTCTGTCTGCTGACCTGGGTTTCATGATCAAAATATAGCCCCTGGATCTTTGCACCCTTGCTCATTGAATGAACAGACTTACCTGTGCCAATGTCTCTTAATTTCATTTATCTTCTAAACTTCTGTGCTAACTTATAACTATGTCCTTAGCTGTTTCATATAAGGTCTGTATAATTTCTCCACAGGCCTGTAAGTTACCTTGCATTCCAGTTATTACTGTAAAAATGGCTATGCTAACTTATGAACTTAGCTAAGTATGTAAACCTCTCTTCCATAATCACAAAAACCCTTGAAACTATAAAGAAAGACACATGTGTGATATATATGTAGATGGACGCATGCATTTAAGCCAAGCTAGGGGCTATACCACATAAATGAACAGCGGTAGCTTTGTCGGTAGGAGAGCTGGCAAACTTCTACCATCAATGGTCTGTTTCAGGCCTTGTCTTTAACTGCCTTTCTGGTCAAACACCTACAGTAGTGTTGCAAAATATATACTCTTGGCTGGCTATGCCAGACTTTTCTTAAACAGAAGGCAAAAGGAGAGGCTAGAAAAGAGAAGAAAATAAGTGTAAAAGGAAAAGGACTCAGAATGTCATGAGAATGTGTGTGTATGTGTCTGCATGTGTGTGAGAGAGAGAAAATGTCTCACATCACACATGGTGGTGGAGATTTAGAAAAGCAGTTGAGGGTAGCAATGTCCCCCGTGTCCCTTTCGCTAGCAAGGTTATCCCTCAAGACCATCAAGACAAACGTTCAGTGGTGTCATGGCATATATTGGCATCCTAGGAGATGATTGGGATGGCAACCCTTGTGGCAAAGCTCACAGTAGCAATTACTGGCAGACAGCTTCTTCTTCTGTTATTTCTTCCCCGAGAGTCTTGTTATTTTAAGAATCCCAAAAGACTTGTCGTGTAGCAAACTTCAAACATCTTGAAATATGCTGCTAGCAACTGGCTATGTCTTGCTTCTGTCCAAACACAGCCATAACCAATTCACTGATATGGATTCTGAGTAATGTGTTCTTTGCACAAAGCACTGTAGTTTGGACTACCACAAAAAGGTATTTAGCACTTTAGGGCCTGATTCTGGTGTCACTTAAATATTTGCAAATCAGCAGTAAGGGCACTCTGGTCAATGAAGCTACACCAGCATGTAAATTTCAAAACTGAGTTTTATATATAACTTCAGCTACATTATAAAAGAGATGAAGAAGAGTACTTAAAGTTGGCTAAAGCAGCTGTAATACCGTCTGGTTCTGCTTATCATTTCCCCCAGATAACTGCACCAGAGATCTTCTTTGTTTTATTCTGGGCCAGGAAACTGAAGTTCCATATTGCCCATGTGAAAAATAATATCAATTCTTCATCTAGCTATCATACCAGAGATTCAAAATATGCCAATTGAGATTTAAAACTTTAATATCAAATATATGTTACAGTTTACACCTGGAAATGAGGGGCTGCCGGTTGAGAATTTCTTCTAATTTGGTGGGCTTGAGGCAATGGGCCAACTCATCTGCAAGCTAAGAGAAGATGAATACAGATGACCCTTGACTTTCTGGCCAGCTACTGGAGACATCAAATCTCTGTGATTATCCCTCATCCTCACAGGAGGTAAAGTATGTTTTAATTATCTTGTTTCTGCTTTGTGTATGATTCTGATTCTTGAGGTTCTGTCCCTAATGACCACTGAAGCAAATATAAATAGTCTATATCATCAGCGCACCAGTGTTGAGAGACAGAATGAAATAGCTGTCACTCAACTGATAAATTTCATAAGCAGGATTCCAATAGAAGTGGACTAAACATTATTTCTGATAGTTCTTTTTAAGTTAGATTTTCTGAACTCTTATTTTTGGCCATTTCAACCTTATGCTTTTTTATTTTTATTTTTATTTTTATTTTTATTTTTATTTTTATTTTTATTTTTATTTTTTTGTTTGTTTGTTTTTGCTTCAGCATAAAATTCTGGTTCCTGATTCTTGAAGATATTTACTTGGGTAAGAATACAATAGAGTTGGAAGGGGGAAAATTGAAAATAATGATTTGATATCTAATATTTTATGTTTTATTTAGCATATTCATTCTGAAGAACTTTCACTGCCCTTAAAAATCAAGATTTCTTATTTTTGTTTAAGTGGAATTCAGTGCTGGCTTATGGTGACTGGAGTGACTTCCATGGACTAGATGTTTTCAATCTATATACAGAAAATGTATGGCCTAATCAGAACTGATTCATAATACCCCTCTACATTGTTCCATGGTCTTCAAATATTCTCTGTCAGTCAGAACTCATATTAGCATGAAAAGAAAACAGGGGAAAGTCTCTGGGAAGGTTGCAAAGTACTTTCATTGTGATGCCTGTTCTGATAGCAAAATCAGAATTTCAGTCTCAGGTAGCCTCCAACAGCCCCTTCACCAGCAACAGATCAAATCTCAAAATGGTATAAATTGGTACTGCTCTATGGAAACCAGTGGGTCAAATCCCAGCTGGCGTAACTGGGCCATAGTCCAGCCGAAGTCACTGACCAGCTCCCCAGATGATGTAGGTCGGAGCTATGTGATCTATCTATGTAAACATCCAAACAAGGGATTATGACACATGTACATATAAATATTAAGAATATCTGTGGTTACATTGGAATGGAAACAAAGTTTAAAGATATAAAACCTTATGCTTTGGGAAATGGCATTTCACATCAGTTATTCTCTAGACTGAGGAGGAAGCTCCTCCAAAGTCTTGTTATCCCATGTCTGCTTAATACAAGAGCTATCACCTGCCTCTGAACCATACAATAATGACTACCAGTAGAGAAATGGATTATTAGGGACCTGGTCTGGGAAATTCCTGTGTTCTGCATATATAATTTCAATAATTTAATGTTTTAAGACCCTGGCATGAGTGACATGAGAGGTAGAACTGCCAGCTTTCAGAGCAGTTGGTTCAATAAATAGAAAACATCCAAGCTACCTTCAGTTAACTTTCTAACTAGAATCAAGATGAAAACAGGAATGAGATGCTTTACTGTCATCAGCATATATCTCATATTAATCTCAGCAAAACCACTGAATAGTACTGTTCGCAGACATACAGGTATGCATTCAGAATGGCTGAGCTGCAGTCACTTGGCTAATAAAGAGATAGCCCCTGTCATGATTTATTGAAGAAAATGCAAATTGCAGGAAAATTTATCTCATTTGCTGGAAATCTGTATCATGACATGCGGAGAAAGTGTTGCTATCAGAGCTGACTGGGCATGTTCTGATTAAACAATTTTTTGTCATAACCTACTCAACAAAACTGGAAATCTTGGCAGGAAACGACCAGCTTTGACAATTTTTTTTTTCAACAAAACTACTCTTGAAAGGAAAAGGAATGCTTTGAAATGGTTGAAATCTTTTATTTCCACATTTTCAGAATTTAAAAAAAAAATCTGTTTTCATGATTCAACACAAAAACTCATTTTGAAATTTTGGCTAATAGTAACTAAATAACTGTTTGAAATCAAACCAAAATTGTGTAAATGTGTCTAGATGATACTGTTTAATAGCCCTGACTTTAATTTCTTTCCCTGATTTTTGGTTCAGAAAAAAATTTAAAGTTTTCACTCTGTCCCAATTCAAGAGTATTTGTCAATACCTCAAACATTTTAAGGGAAAGGTAAACCATCTGCTGCCCACTTCTACCAGTGTTCCCTAAACAATGGGTATCACATATGATTTTATCAGAGATACAGGGAGACTTTGCTCCCAGAAGCATGCATATCCAGTGTACAGTCTCTGTCCATTCATGTTGACCTTGTGCTATCAGACAAACAAGATTGGCCTGGTTTACCGTCAAGCCAATTGTCATGCAGCTTTCTGCACTCCTTAGCTAACTCCCATTTGTCAGTCCAGGAACACTAGGATTCTTCCTGTATCCTGCCCATATGCTTCTATCTTACATGAGTGCCTGAGACTTGCCCAGGCCACACTCTTACATGGAGCTGTGAAAGCAGGAGCTTGCTCTTGGTTGCCTGCTAGCATATCACTTTCTCTGCTGAATTTACAAGGAAAAGGTCTCTTTCATCTAAGACATCTGAAAGCATTATTATCTTAAAGAAGCTTTGAAACAGTGGGAGAAAACACAGTAATTTACAATGCACATCTGCAAAAGGTAGGTTCTCTCAGTGTCCTGACAACAGAACTACCTCATCCACTCTTTGCTGGCTAAATCCATGTTTAGAGACTGACTTTTAAATTAGTCAGTATTTTAAATAGAATGGGGTGAATAATGGACTTTTTTGTTCATGACAATTTCAAAATATGAGAAGAAAATCATTTTTGGGTCACACTAAAAAGGAATTTATTTGAAATTTCAAGTAAATCTTAAAGTCAAAAAGAATTCAGTCCAAGAGCCTCATATATTTAATCTAAAACAGAAATGTTTTATTTCCCCTTTGAGCATTTTGAAATTATTTTAAAAAATGGAAATATTGAAATTAAAAGTGTAATGTTTCAGAATGAATAATTTGATGAATTAGTGAAAGATTTAGTACTGCTGAATCTACATATCTCCTGAAAAACATGTTTCAGATTCTTTTTTTTCCCCTGTTGTAGCTTTCAAAGATGATGGGTACCATAGCTCCCAGTGATGTCAGTGGGAGCAGGAGCAGAAAAGCAAGGTTAATGAATGAACTCAGACTACTTACTATATTTAAAGGACACTGTTTATTTCCTTTCTCATAAGGAAGATTATCTTTCTTTGTTTCCTCTTTATAGGAGCTTTACAGGATTTTATAGGAAAGCCTGTTCAGACTGTTGGGTTGGATGCATTTCAATGCACAGCGTGCTTTAATTCTCAGGATGACTAAGTCTTAGCTGTAGTAGACATTCGAACATTGTATTCCCTAGGATTTTCCCCTGATGTATTCCCACTGCTTTGGTTTGGTACACAATTTCACAAGGAGAGTCAGAATTATTGTGAAGGTTCCACTCTTGGTCCTTTATTGGTTCTTCTTTAATTGTACATTTCACTTTTCCCTAGCAGAGGAAATCATGATTTGAAGAAATGGAAGAGGGAAATAACACCATGGCTGCAGACTTCATTTTGCAGGGATTCATGGATCATCCAAAGCTTCAGGTCCCCCTCTTTGCATTGTTCCTTATGATCTATGTTATCACCCTGGTGGGCAATCTAGGGATGATCCTGTTGATCAGGTTTGACTCTCAACTCCACACGCCAATGTACTATTTCCTCAGTAATTTGTCTCTTGCAGATGTTAGTAATTCCTCTGTTGTTGCACCCAGGCTGTTGATGATTTTTGTGTTGGAAACCAAACCCATTTCTCTCACTGCATGTGCAGCACAGTTTTTCTTTGTCTGTAACTTTTTAACCAATGAAGCTTGCCTGTTAGCTGTAATGGCTTATGATCGCTTCATGGCCATCTGTAACCCATTGCTGTATAGAGTCATAATGACCAGGATACGCTGTGTATTACTAGTGGTTTGTACATACATGTGTGGCTTTGTGAATGCAGTTGTTCAGACTCCATTTATATTTACCCTTTCCTTCTGTCATTCCAATGTCATCAACCATTTCTTCTGTGACATCCCCCCAATCCTTAAACTGTCCTGCTCCAATACACACAATGCTAACGCAGTACATTTTACCTTGTCAACTATAGTTGTTGTGATTACTATCCTCATCGTATTATTCTCATACGTTTACATCCTCATCGCCATTCTGAAGATCCATTCTTCCAAGGGCAGATACAAAAGCTTCTCCACCTGTACCTCACACCTAATGGCTGTAACAATTTTCTATGGGACTGTGATATTCATGTATTTACGACCCAGTTCTGGCTACACCATGGAAACAGACAAGTTTATTTCTGTGTTTTATATCCTCGTAATTCCCATGCTGAACCCCCTTATCTACAGCCTGAGGAACAAGGAGGTGAAGGATGCTTTTAGAAGGCTGATAAACAGGAAGTTTTCCTCTCAGTTAATATGGTTATTGTGATCTATGCTTATCAATAAACAAGTAATGAATGAATAGTGAATGGTCTGTGTCATTGCCCTGATTTCTTTGTACTCTATGACTTGTTAAAAGAAAATTAATCCAAGACTATTAATATTGGAAAATTTCATTTCCCAGGTTCAAGAAGGATGTGAGATTGCATAAAGGACACTATTATAAGGGAGCATTTGTCACACATCCATTCAAACGCATCTTCCTGAAGACCCACCAATATGTGTTGAGGGGAATCCCAGCTCAGATCCCCAGATTTTTTATGTCACTAGAGACTGAATTGAGCACAGCCACAGATGTAGACTTGGGATTCCTAGGTACATTCTCAGAGTGCAGGCCTTCTGCCTAATGTCATTTCCTGAGAGTTAGAATGTGCTATCTAGCCACCTAGCCCCTTGGCTCAGTGATGACTTTCCAGAAACTGCCATAGCTTAATGAAACCCTGTTCCAGACTCCCACCAACAGTGTGAGCCTTCTGGGTGACAACTGGACTCTCCCTTTGGGCAACACAATAAATGTACAGAGTATAACACCCAAAAACACTCTGAACAGGAATCTAAAATGACTGCTTTAATACTTAACAGATAAAGCATAAGATTATTTAGAAAAGGACAAACATCCTAATCACAACATGCTTCACTAGCTCATCTTTTCCTTGGGTATCCTCTTGGGTATTCATCTGTGCTCAGAAAGACTCTCCCTCTCACCCAGCTTCTACATGCAGCTCTTGTCAGTTCTAGATGATCAAGAATGGCCAGGCAGAGCTCAAGTAGAGCACCTTCTATCTTGGAATGTCAAAATGTTATGTTTTGATCAAAAAAAAAAAAAAAAAAAAAGAACATTTGGACATTTCCAAATTGACTTTTTCCCCCAGAATCTCCATTCCGTTCACAATGTTAATAGTTTAGCTTTTTGCTCTGATTTTAGATGAAAGCCATTGTTGAAAAGTCAGTATGTCTAATGGGATGGAAATTCTGAATTTCACTTACCTGTAGAATACATTCAATTACAGCAGTATAAGGAAGGAGTCCTGTGACACTTAAAGACTAACACATTTTTTTATCACATGAGCTTTCGTGGGAACATTTGATGAAGTGGGATTTTCTCCGATGAAAGCTCATGTGATAAATAAATTTGTTAGTCTTTAAGTGCCATGGGACCCCTTGTTTGTTTTGCTGAACTAGACTAAAATGGCTACCTCTTTGGAATGTAGCAGTATAAACGTGTTTTATACCAGGCTAGCCACAGGGGAAAAGCACTGATCCAATGTGATAGGTAGCCTTGTGGTCGGGCCTTCCTAAAGGAGGTGGTGATGCAAAGACTGAGGAATTCAAGTCCCAGCTGAGTCAAACCTTTCAGCATTTCCTTTATGGCCTGCACTTATACCTCCCACCAGACAGCCATCACTGTCTTCTACGGAATTGCCACCTTTATATACTTACGGCCCTATTCCAGCCAAGTGGCAAAAGCTTTATCTCTGCACAGGTCCCTTTCTTGAAGTGACATGGTTAATTTAGAGCACTGTAGCCCAGGCAACTTTAATGTAGCAAATTATGATGCCCATTTTCAGTAAAATGAAGCCATCAGTGTTACAAAATATTCTATTGTTATATATCATCTATACCATCAATTTCCCCTTATTATTCCTGCACTTATAAACTCTTGGAAATTCATGCAATTTAAAGTAAGTTAAAATTATAACAGCAGCCTGTCAATTCTCTATTCCTTAGCTTTTTAAGAATAGTCCTCACATTTTTCCATTGCACTTTCTTCCTGGGCTGGCCACCAGAAGTCACCACACAAGATATCTATAATCACTAGAGCTGATTTTTTGCTACTTCTGGGATGAGTCCATGGGAAACATACCATGAATAATGCACAGCAGAATTCAGGAGAAGAAATGAACAATATATACCACAGGATCTGCTGGGCAATTTAGGAGGACACATGTCCTTTGTTTTTTTAATTGTTATTTATACAGGATATCAAAGTTAATGTATTCAGTTGGGGAGAAGGGGCATGTCTTTGATAGAACTGGTTGGGAAAATTAATTTTCGTGTGACCATTTTCAACAAAAAATTAGAGGGATATGTGATTTTTTTTCAAATTTTTGCATTAGTTATTTTAAAAAGCTCCAATTTTTGATAATTTTAAAAAGAAAATAAAACAAATAGAAAAGAAAATGCAAAAAGTATAAATGAAAATGGAAATATTGGGGGGCATGTTTTGGTTAATCAAAATGTTGCCTCCTGCTAAACCAGAGCAAAACAAAACAAAACTATTCTTTGATGGAAAATCTTCGACCCATCCATTCTTGAGTTTTGAAACTGCCTCAGTGTCTCTGCATTTTGATGCTCCTATCAACTGAATGAAAATGCCTGCTTGAAAACATCTCACAGTGCCATTCTAAAAAAGTGGTTTAGCATGGACTCATAGGGCAGCATGACCCCATCTCTTGTTCTAGAACAGAAGCCCTCATCACAGTACAAATTCCATGTGTGGGAAGGAGCACCGAAAAAATCAGCATATTCAGTGCAGTGCTCTATTGGGGCAGATTGCCTGCTAACAAAGTTTCAGAATAATGGCATGTCTTATTTTAACATGAACCTCATGTCCTTAAATTTCTGGTTGTAGTTCAGTTCTAGGAAGTGAACAGGCCTGACTTCAGTGAGCTTTACAGATAATTGAACAATGAATTGTAATGTCATAAATGAACCCTTCCATATCCAGTTTGAGCTCAAATCAAGAAGGGACTCGATGTCCAAGCCCTATTGCTTTGCAATGTTGCCACAGCCCCACTTCACTGAGGTCCCAGGAATTGTTCACAATTCCATGAGACAAATTCCTTAGTCTTCCCTATCCCAACAATCTGCAATCCACTCTACTGAACACAACACCTGCTCCCACCCCAGTAAAAAACAGTAGAGCTGGTCAGCATTAACCCATTCTGTTCCAATCAGCAAACTGCAAGCCTACTACGAGAAAGCCTCCTGAGTTTGCAGTGGAGAAGCAAATTGATCAAGCCTTTTGGAAAGCAAGAGGCTTGCTTGTAATATGGAGGATGAGCAGTAAACTTTTCGCACAGTGCACCACATTTCTAGGGTGACCACACTTCTGGAGGGGTTAGGGACTATGGGCAATGATTTCTTTGACTTGAGTCTGCACACTGAAATGAGGCACTGAAGTTTAGGTCTGAGCACAGGTTCAAAAATTTTTAACCTGGGTTAAAATACAATGTAGATGTTTAAATCCAGGAATCCCTCACATGCTTCAACCACCATTAACCCTGGGCCTACATTACAGTGTAGAAATACCCAATGCCATGTAGATGGTTTGGAACATCCCATATCTAAGGTCAAAATATTTTGCTTCTGTAAATTGGCATAGTCTTATTAACTTCAAGGGGAAAACAACAATTTCCACTAGCTGGGGATCCAGTCCTTTGACTACAATGGACTTGCACTAGTTTATACCTGATGGGGATCTGGTCACCTTGATCTTAGCACAATAACACCAAATTATATTGGCTGGCATGTCTGGCCCAATAACACTACTGAAGCTTTGTTAATTTAATTCAGGTAGGCATTTGGACCAATTGTGTCCAATTTAATCAGCATTCAATACCACTGAAATATAGATTCATATTAATTTTCTGTAAACATACAGTTCTATGAGGATAACATTGTCCCCTCCCCCCATATTTATTTCTGTATTGCAGCTCTAATAAGACATGCTGGTTTATTTCCTTCACATAATTTGATAGTCTTTTGACTTTTTAGGGTCATACCTCAAACATTTTACCTGCATATTTTTGTGCAGTGGACCTATAGATGTCTATGAGACATTCATGGAGTAAGATGCCATTCAATGTGTCTAAGAACATCAGAATTCAACCTGTAGTTTCAAGATGTTCTAGCATGTCTGGATTTTTGGTCTATCCTCCATTCTTGTCTATTTTTATATGAACTACAATGCTCAGTTTCTCTGGATTCCTAACTGTATCTTCTTTTACACCAAGTAGAATTTGACTTCAGTGAAGCTATTCACATAAGTAACAGTAAAAGGAAGCAAGAATCACCTGATCAGGTTTTCTCTGACCTACTTTGACATGTCATCTATTAGGCATTGTATACAATGCACCATTCCAGCCCTGATATAAGAGAAGGACAAGAGAAACAAATTTGGCCTCAAACTTCAAGATATCAAAAGAAAAAAAGGAAAACTAATCAATTATATTATTCAGCATTGATTGTGATCTTGTTATGCCAGGAAACATATTTATTGCATTTCCCAAAGCTATAATATTTTTTAAAGAAATCATCAGTTATTGGTGATTATAACAAACAGCCATAGGCATCATTAAAATGTTGTTTTGGAGCAATTTTGTCATTATTTAATTAGACAGGAGAGTACACGGGAAATAATGAGGAAAACAATTTATGGCTTTAGAAATAACATCAGTGTTAACTCTTGGTCTGACAGCAAAAGGAATAAGTAAATAAGCTGGTAACTCTACTGTGCTTCAGTCAATTTCCAGATGCTTATTTATACAGAGAAACCTACTCACTGGGAACAAACAAAATCCAAATTAAAATCTGAATAAACTATAGTAGCCATCTTGTCATTCTTTAGAGTGCAAGCCATTGATCATTGGAATCTATATAGTCTTTCTTTAGACTCAAATGGACATTAACTTGGTACCTTATATGCTACTTCTGGAAGCTTTTGTGTGAATGCTTAAGTTTACTCATGTGAGTAATTCTTTTGATTTCATTGAGATGTCCCACATGAGTAACATTCAGCATGTACAAAAGTGTTTGTAGAATTGGGCCTTTATCTGAATAATGTGCAGTTAACCCTTATCGTTCAAAATATCTGTACAAATCAGGATGAAGGCTATCCTTCATCATCACTGCATACGGCTGACATTAGGATAGCTTGTTTTACAATGTGGGAGCTGCCTTCCCAAAGAGAGGTCTCCCAGTTCTTCCAAGAATTATAGCCACTATCCCTGCCTTTATGGCTAGATAAGAAGAGGGCATCTCAAAAGTTAAGGAAAGTGGATCGTCAGACTTTTTCCTGTTTAACATATGTCCACAGTCCAGATAATGTTGAGAACCACTGGTGTATTCCTTGAAATCTGTTGAACTTTTATTTTGCTAGTTTAAATTGTTATATTGTTTGTTGTTTCAAACCAAATTTATGGAAGTGTTGCTCTGGTATTATTGCAATTATATCAATGATTTGCTTTGTCTGTCTGTCTGAACTTTCCAAGTTCACTGACAAGATTCATCTCTGGTGTAGTTCTGCTGACTAGAATTGTAGAAGTTTAGGTTGAATCAGGGTAAATTTCATCCAGTCCATTCACAAACTACTATCAGAGAATATGATAGACTACTATCATAGCCTTAACTATGGCAGGGCCAACAGGGCACAGCCCCAGGCTGCCCAGGGCAGCTCAGTGGAGATGCTTTATTAGAGGGGGTGGCTTTGTGGCCCTGGCTCTAAGTGCCTCTAATGGGAAGGGGTGCTTTCCGATTGGAAGGTGCCCCGGGCGACATAGCCGCATTACAGCTCTGACTGCTATTGTTATTAGGAAGAGCAAATTTGCTCACCCTTGGGGCATCTACTCTTCCTGTCCTTTTTGGCCACAGTCTTTAAGTGATGTTAAATAACTTGCATATGTGCATTCTGATCTCCCTGCTCTCGGCTTGTCCACTGCGCTGATTCGAAGGAGAGGCCTCCCTTCATCTCAGCACTACCCTAGTTGCTGGGGTAGTATTTAGGGTTTGCGTTTCTGAGTGGGTCTTCACAGACCCGAGCAGTTGATCAGGACGTTCAAACTGATGGCAGCAAATTTGCCTGCATCAGTGAAGACTAGTCCTCTGAGACTTTTAAAAGATAGTAGTTACTGTACAGTACTCCACACAGCAAAATTTCTGTTGGAATCATCAATCACTTATTCATTAGAATGAAGTTTCTTTGGGCTCTTACTAAGTTCCAAAAGGGCAGCTGTGTTAGTCTAGTTCAGCAAAAGAAGCAAGGAGTCTTGTGGCACTTAAGGACCAACAGATTAGTCTTTAAGTGCCACAGGACTCCTTGCTTCTTTGGGCTCTTAGGAACACTGTGTATGATATTTTCAATATATGAAAGAAATGGACAGATTGTATTAATAGCCTGTTTGACTTGCATTACTCGTTTGACATTGTAGCAGCACTACATTGGCAATGTGTATGTGGGCCAGCATCATTTGTTTAGGTCAACATTTTCCTTTCAACATTCTTATAGCAGCACATGACTGGAAATCTGCTAGTGCAACAGAATACTGTTGTGGGTAAATAATCCAAGGAAAGATTTTTAAAAGCACAAAAATGGTTGCAACACACCCAGTTCACACAAGATGTTCATCAGTAGCTGAATGATTCATTAACCTTTGTGCTTTTGGAATATCCTCCCTTCACCTGTATCTACACTTATGCTCGTGCTCAGATAGTTGACATGCTTGTGCATGTTCCCCAGGACTGAGCCATTGTTCACATATGCCATGCTGGAGAGAGGTAGAACTCTCTGTACATACCTCTATCAAAACTGCCAATTTTATTATGGGACAGCAGAGCTATCATTTCAGAGGCAGTGTGCTGGGGATCTATGCATCACAAGAGATGTGCTAGGAACTGCCTTGCTGTGAGCAGGTAAATGTCATTCACCTCTTTTACACCTTTACCAATGGCAAAACCACGCATCTCTCCCTCCTGCCGTATGGGTGGAAGACATGGAGTAAGTGAATAATGGGGTTCTGCTCTTGCTCCTTCTTGCCAGACAAATGTCTATACAGTGAGGTAGGCAAATAGTATGATACTGGATGGAATTTGGGCAGAACTTTTTGACCTGACAAAGAGGACTCACCATGATGGTGACTGATAATTCACACTGGTCCTGTAGGACAGATATGGAGACTGGCAGTGTTGTCAAGGTAGGACACTAGAGGGACTATAATTTCTGGTCCAGGAGAACCAGAGTAGTGTGGGGAGATCACATGATTGTGGAAACTAGGGATTGATAAGCAGTGGCTTCAGAGCTTTCAAATGAGGAAAAAGACCTTCTTCAAGCTATGTGATGAGATCAAACCAACCGTCCTCTGGCAGGTGCCTTTTTTTTAGGAAAGCCAACATAGTACAAAAGCACATAGTTATTGCACCATGGGAGCTGGCAATATCTTATGGCACAGAAAGCTTTTGCAGCTCTGAGAAAGGACCAGAGGCCACTAATAGTAAGATATGGACAGTGCTTTAAAAAAAAAAAATTCTTTACAGTATCTCAAGTGGGCGGTGGGCAGAGTGTTTGATTGTTTCAGGGACATGGAGAAGAGCTCTGTGCAGGCTCAAAAGTTTGCCTCTCTCACCAACAGCAGATGGTTTATTAAAAGATATTATCTCAGCCACATTGTTTCTCTAAAGCTCAAAACTGGGAGCCTGTGTGGTACAAGAACTTTAAATTCAGAACTGAAAAATCAGTTATTCGACCAGCTCTACTTATGTGTTCTGCTTCACCCCTGCATCTCAGAATTTTACCCTTACATCACTGTGAGGAAGGGAAAGTTTATTCCCAATTTCCAAGTACAACACTGAAGAACAGAAAAACATAATGATTCACCCAAGGTCACACAATACGTCTGTGACAGAGACAGGCAATGACCCTGCCTCCTGAATATCAGACTAGTTTCCTATCCACAGCTGGGATCACAGAGGTTTCCTTTCTGAGGAAAACAGCCAGTTCACTTTGAAAAAAGAAATAAAAGAATCACCATAGAGTTTGCACAGGTTTTGGAGACTACACAATCTTGTGCAATTATCCTCAAAGGACATGAAAGATATTCTAGTAATTCCTGTCTGTGCCAGGCCTGTTGTTCAAACTCCAGGACAGTCCCAGGATTCTGTCCCCATATGCCACGAAAACAAGCATAAACAGACCCTCTGGTCTCCAGAAACAATCCCATTTGGGATGAAGAACAACTCTTGTCTCCTTCCTGTTAGTTTGCTATTTAAATTCCAAAGGCAGTTCTATACATGATCTCTTTTGGTTTTGGCAGGTGGATACAACAACCATTTAGCATCCATTTGCATGGAAATAAGATTCACTGGAATCAGAATCCTGACCACCTGCACAGCACATTTATATTTGCTTTTTCTTTGCAGAATAGCACAGTGATGTGGGAAACAATACCAATGCCACTCGCATTCTGAGACAGGGCAGGACACTGCATATGTAAGAATAATGTATTGCAAAATAAAGAGAAGCTCATAGTATTAAATCATCTATTTCTATCTTCTAGAAAATGTATTCTGACTGTAAACAAATGTGTTGAATCTGCATATTTGCCAACTTGCAGCTAGAGGTCTTGGATTTTGATTGTTTTATTAATTTTCTACAGTTATGAGGTACAGGTCATTGACTGCAATAAGGATAGATATACTAAGAACACTAGACCCTCATCTGGTGTCAGTCACTAGAGCTCCACTGAAATCAATATCCTTTCATGCTAGCTAAGGATTTGGCTCATCACTATTTAGCACAAATTAATCAGCAACCTCCAACTCTACAATATCCATTTCATAGATTTATTTTCACTAGGTGTATAATGTTTGACACTGACAGACTGCTGGAAGAGAGAGGAGTCTTCCATTGGGGAGTCTCTTCCATTATTATAGTCACTGTATGTTCTGGTGTTTCATAAACACACAGAAAAATAATGGTTAGAAACACTGAAAGAAGATTCAAAAGGGTAGTCATGTTAGTCTAGTTCTGCAAAACAAGCAAGGTGTCCTGTGCCACTTAAAGTATCTGATTTTTACCCACAAAACCTCATGCGATAAATAAATTTGTTAATCTTTAAGTGCCTTTGAAACTAGAGATGGTGAAAACAATTTTTATGGAATGGCTCCTTCAGAAAATGCAAATCTGACAAAAATGAAAATATGCAGGAATGTGTTGACTTTCATGTAATTTTGAATTGGCAAGTGTCTTACCAAAATATTTATTTGTGTGTGTGTGTGTGTGTGTGTGTGTGTGTGTGTGTGTGTGTGTGTGTGTGTGTGTTTTACTTTCTAATTTTATTTTGAAAATGTCACAATATTTCAGGTTGATAAAGTAAAAATGTTGCAAATTTGAATTTATCATATTTTATTTCATGTTTATTTTATATTATGTAAGACTTGAATTTAATAGTATATATTATGTGAAATATATTACCCTAGACTGTTTTAATTTAATTGAAAACAATCAATATTGTCAGAAATATCTTTCTACTGTTTCTGTACAGAAATTATTTTCTGGAAATCGCCTTTTCCAATGACCTCCAATAAAATCCATTCACCAGATTCACCAAGGGACTTAAGCTTTGCAATCTTCACTGTTGTAGTTCTTAATTCTAGGTGCCTAAAAGATTTCCACAATTTACAAAGCCTGAGTTAGGAGCTTTGATCCCCTATCCAGTGAATGAAAGGAGAAAGCCGATTAGGCATGGCTGCTTAAAAAGCCAACATCTTGAGTGTGGAGCTAGCCAGTAAAGGTTTATGTTCCAAGCCCTGTCCCTTTCAGGAAGTTCAGTGCCTATTCCCTAGCTGCTTGTGAGGCCTGGCCAGGAACATTCTCATGGAGATAAGTTCCAGAGGGGTAGCCATGTTAGTCTCGTTCAGAAAAACAAAACAAACAAACAAACAAAAAAACACAACAAGGAGTCTGGTAGCACTTTTAAAGACTAAGAAATTTATTTATCACGTGAGCTTTCAGGGGAGGAAATCCCACTTTGTCTGATGCTACAAGATGGAGAAGTGCAAATGAATGGGAGGAAAATAAATACAGGAATGTGTAAGCCACAGGGTCAGGTGAGGCTGGAGATAGAGATATCATGGAGATAGGCACTTGAGCTGCCCCCCCCCCCCCAAAGTAACATTAGAGACAACAGCAGTGGTGCTCATGTTAGCATCTGATTATTATTATTCTGGTTCTAAGAACAATCACCCAAGATGTGGGAAACCCACATTCAGTTTTTTTCCCTCTGCTTGAGGGGGAGAAAAGATTTAAACACCCATCTCCCCAGAGGATACACTAACCATTGGGCCATGGGGTATTCTGATGAGGGCTTTTCCAGTATCTTTGAATGAAGTTGTTCTACTGTGTACAAATACTGTAAGACACTGGGCCAAAAGAAGTGTGAGAATGATTCTATACCCTGACAGGTTGGGCACCACCAGAGAAACCTAGAATCCAGTTCACCTGCTCCAAAGGCGTTTTAATTTTTAAGGGTGACTTTGGCGAGAAGAAAAACTGCTGAAGGCTTTCTTGCTGTCTCACTGCTGTAATAGCCTTTCACTGACATATGCAGCTACACACTAGAGATAGAGATAACAGATTACTAGACACCTTCCTGTGTGCCAGGACCAATAATCTCAGAAGTAGGATGCCAGATATCTCAGAGCGCAGTGATGCGAAATTATGAGGGAATCAGTGCAGGTGTTCTGATCAGTCCTATCAGGGCCAAATGTGAGAAATGAAAAAAGAAATATACAAAGATTAGCAACAACAATAGGGTGACCAGCTGTCCAGAGTTTAAAGGAACAGTCCTGATACACAGAGCTTTGTCTTATAAAAGTACATACTACCCACAACCCTGGTGCAGACACACTTGCTATCTTCCTACTCACAAATGATTAAAGTTCCAGAGAAAAAGACTTATAAGAAAAGATTTAAACAATGTGTCAAAGGATCTAGGATGTTCAATATATTTAACATTATTTTTAAAGTTCCAGAATTTTAAAAGGACTTATCTGACCTAACACAAGAACCAGATTCTCATTCCTTTAGTCATGTTGAGTAGGACCCAAATATTATTCTTACTGCACTGAAAAGGCCCACTGTTTGGAGGAACTTGACCCTTAATTGAATAAACTTATCACAGCGCGGCCCTCTTGTTACCAGCTTTGCCCATCAACTCGGGGTCTGCTCATTTATTAGGGTTACTTCCTCTGGGGGGGGGGGTTGCAATTCTATTAGTGTACTGCTTGTGTCACTTGTGTTTCTGTGTGGAGTTTACTTCTCCCTTCTACAAATCCCTCCCAATGGAGCCACCCTTGCAGGAACTAAATTTCCCAAGACTGGGTTTTTAAGTGTGACTGAGTGGACTGGGTCTATCAGCACTCTCAGCTGACCTCCTATATGTCCCTGAATGCAGCAGGCTGGGTTACACAGCACTTCTCTGCTGCCCTCATGTGCCCCTGGACCATGCCAGACTAGACTGGAGTATGCATCTGAGCAGGCTGGGTTAAAACAGCACTTTCAGCTGCCACCCTTATATGCCCCTGGACTCCACTGACTGGGTCAAAGCAGCACTTGCAGCTGTCACCCTTATATGCCACAGGTTCAGCACTCTAGTAACCCCATAATGAACAAATCTTACAAGGAATTGGGCATCATGGGGATCTTTGGCTAGGTAAAAGAGCATTGCTGCAGAGCAATATAGGGAGGCCAAGAACATAGAGGAAGTCTGGCAACCAGCTTGATTAGCAAAGTTACTTTATTGCCAGATACATAGAACTTATGAATAATTATAAAAGGGAAGAAAAATGCCCAGACAGTTACAATATTGATAACCATACAAAAAGAGGAAAATGATCAAACAGTTACATTACCTCATTTCAATTACAGTATTTGGGAAAGCTAGCCCAAGTGGATTACAAAAGATCAGGTTTAGAGATTTCTAATTGGAGTAAGAAGGGGAAAAAAAAGAGAGAGAGAGAGGGAAGCAGGGAGGGGACAGTGTGTCACCACTCAATGCAGCTCAAAGGTACCCAGGGACCAGGCTGTTCAGCTTAGGGTCTGGAGTGCTGGAGACAGGCAGAACCTCCACCATGATCAGCAAGGAGAAGGTGAAGTCTCAGTGGACCTGATGCAGCGTGTAGGTCCAGGCAACAGATCAGGCATTGGACCAGATTCAGAACTAACTAACTCGCTAACTAACTCTCATGTGGAACTTGCGTAGGGGTTTTTG
The DNA here is from genome assembly GCA_007922195.1 of Podocnemis expansa. NCBI lineage: Eukaryota > Metazoa > Chordata > Testudines > Podocnemididae > Podocnemis > Podocnemis expansa. Next base: position 378,620 of record ML682172.1, read on the forward strand.
TAGGGAAGAAACAACGGTTCAAGGCAGAACACTGGGGTTGTTTTGGGGTAAATAATGACTTATGGGAGTATACCAGAGGTGTTTTGTTTAGGTGGACAATAGGAGCTGATCATTCCTGGTGATGGGTGGCATTCCTCTGGCAGAGCATACAATGCAATCAGGCAGATTCAGTATGCTGGATATCAATTGAAGATCTATTGACTAGAATTGGTCTGATAACTGTTGGGCTGGGTGTGTGCAGGCATGAATTAATTTGTCTCAGGAGCAGAGATCCTCCATCATGCAGAGCTTATCTGCTTTGCCAGTCCCAGCGTTCAGTGCAACTCCTGCCTTGCATACTAATTCTGGTTCCATCGTTGATGCAAATGAAGTTTCTGCTGTCCATTCAGTGTGCTAATGGTTCACAGCTTCCATGTAGATGAGGCTAGAGGAGTTGCCCTAATTCCAGCATCCTTGTCCAAAGGGGTTTTCTGGTGTGTCTCCTACTGCCTTAGATTGTTTCTGGTTCAAGCAGAGGCTGAAGGTGATGGAGGGGGGGTGAGTCTCAGTGGCTGGATACTATGCCCTGATTCTCCAGGAACTAAGAGCTACCAAGTAACAAGACCCCCCATTGATGGGATGCTTGTCTTGCACAAGTATCCATATCACATTTTGATTCTGTACTGGGTCTGATATTCAATCCATTGCAATCGCCGAATCAGTCGTTGGATCCAGCAAACCAGCATAACCAGACCAATTGCTAGTACAATTTGGAAGCCAATGATCACCACAGTGGGGTGAAGCAAGATATTTTAAAAGCCCATTGCACTGTGGTTCCATCCGAGTAAAGTCTCCCACCAAGTATGATGGCCTGCATTTTTAACTGTGGCTGCAAGCCTAGAGATTTCCTGGTTGTGGTGTTGAATTTCAAGTTTTCCATTCTCTCCCAAAGTTTTGAGTCTTTGTAATTCAGCTTGCAAAGAGGGATGTGTTAATAATTTCTTAATGACAGTAAGACTGAGTCCCAGTGAAATCGGGGAAACCTCCTTGTATAAGTCAGGGTAAGCCATTAAATGATGAACAGTCAGAGGCGGCTTTTGGGATAGGTGAGGGAGTTGGGGGCTGAAGGCCCCCAGATGTGGGGGGCCCCGCTGCCCCTTTAGTGAGTACAGTGGAGCTGCACCGCTCAGCCCCTGCTTTAAGTTAAGAAAAAGCAGCCTCTGCTGCGTCCTTGCAGGCTGGCCCCACCCCCAGGGCTGAACAGCCGGCCCAAGGGTGAAGTGGGCCAGCCCAGTGGCAGGGCTTCCCTCTCCCCTGGGCTGGCTGTTCCACTCTAGAGATGGGGAGGGCTGGCCCAGAGGCCAGGCAGAAGAGCAGAGCCCAGCCTCTCGGCTGACTTGATCCACCTCCCTCCCCCTGCCCAGCAGCAAACTTTCCCTTGCTGGAAGGGGGAGAGTGGGTCAGGGTTTCCCCCCCTGGCCTGGCCTTGCCTGCTTGGGGCTTCTGCTGCTCCAGGCAGAAGGAGAGGCTAGGAGCAGACTGCACCAGATAGCAAGGCAGCCCCACAGTAAGCGGACACCTAGCACCAACCCAGAGCCTCTGACCCCCCTTCCCCAGAGTCCCAGGTAAGTGTGAGGGCCCCATCCCCTGGACCTGTGAGGTGGGGTGGGGTGGGGGACCAAGGGGGTAGTATTCCACCCAGGACTTCAAATTAGGGGCAGTGTAGGGAAAGGTGTAGGGGGGCTATTAGGGGGTGCTGACTAAATTGGTATAACAGTGTAACTAACTGGGGAGGGGGTGTTGGGAAGTTCTGGAGGGGGGGTGTAGAGGGGGGGTTAGGGAAATCCCTGAAGGGGGCTTGGCAAGCTGAGCTGGGTCTGCGTGGAAGGGAGGGAAAGTGGACTGGTGTTGGGGAGCAGCCAGTGCTGCTGCAGGGTGGGAAAGGAGATGGGCATTGGGAGAAGCACTGCCCTGCCTCAGAGGGCTGGATGAGAATAAATGCATTAAGGAATGTGAGGTGCTCAAAATACTACAGTGATGGGGTGGGGGGAGGCACAGAAATAGCTGATAGACAGATCTAGACCCACCATTTCACAGTTCTCAGGGGTGGGGGCCAGAGGCAGTCTTCCCAGGGCTGTAGGGAAGGAGATTGGGCCAAGTGGGTGGAGAGCAGACATACTGAGAAAGAATGCTAATACTAAAAAAGCAGGTGTGGTGATGTGCTGAATGCTAGAAAAATTAGGTGTTAAGTATCCAGTGAAGTGCAGTCAGTTCTCATAGCTGAGGCTAAGTAATGGAAACATGCACAACTCTTCCACTGGAGACCAGCTATTAAAGGGACTCAGACCACAGTGGGCTACCAAGAGTCTCTGGAGCCTGGGGGCCAACTCTACATCCCCCCCCCCGCCACACACACACACACACAGGGCGGGAGGTGTCCTGGTACCACCTCTAAACTGCCCTGCAGAGGGGGTCTGTACTGGTGGATGGGCAGGGGAGGATGGGTGGATATGCAGGCTTTACTCACTCTCCCCCTCACCACCCTCATCCTGTGCATGGTGCTCAGTGCTCAGGCAGCCTGAGGAAGGTGAACTTTTCAGGGCAGGGCCAGTTTTGTTATGTATTTTTTGCAGGGAAGGCAGTGTTAATATAGATGGTTCCTACTGTTAAAAAAAGTACTAGTCCTACTTTTCAAATATATATATAGATCTATCTATCTATCTATCTATAGATATTTTTTATGTGAATTCATGTTTGAGGATTCAGCAGATGTGTTCCCCTCTCTTCTCTGGGCAGCAGTGGCTATTTCAGACATTGAGGGAGAGGAGGATGGTCTCAGCTCCCAGCTCTTCCCTCCTCCCCAGCTTCTTCAGGGCTGGAAGCAGTTTCAGCCCTGAAGCAGGACATGTGGCAACCACCACATGAGCATGCTGTCTCCAGCAGCCCATAGCTGACACTCCTCTCACCCTCAGTTCTAGGAGTCCCCCTGCTCCCACTCACCCTTTCTTATGATATCCCCCGGCCTGGTAGGTCAGGGAATTTAGAAGTCCTGACTGCACCTAAGCTGGGGTGACTGAGCTGCAGGGCCAGGGGAGAGGACAGCATGTGGGATGGGGTGGGGGGGCTCCAGAGGATGTAAGGAGGGGGGCCTAAGCTACCGAGGTCTTGTTAAGTTCCAAAGGGGCAGCCCTGTTAGTCTAGTAAAACAATAAAAGCAAGGAGTCTTGTGGCACTTAAAGACTAACAGATTTATTTATCACATGAGCTTTTTTGGGAGAATATCCCAGTTCGTCAGATGCTTTGAAGAGGGAGAACTCACAGAACTGGATGAAAATAAATGCAGGAGTGTAAGACATGGGATCAGGTCATACTGCAACAGCAAATCAGATCTCTAGGGGGCTGGAAGAGGGGGGGTCACAGCTCTCAGCCTTGCCCTTCCTCCCCCCTCCTTCAGGGCTGAAGGTAGCTTTTATTTCCTAGTTCATGACATTGCCAGCCCTTGCACAACATTTGTGATATTGAGGAATTTGCATTCTGGGATGGTTTCTGCTAACTTGAAAGAATTCTTTTTTACTTAAATGGGTTGACATTTTATGAAATTTGAGGTTGTTGTTGTTGTGGTTTTTCCATTAAATTTTATATGTGGGAAATGTAGTTGCTCTGATGATGTGGCATTGTTACACTCATTTCATTTTCAGGATTGTATTGTGAGGTTCAACCAGAAAGAGATTATTAATAATAAAGAATAAGGATGAGTGGATGGGGGTTTCAATGACAGATAAGTTGGATAATAAAAGGAAGTACATGTCAGGTGCTGAAAGAGGGGGGAAAAAAGTTGGCTGTCGAATAGGCAATACGAAAGCAGTCCAGTTCACTGTCCAAAGTCTTAAAGCAAACAAAACTGCTATGCTTTTTATTATGTGAGTTTAGTTCCTACAGGAGGCCCCACAGTGGGCCTTTGCCTAGGGCCCCAGAAAACCTAAAGCCGCCTCTGTGAACAGTCCATATAGGCACAGTAAACTTCATATTACAAGTAACAATGGTGGTTACATTACAGAAATAGCAATTAATATAAGGTACCATGGGTTATATCCATTGTCCATTAATTAATACAATCTCACAGCCTGTTCTTACGTACACACATGCCTTTCCAATATAGACAATGACAGATTCTCTCTCCTGGGTAACATCAAAGGTAGGGGGAGAGTTATTTCCAGGTTGTGGGAAGAAGCATTCATCATGTTCTTCCCAGGCTTGGTCCTCACAGATGTACCCCAAACCTTCCCTTTTCCTACATCCTTTTACATTCACTGTATTCCATATATCATCCTTTTGCCATGCCCAAGTGTTATGATCTCTGGAGTACATTACAGTGTTATCATCAATCTGTAATCCAAGTGGAACCACTGAGTAGATAACTCTAGTTTCCTTGCCTGCCACAGTTATTAGAAATAACTACAAACTTTGCTGGTGGTGATTGTATGAAGTATTAACTAATCTTCACAAGGACTGGAGGGCCAATTCTTCCTCAGTTACATGGGGCTGAATTAGGCTGATTGCCTCCATGGGAATTTGTCCTACTGTAGCTTGCCAAATCATTCCCATGATTACATTTTGAGTGAGAGCCTGAGCCTGCTCACATGCTGAAGTCAATGAAATATTATTTTGGAGGGACTGTATCCCAGACATTATTAATACTTCATCTCTTTCTATGAGTCTTTCCCACCTAGGAAACACTTTACTTATTAACTGCTTTTCCTGACTTAACTGTTTCGAGGATGCTGTTAGTGGGGTTCCCATTTTCCCTATATTTTCTGTGGCATAGGATAGTTTATTAGCTAGAACTTCTATATTTGCAGCATCAATTAAAGAGACTCCTGCTGCCACAGGTGCAATCCAGTCACTTAATTCTCTTTTTACTCTATTTACATGGTTAACCCCTTGCCACATATTTATCCATTCCTCCCAACCCTTATGGCTGGTTCCAATGAAGGGAGCACATGCAGGTGCAATGTGAGAGATGTTCATGCCTTCTAAGCAGATTTGAACCTCCTTTAGTGAAGTTGAAGTTGAAGAACCAATTGCTCTTTTTGATCCAATTTTAAAAATTGAGGTCCCAAAATTGGGGCTCTTAAATGTCAGAAGGGAGCAAGGTTTGTTATCAGGGGGTAAAAATTTAAAACTGTTTTTTGTTGTTGGCTTAATTCCACCCTGTACAATCCAGGCTCATAGACTCCCTCTGAGATGGCAATGTGCCCATAGAATTTAAATCAAATTGTTGGCATGAATTTGTCACAGTACATGCCCTTTAATGGAACTACCCAGTCTGGGGGACCTTGCTGGAGCAGATCATGGCTAGCTAAAGTCCAGTTCAGTGGTTCCCACTTTACCAGAAATCATGTGATATTTTTGCCAGCTGGCATGATCAGGGACAGCTGCAGTTTGTCTCCTGGCAGTGGAGGAGTTTGGCTTCCAACAACAATAACAACACGTAGTGTCATGGCCACTCCCCAAACAGTGGAGGATACCAGAGCTATCATGCACCTTCTGCTGTGCTGATCAGTGGTTGCTCTTGATGGGTTAAGTCACTCTCAAGTCCACACTGGTTTACAGAAGACTGGGATGGAGGCTGTTGTGGCCTTAGTGTCGTAACACAGCTGGAGTGGCTCCCTAGAGGCACTCTGCGTACAATTGGCTTCCACCCACACCTGGCACTGCAAGCAGGCCCAGCGGCAGGATGCCGCCCTCTGGAGCCTTGACCACATCGTGTTGGTGGACGACCGGATGGCCACGGCCCTGGAGCGCCTCAGTGAGCAGCTGCCAGTGGCCATCACAGACCATGCTTCCGCCATCCAGGAGCTGGTGGAGAGGATGGCCCTGCCATGTCATGCTGAGGGTTTGCCACCTGGCCCTCCCCTGAGGCAACAATGCATGGAGGGTGGCCGTGGGTACGGGCGGGGTACGCCACCCTCCCCCCCCCAGACTCTCTCACAGGCCATGCCTGACTTCCCATCTGCCCCCCGGCCTCTTTCACCCCCTTCCTCTCCCAAGTTGAAGCCCCCTCCCCGACCTCCACCTCCCAAGTTGCTGCCCCCCTCCCCCAATTCCCCAAAGTCCCCCTTCCACTAACCCTCCCCGGCCCTCACCTGTCCCAACCCCTGTTGTGTTAAATAAATAGTTTGAAACATATCCTTGGTTGTGAGTGGTTTTATTGGGGGTAGGTGACAGTGCAGGTGGATGGGCGGGGGCTGGCTGTGGGCGAACGAGGGAGAGGGTGGTGTGGGGCAGGGCAGACCTGGCCCTCAGCGTTCCTCCTCGGCAAAGGCGGTCCGGAGGGCATCGCACACAGACAGGGCTCGCTGGGACAGCTGCTCCCATGTGGGCACAAGTCGGGGTTCCACATAGTCCCTGCCGAGGACTCAGGCCTCAGCTTCCCATGCTGGTGGAATGGGCTCACCTCGCTGCTCACGATAATTGTGGAGGGCCACGCACGCAGCGATCATTTGGTGCAGTGTCCTCTCTGCGAGGTGGAGGCAGGTGAGGAGGCACCTCCAGCGGGCCTTGAGGCGGCCAAATGCCCGCTCCACCACCTGGCGGCAGTGGGTCAGGCGGCGGTTGAATATCTGCTGGCAGGGATCGAGGGGCCCTGCATACGGCCACATGAGCCATGGCCACAGGGGGTAGGCCACATCCGCCATGATGAGGACGGGCACCTCTACTCCCCCAAGATAGATGTTGTGCAGGGGGAAGAAGGTGCCCGCCTCCATGCCCCGGTAGAGGGCAGAGTTCTGGAGGACCCTTGGCATCATGGGCTCTCCCTGGCCATCCGACATAACAGTTCTGGAACTGGCTCCAGTGGTCCACAAGGGCCTGCACAATGATGGAGTGGTACCCCTTCCTATTTCAGTACTCGGCAGCCCTCTGCTCTGAGGCTCGCACGGGGATGTGAGTTGAGTCGAGAATCCCTGCGCAGTTGGGGAAGCCGAGGGTGGCCATGCCTGGGATGGTGTCCTGCAGCTCCCCTTGTCTCACCAGGCGTCGCAGCAGAACCTGGTTGATGGCCCTGGTGACCTCGACGAGGATGTACCCAGTGGTGGACCTCCCGACGCCGAAGAGGTGTTCCACTGACCTGTGGGACTCTGGAGTGGCAATCTTCCAGAGGGCGATGGCCACTCTTTTGTCCACGGGGATGGCACGCCTCATGGGGGTGTCCCTGTGGCGCAGCTGCGGGGCGAGTTCTGTGACCAGGAGGGTGAAGCTGTCCCTGGTCATCCTGAAGTTCCACCTCCAGTCGTCGTCACCCCAGGTGCACAGCATGACCCGCTCCCACCAGTCTGGGCTGGTCTCTCGAGCCCAGACCTGGCGAGGCACGGAGCGGGGCAGGGGCAGTAGCTCTGCCCTGGGCAGGAGGTGGATGTAAGCCTCGGGCAGAGGCTGGTCACCCTCTGGCTCTGCAAGCACAGTGTTCCACATGAGCAGGATGCTCTGCAGGTGGTCAGAGTGGCTGGGTGTCGCACGGCGCTGTTTGGGCAACCGGGCAAAGTCCATCACTTGCAGCGTGCTGTTAGCCTGAGTGGACATGGAAGTGAGGTTGGGGCCAGCTTTTATGGGATTGGCTACCAACATGGCCACTGACATGGCCCAGGGAGGTGGCCATGTTGCCATACCTCCCATGATGCCCTGGCCCTGAAGCAAAATAGCAAGTCCATAGTGTGGACATGCTATTTCGATTCCCGGTTTTTTCTTTATTTCAAAATAACTTTTTGATATTTTGAAATAACTTGTTTTGAAATAAAGCATTATTTCAAAATGGCTTGTCTCAAAACAAAAACTTGTGTGTGGACATAGCCATAGAGATGCATGTGCTAACCACAAACACGATTGTGGGTGTCTAGCAGTTACCGTTTTTGTAGAAGGGGTAAACGTTCCAGCACAGAAACAGTACTCTTATACACAACAGGAAAAGCCTTATATTAAGAAGACAATTAATTCCTTACTAGCTCAAGGAGTACTAACATATATAGTTCTAAGGCCAATGCCTCTATTTGGCCTGTGAGGAAACCGGATGGTTCCTGGTACTTGACTATTGATTATAGGCACCTTAATAAAGTCATGCCTACTTGTACTCCTACTGTAACTAAAACACCTGATTTTTCTCATCTTTTGATCTGGAAGTGGTTTGATTTACTATTCTGGCAATTAGTCATAGGTTTTAGACTTTACCGTTAGCTTCCACTTCTCAATACTATTTTGTGTTTAGCTTCCAAGGTGTCCAGTACACATGCTAAGAAGCTCCACAATGGTTCAAAAATTCTCCAGCTATGTTTCACATGTAAATGAGACATGTACTGTCACAGTTCACTAACCCATCTGTTTTATTCCTGTATGTAGATGATATTCGTCTGGCTACTCAAATGAAGTAAGAGCACCTGGAATGGCTTGATGAACTCCTTCAAATCCTCAAAGAAGCAGGTCTCAAGTGCAATCCCACAAACACCAAATTAATGACAAATTGTGTTTCTGTCTTAAGTCTAACTTTGTCAAAATGGGGTCATATACCATCCCAACAAAAGATTGTCATTATTCAGAATCTACCTTTGCCAAGGGATGTTGTAGCCTTGAGATCATTTCTGGGATTAGTTGGATATCACAGACACTTTATTCCCAATCTGGCTTCTCTTGCAGGGCCTTTGTATCAACTACTGAAGAAGAAAATTCAGTGGAACCAGACTGAGCAACATACGGAAGCAGTATCTCAGCTCAAACAAGCCATTGCCAGGGCTCTTGTGATGATCACTCCAAATCCTGAGACCCTTTACTATTTGGAGGTAGCAATGAGTGTTAATGCATTAGTGGCTGTGACCTCACAAGAAAGGCAAGGGAAGATTCAGCCAGTTGCTTATCAGTTAATATCTCCAATTGAACTTAAATATAGCAATTATGAGGAATACCTTTTGGCCACTAGTTGGTCCATTCAACATTTTTTCTATTCTAATTGGCCTCGGCCTCATCAGATTGTATTCACTGCACACCCCTATTCATTTTTTACTGTCTAATTGGGTCAAAGATGGTTGAGTTTCCAATTCCTGGTTAGCTCATTGCACTCTGTTATTACAGGGAAAAGACATAGTAGTAAAATCTGAAAAACCTCCTTCTCTGTCAGCAACTGCTTTATTGTATGAAGGAAAGTCACAGTTGCATTCACAACCAACAGTACTAAACCAGAAAATGGTGGGTTACCTGCAGTAACTGTCCTTCTTCGAGATGGGCTGCTCACATACACTCAGTTACAGGTATCTACGTGCCACAGCACATGGTTGGCTGGAAGACTTTTACCCTAGCCTGTCAGTGCAGGGTCATTGGCCAATGCCCCCTCTATGCCACAGACTGTGTCTATATATATGAGGGAGACCCTGCCCCTCTCCAGTCCATTCTTTTCACCAGTTGAGTAGTGGGGACGGAGAAAGGAATCTAAATGTATGTGAGCAGCTTATCTTGAAGAAGGCCAGTTACTGCAGGTAACCCACCATTCTTCTTTGAGCACTGCTCACATCATTCAGTTACAGGTGACTGCTATCCATACCTAGGCTGGTGGGCGGAGTTAACATTTCCCTGCTTTGAGCACAGCTCTGCCCAACAGAGCATCACCTCATGCCTGTTGGATGATAGCGTAGGGCATCATAAAGGTGCGTACCAATGACCACGTCACTGCTCTGTAGATCTCCTGAATGGGAACCTGCACTAAGAAGGCCATTGAGGATGCTTGTGCTCTCGTTGAGTGCGCACTGGCTCTCCCAGGGAGCAGTGTATTTGGCCTTTTGTAATAGTCTTTAATACTGTTCACTATCCAAGCCAAAATAAACTGTGTTGTCACTGGCTGTCCCCTTTTTCATTCTGTGACCTCCACAAATAGTTGAGACGTTTTTGTGGAATATGTGTGTACACGCAATATAGGCCAGGAGTGCTCTCCTGACATCTAGGGTATGCCATCTCCTTTGTTTCTCCGTGACCTGCGGGTCAGGGAAGAACACCAGGAAACAGATGTCCTGGTTCAGGTGGAATGGGGAGGCCACCTTAGGGAGAAAAGTCAGGTGCGAATGTAGCAACACCTTGTCTGCAAAGAACCTCATATACGGAGTTTTGGAGGAAAAGGACTTTACCTCTGAGACGCATCTAGCCATGGTCATGGCTATCAGGAAGGCCGCCTTCCAAGACAGGACCAGTAGAGTGCGTGAGACTATGGGCTCATAAAATGGTTCTGTTAGGACATGGATCACCACATTCAAGTCCCATTATGGTGAAGGCCAGATGTTCCCAACCTTTTGAAGACTGTGGACCCCCTTTGCAGAGGGAAGGGGGTCCACAGCCCCCCTTAGTGGAGAAGGCACCACCTGCATGGGGGCGGAGTGTGGCCCGCTGCTCCCCGCGGTCATGGACCCCTCCCCTGGGCTGGGAGCCATGGCGGCCATGGCCCCCTCCTCCATCCTTGGGAGCCGGAAGCCACTACAGCTGTGGCCCTCCTCTCTCTACCTGGGGAGCCGGGAGCCACCGCAGCCATGGCCCCCTGAGCTGAGAGCCACTGACCATAGCCCACCCCTCCCAAGACACCATGGCCATGGCCCTTTCCCCTGCCTGGAGGGAACTCCTGGGCTGGCAGCCTCCTGGGCTGGAAGCCGCCACGGCCATGGACCCCCTCCCCCAGTCTACCATGGCCATGCCCCCCCCACTTTCTCTTCCCAACCCCCTCAAGGTCCCTTCCCCCTCTTACCTGGCCCTGGAGCTAGGGACCCCTGGCCACCCTGCAGGGTACTCTGAACATGTCTTGCATTCTCAAGGCAGGAGTTTTAAAAACTCCCAGCCCGGGGAAAGTTTCTTGCAGGCTGGCTGGAAGCCTGAGTCTCCATGGTAACTGGAGACCCTGGCACTTCCAGCCCCAGCTCCCTGCCTGTCCATGGCCCACCTGGAGTTGCTCTGCGGTTCCCCAGGGGTCCGCGGCCCACAAGTTGGGAACCACTGGTGTAGGCTTTCTGTGCTGTGGGTAAATCCTCTCAGCCCCTTTTAGGAATCTAGAGGTAGTAGGATGGGGGGGGGAAAAAAAAACAGAACTTCATCAACATTCTCATGTAGGGCTGAAATTGCCCCTAGGTGGGCTTTAAGAGAGGAGGTTGACATGCATTCCTCCTTCAGATCTAGTAGGTAGTGGGGTATAAGGTGGATTGGGGCTGATTCCAGACACACCCCTCTGTTCTCAGACCAGAGGGGGAACTGTTTCCATTTAGCAATGTCGGTAGGCCTTGTGGAGGGCCTTCTATTCCCAATTTATACTGCCTTGACCTTTTCTGAGCACTGCCTCTCAGTCTCATTTAGCCAAGCAACCTCCCAGCTGTTAGGTGTAGGATGCGAGGGTTTGGGTGATGCAAGCAGGTGGAGTCCTGTGTCAGCAGATCCACCCTGTGTAGAAGGCATATTGGGGTGGCTATTGATAGGTCCAGTAGGGTTGAAAACCAGGGCTCCATGGGCCAGGGTGGAGCTATCAGTATTATGTTTGCTCTGTTCCTCCTTATCTTTATGAGGACCCTTTGGATGAGGGGAATTTGGGGGGGAGGGGGAATGCATACAGCAGTGCTTCCCCCCCCCCATAATATCAGCAAGGCATCCAACAGGGAGCCCTGTCCCTGTCCCCTGAGTGAGCAGCATTGGGAGCATTTTCAGTTCTGGTATTTTGCAAATTAGTTTATTCTGGACTAGAAAAATCATGTTGAGGAAACTGGTAGATGCTAATGGATGTAATAGGGATACTTTCATGCCACGAATCCTTATGGCATTGAGAGCAACACCTGCTGCATCCACAAATAAAACACTTTTTGAGGTAATGACTGGATGAAATATGTGATTGCCAGAACATTTAATTTGGCATGCTAGTGGCACTCAACTGGAGGAAATAAAATTGGATACCTACCTGCAAAATTTACATACCAGTTTGAATCAGATTCATTTGCAAGTAGCTCTCAAATTGGGGAAATCAAAATGTAAGGTCAATGCCTATTTTAACAAATTCCAAAGAGAGAAAACTTTAAAAGTGGGAGAGCAGGTGATGCTGTGATACCTTACAAAATACCAGAATATGGGTTGTGTAACCCGATGGATTGGACCTTTCCAAATTGCAGACAAACTCAGTCCAGCAGTGTATAAAATTGGGTTAATAGGAGAAAAATGAAGTGTTTACAAGATCTATCATGCTAATCAGTGAAAGTTGTATCAATCATCCAGGTCTCAAGAACCACTTCCTTCTCAAGAGTTAGAAGGATCTCAATCTGAGGAATCAGATGCATTTGAACCCAGCAGTACAACATGATGAAATGGGCATTGTTGTTCCTGAATTTGTCATTTTTTATGTCTCTGATGCTGAGTAACCCTGAGGAATTTGGATCATACCCTTCCATACTCAATCATGTGAAGCAAGATGTGTCCAAGAAAAGACTTCAACAAACTCTTGTGGTTTAGGTTTATATGGGGTCATCAAGTCACTCTGAAAAGGCATCAGGTCTGAAGGAAAATGTTTCTATGGACTCATTTATTCATTTGATAGATGCTGTAAGGACTAATATGGTCATACACATTGTTTGGGAATGGAAAGAAAGGGGAAAAGAGATTGAGTGTAATTCTACCTCTTCTTCTAAATAAGAGCTAAGAGCAAATTGGGAGTATTCAGCAGAGTGAAGTACACATATGGTACTGAATTGAAAGGGAACCAAATTATGTGCCTGTACAAATGAAAGTTTGCTAACCACATATAATAGTCTCCTATGTACATCTGTAAGTTATAGGGTGGAAGTTTGTGGGTTTCCCAATCTCATATCCTCCTGGAAAATTGCTTTTGATGGAAATTTCTCAGAATAGTTGTCCAGTCTCCCCAAAAGGAGACAGCTAGTTGCAATTGTGGATTTAGGTTCTAACCCTGAGTTAATCCACAGGCCAGTTCATCAAGTTAGAGGAGGGCTTTTAGATACAAATTAGCTTGAGTAATCATATTACCATCAAGTGGTTGGATAAAAGTCTCACCCCTAATTAGTGATTCAAAGCGGAGAGGTTGTAAATCTTAGACTTCTAACTCTACCTCCTTGTGGCATGGAATGGCCTATGGAATTTAGGAAAACAAAGCGAAATATACCAATCTCATTTCTGGGAGAAGTTAAATATGAGGATGAAGGACGATACAAAGGGACCATCATAGCATCATATCAAACCAAATCATACAAGAAATACGTCTTGAATGTGTTTTTTGAACTCAAGGTTAGAGGCCCAGTTATTGATTATCGTAGAATCATAGAATCATAGAGCAGGAAGGGACCTCATGAAGTCATCTAGTCCAACCCCCCTGCCAAAAAAGCAGGACCACTCCCACTAAATTATCCCAGCCAGGGTTTTGTACAGCTGGCCCTTAAACATCTCCAAAGATGGAGATTCCACCACCTCCCTAGGTAGCCCATTCCAGTGCTTCACCACTCACCTCGTAAGAAAGGTTTTCCTAATATTCAGCCTCGACCTCCCCAACTGCAACTTGAAACCATTGCTCCTTTTTCTGTCCTCTGTCACTAATGAGAACAGCCGAGCTCCATCCTCCTTGGAGCATCCCTTCAGGTAGTTGAAGGTTGCTATCCAATCCCCCCTCAGTCTTCTCTTCTGGAGGCTAAATAAGCCTAGTTCCTTCAGTTTTTCTTCATAGGGCTTGTGCTCCAGCCCCTTGATCATTTTTGTTGCCCTCCACTGGACTCTTTCTAATTTGTCCATGTCCATTTTGTAGTGGGGAGCCCAAAACTGGACACAGTGTTACAGATGTGGCCTCACCAGTACTGAATAGAAGGGAACGATCACATCCCTCGATATGCTGGCAACACTTCTGATGCAACCCAGTATGCCATTGGCCTTTTTGGCAGCCAGAGCACACTGCTGACTCACATCCAGCTTCCCATCCACCAGGATCCCAGGTCCTTTCCTACAGTGCTGCTGCTTAGCTGATCACTCCCCAGCCTGTAGCAGTACATGGGGTTTTTTCATCCCAAGTGCAGGACTTCACACTTGTCCTTGTTGAACCTCATGAGATTTCTATTAGCCCACTGCTACAATTTGTCTAGGTATCCCTGAATCCTGTCCCTGCACTCCAGGATCTCTACCGTTCCCCCCAGCTTGGTGTCATCCGCAAACTTACTGAGTGTGCAATCCATCCCATTATCCAGATCATTAGTGAAAATGTTGAACAGAACTGGCCCCAGGACCGACCCCTGGGGCACACCACTCATTACTGGTTGCCAACTAGACATGGAGCCATTGATTCCTAATTGCTGAAACTATTGATCTAGCCAGTTCTCTATCCACCTTACAGTCCACACATCCAACCCATACTTCCTTAACTTGCCAATGAGAATTCTGTGGGAAACCATATCAAAAGCCTTGCTACAGTCAAGGTATATCATGTCAACAGCTCTTCCCACATCCATAAATCCATTCATCTCATCATAGAAGGTGATGAGGTTGGTCAGGCATGATTTACGCTTGGTGAATCCATGCTGCCTGTTCCTGATCACTCTATTTTCCTCCAAGTGTTTCAGGATGGATTCTTTGAGAACCTGCTCCACGATTTTTCCAAGGCATTGAGGTGAGGTTGATGGCTCTGTAATTCCATGGATCCTCCTTTTTTCCTTTCTTGAAGATAGGCACTATATTTGCTTTTTTTCAGTCCTCCGGCAGCTCCCCCATTCGCCACAAGTTTTCAAAGATAATGGCCAGCAATACTTCTATCTCTTCGGCAATGTTCCCTCTAACTACTCATAGACTGTGTGTGCAGACAATTTCCTTGTGTGCACAAAAACATTTCTTTGTGAGCACCAATATTAGCACTATTGAATTTTTTTGTGCACACTTTATTTTGTTGTGTGCACAGGTTTTATGACCTGTGTGCGCGCGCAAATGCACACAGTTTAGAGGGAACAGTGCTTATTGGCCAATTCCCTCAGCATCCTTGGATGCAGTTTGTCCAGCCCCATGGACTTGTGCACATCCAGCTTCTTTAAGTAGACCCTAACCTGGCCTTCCTTCACCAACGGCCTCTCTTCTTCTCTCCAATCTGCAATCCCCAGTGTAGTGGGCCAGGAGCTGGTCCTGCCTATGAAAACTGAAGTAAAAAAAGCATTGAGCACTTCAGCTTTTTTCTCATCCTCCATCATGAGGATATCTGCCCCATTCAGTAAGGGTATGTCTGCATTGTGTGTCTAAGCCAATTTAAGGGCCCGTAAGTCGACTTAAACAAAGCCCTGTCTACATTGCAGGGCAATAAAGTTGACTTTAGCATCAGGTAAAGTCAACTTTATTACTTCCGCTTATAAAGTCAACTTTATTAAGTCAGCGTAAGGCAATGTGGAGGGGAAGTTGCCTTAAGTTGACTTAATTGGCCTCCCAACCACAGAAAACATGGGGATGGAGGCTGGCTAGAAGCACAACACAGCTGCGAGTGTTCCCAGCTGTGTGGACTGCAGCAAAGCTCCCCATGTTCCCTGACTGATCTCCCTTGTTCTGAGCCAGACCAGGCATCACAGCCTGACTCGGCATTTCCCCCATTCTCAGCCCGCTCTGCATGTCTCCCCTGTTCTTTGCCTGACCCTGCCTGTCTCACTCCTTCTCTGCCCAGACCCATGTGTCTCCCCCTTCTCTGTCCAAACCCGTGTGTCTCACCTTGCTCTCAGCCCAATCCTCAGTGTCTCCTCATTCTCTGCCCAAACTTGTGGGTCTCCCTCCTCGCTCTTCTCAGCCCAATACTCGGTGCCTCCCTCTTCTCTGCCTGGACTCCTGTCTCACCCTTCCCCTTTTCAGCCTGACCCTGCCTGTCTCTCCCCCTCTCCGACCAACCCTGTGTGTCTCTCCTTCTCAAAGGACCCCCCTGCTATTGCTGTAAATCAAACAAGGAGTCCAGAGGTACTGTTTAAGACTAACAAATGTATTTACTGGATGAGCTTCCATGGGAGAAAAACCCCACTTCATCAGACAGTTTGAAAATGGGGGAATTTACAGAATGGTAGGAAATAAATGCAGGGGAGTGTAAGACATAGGATCAGGTCACAATCTAACAGCAAATCAAAGCAGTTGTTAAGATTCAGACACTGGGAAATAGCACATGGAAAGAAAGAAAGAAAGAAAGAAAGAAAGAAAGAAAGAAAGAAAGAAAAAGAAAAAGTTGCTATTTTTTTTAGATTAGATTGTGTGAAAGCAGGATTAAATCCTGACTATGGATTTTTTTCCACCATTATAACAGGAGATTTGACTTCACCTTCCTCTATGTGCTGTTTCCTGGTGTTTAAGTCTTAACTACTGCTGCACCCTGCCCCTGCCTTGGCAGTTTCTCTGCAGCACCTGTTCCAGAGCCAGAGGAGTCAGGGCAACACAGGGAAGGTGTGGAGTGATGCGCTGGCACATTGCTGGGCTACATCAGGCTCCCTGGCCTCCTTGTGCTCCCTGTTGCCACACATAGTATGGAGGGTGGTGTGGTCACTCATTTTCTGCAGTAAAGAAGTGGTTGGAAGAGAGGGGCACCTCTGCTGTGGTGCACTGTGGGCCAGGTACCCACAATACACCACTCCTAGGGCGACCTAGCAGCTGCCAGTGTGGCCCTGGGCAGTCTCCTGGCATTTTGAGTGTGGACGTGCTAACCCGACTTAATAAAGTCTACATTAAGCAGACTTTATTAAGGTGGCTTAACCAAGCCCTGTAGTGTAGACCTAGCCTAAGGGACCTACACCATCCCTGATCCTCTTCTTGTTATTGACATACTTGTAGAACTCCTTCCTGTTGTCCTTCACATCCCTTGCTAGCCGCAACTCCAGTTCTCCTTTGGCCTTCCTGATTTTATATCTGCATTCCCAAGCAGTATCTTTATATGCATCCTTAGTCACCTGTCCAAGCTTCCACTTCCTTTAAGCTTCCTTTTTTATGCTTTAACTCAGTGCAGAGTTCTCTGTTAATCCACACTGGGTGCCTTCCACATTTTCTGTTCTTTCTGCTCATCAGAATGGTATCTTCCTGTACCCTTAGCAGGATTTTCTTTAAAATACAGCCAGCTCTCTTGGATGCCTTCACCATTTAGATCAGCCTCCCAAGGGATCCTGGCCATCAGTTCCCTGAGGGAGCCAAAATCTGCTTTTCTGAAGTCCAGGGTCTGTGTTTTGCCTCTTTCTTTTTTTCCCATTAATCAGCATCTTGACCTGTATTATGTCATGGTCACCACTGCCCAGATGGCCATTCACTTCTACATCCCCAATCAATTCTTCTCTGTTTGTGAGCAGCAGGTCAAGAGGTGCAAGGCCCCTAGTTGGGTCCTCCAGCATTTGTACCAGGAAGTTGTCCTCAGTGCTCTCCAAAAACTTGCTGGATTGCCTGTGCATTGCTGTATTGTCCTCCCACTAGATGTCAGGGTAACTGAGGTCACCCATGCGGACCAGGGCCTTTGATCTGCTAACTTCTGCCAGTTGTCCATAGAATGCCTCATCCACCTCCTCCTTCTGGTCTGGAGGTCTATAGGAGACACCCACCATGACATCCCCCTTGTTATCCTCTCCTCTAAACTTAACCCACAGATTTTCAACTGGCTCGCTTCCAGTTCCATAATGGAGCTCTGAGCAGTCATAGAGCTCTTTTACATATAGCGCTACTCCTCCCCCTCTTCTTTCCTGCCTGTCCTTCTTGAACAATTTATACCCATCCATGGCAGAACTCCAGTCATGCAAGCTATCCCACTATGTCTTTGTTATTCCAATTATATCATTGCCTTGTCTGCTTCTGTACTACCAATTTTTCCTGCTTCTTTCCCAACCTCCTTGCATTCATGTACAGGCACCTAAAATACCAGGCTGATTGCTTTACTTGTCTGTGTCGATTTTCAATTCTATTGCATATACTTCCTTGCATTTTCTCCCGGCGGTGTCCTCCAGCACTTTCCTCAGTTATTAAAGCTTCATTAGAACACCTAACACAATTATTTGACTCCCCACCGTGTTCCAACTACCTTCTCTTTTATCCCTGGTGTTACAGTGCCAGCACCCCCCCAAGTTCCATTCCTTCCCCCAGGTCTCTCACTTTGTCACTTACCTCTGGGCTTGGTCTCCTTCCCCCTTCAAGCCTAGTTTAAAGCCCTACTCATTAGGTCAGCCAGTCAATGTCCAAATAGGCTCTTTCCCTTCCTCAATAGATGGAGTCTATCTCTGCCTAGCAGTCCTTCTTCCTGGAACAGCACTCCATGGTCAAGGAAGCCAAAGCCCTCCTGATGACACCATCTTCACAGCCAGGCATTCACCTCCAGGATGCATCTGTCTGTGCTCAGGCCCCTACCCTTGACTGGAAGGATCGAGGAGAACACCACCGGTGCTCTGAACTCCTTCACCCACACTCCCAGAGCCCTGTAGACACCTTTGATCTGCCAAGGATCACCTTTCGCAGTACCATTGGTTCCCACATGATAAGTTGCATGGGGCAGTAGTCAGCGTGACGGATGATTCTCGACAATCTCTCCATAACATCTCGGATGCGGGCACCTGGCAGGCAGCATACCTCCCAAGAGGCCTTGCCAGGGCGACATATGGGTGCCTCCATCCCACTCAGAAGAGAGTCCCCAACCACCACAACCCTATGTTTCCTCCTAGCTGTGGTGGCTGTGATCCTCCCAGCCTGGGGGATGCATGGGGTCTCCTCTTCCACCTTAGTGCTGCATAACATTTCTTCACCACAATGGAGGGTGGGATGTGAGCAGGGGTTCTTTGCATTCACACAGAGTTTACCGTAATGTAGCTCCTCTAAGAATAATGAGCCAGATTCTCAAGTGGTGTAACTCGGTACAGCTCTATTTGTGTTAATGGAGCTATGCAAACTGACACCAACTGAAGGTCTTTTAATCCAGTCTCCTCGAACAATCACATGCTTCATTCAGGATATTTTAGGCAATTGTCCTATCTCACTGCAAATTACTCTGATTGAAAATCAAGACAATGTTTTGGTGTCAAAAAAACCCAACATATTAGAACAAACAATGCAGTCTTTTTCTCAGTAGTCAGAATGGCTTTTCGGAATTTCCCTAGATATTAGAACTGAAAGGAAACTATGAAACTAACAGGGATTAAAGAAAGCAGAAATGCCCAGAACAAATTTGAAGGGCCAGTGTTCCAGGGCCCCCAAAAACAGAAGAATTGGCTTGAGCATGTTCAGCTGTGTACTCAGGGTGGGAGGGCCTGGCCAGGGAGCAGCTCCAGCCAGGTAAGGGGGCATGTGTGTGCTGGGGGTTGGTCAGGGTTGGGGAGTTGACTGGCTGGTCAGGGCAGGGGGTTGGGTAGCTGAGATGCGGGATGGCAAGGGTCCCAGGGGATCAGGAAGCCAGAGGGTGGGGGAAGGGTCCTCACAGAGCAGGACACCTGCAGACAAGGAAG
This sequence comes from Podocnemis expansa, assembly GCA_007922195.1. NCBI lineage: Eukaryota > Metazoa > Chordata > Testudines > Podocnemididae > Podocnemis > Podocnemis expansa. The sequence continues at coordinate 398,062 of ML682172.1, forward strand.
AGACCCAGAGGCTCAGGAAGCTGGCGTATGGGCAGGTGTGTCACAGAAGGGAGTTGCAGAGCTTGTGGGTGGGTGAGGGGAAATATCCCAGAGGATCAGAAAGATGGTAGGAGGGTGGGTGGGGGGTCTGGGATGTGAGTTAGGGAAATGGAGGGTGGGCAGAGAAGAGTCCCGGGGGATCAGGAAGACAGAGGATGGATGAGGAAGGGACCAGGGAGGGTCAGGGAGTGGCAGGGAAGGGCCCAAGGGTCAGGTGGGCAGGTTTGGGAAGGGGACTGGTGCGAAAGGATCCCGTTCTTCGGGGTCAGGCAATGGCCTGGCAGGGATTCCAGGGAAGGGGTCTAGGGGTGTCAGGGAGCCAGCAGGAAGGGAAGGGGTCAGGGATTGAGGAGTCAGTGGGTCAGGGAAGGGGGCCAGGGTCAGGAGCCAGCTGGTGGGTGGGTTGTGGAAGGGTTCCCAGGGGTCCAGGAGTCCTGGGATCCACATGGGTGGTTAGGGGTAGATGGGAGTTGATACTATCAAGAGCTTCCTGTGTGGGGGGACCAATGAAATATCAGGTGGGAATTTCTTTGTTCCTCCAACTTTGTAGGCAATTTTAGAGCTAGTTGGAAAATAAGGGGTTTTTCCCTTCTCACAGAAAATTTTGACATTTGAATGAAAAAATCTAAAATCAAATGTTTGGGGGTTTTAGTGCTGAAAATTCTCCAAAACTGGAAAAGTGTGTATTTTGGGTTTTTTTGTTTGTTTGTTTGTTTGTTTTTTTGTTTTGTTTTAAATGAAATTTTTGAGGAAAGGAAACACTTTTTATGAAAATCATTGTTTAATCAAAACCCCATTTTTAAAAGAAATGAAAGCATAAACAAACAAACAAACAAACAAACAAACAAATAAATGACATGCCATAGATAAGATTACTCCACAAACATCTTTCAGTGAGAGAAAGTTGGGCAGATATGAATAATTAAGCAATAAAGTACTTGCTTTATCTTTCTATCTAGCTATCTAGCATGTAACAGTCCAAACAAGGGACAAAATATCCATATGGTGGTGATGTCTATTCCATATAAATTTCTGAATAAACTTATTGTCAGTTATGTTGCACAGGCATTTGTATAAAAATTAAAAAGTAAATATGAAATAATTAAATTGCAGTCAGCATTGTTAACATATTTCAAATATCAAAAGAAAATATGTTATTCCTTTGTTAAAATCCAGTTTGTTAGGCAAAAATTTCAGATAATCAAGAAAGAGCCTCGCACTGTTTTCTCTGTTTTATTGCTATTAATGGAATATTTTTGGATGGAGTTGACTATACTGGGAAGATAGTTGTGGATGACAGGTCATTTTGTAATCTGCAAACTTTTCATATGTCTTGTTCTTGTTATCAATCCACAGGTTTTTTAGCACAGAAGTATTCTATTCTCAGTTACTTACTAGCATGGACATGATATATTTTGGAATCCTGCCTATCCACTTCTTTCTTAATGATTTATAATCTGGCTGCTTCTGTTCCTGCCTTCATCTCTTTCATTGTGACAGGACTTTATGGTTCAAGAACCTGGGAAAGGAGGTCTTACATAGGTCTTACAACTGCTTTCCCAACTACTTATTGACTCCTCTTTTAGGCTAAGTCAACACTGCCAAAGATATTACAAAGTAGTAATTTTGAAATAATGATTTTGAAATAGCATTGTTTCAAATTTATTATTTTGAAATAAGAGTCTAGTGAAGACTATTTCAAAATAAGGTAGGAATTAAAATTTTGAAATTGAGAGTCTTCACTAGACTCTCTATTTCAAAATAGGGGAGGGGAGGGAAAAGTATAGGGCCATTACTTCAAAAAAGCCAATTCTGTGGATTGGAATGGCTCTTTGTGAAATAACTATTTTGAAAAAGTTGCTCTTTTGAAATAAAAGCAGGTTCAGTTATTTCAAAATAGAGCTTTTTTTTTTTTTCAAAATAATGAAGTGCTTATTTTGAAATAACAAAATGCCTGCATAGACAGGTATTTTTTTTAAATAAACCTGATTTTTGAAAAAAAATTCAGTGTAGACATAACCCTAGACTTAATTACTTCTGAGGAGAAGATTACTTTCTTGTCAGCAGCTCCAAGTCATAGAATTCTCTAGTTAAAAAACTTGAGACAATTCCTCTTCAAAATGGGGCGGCAGCCAATAACATTCTTTGTAATCCATCAAGGACTTCAGATTAACCTGCTCATTTCATAGTACATTTTAACAGTATGCCAGACCTCACTTTCAAGCAAGGTCATTGCTGGCACCTGGCATTGGAGGCACATGCTCCAAGTCCCAGCACCAGTGCCCTGAATAGCTGGGGCACCCCCTGCCTCTCCTGTCCCCATCCCCGTCCCCACTCAGGTGTGTGGGGCCAGGCCACCCGCAGCGGTGCCTGCATCTCCCAGCCTGGATCGCCTGCGGCAGCCACAACTTCTCCTGGCCCTATCCCCCACTGGGGATCGGGGGCCAGTCTGGCAGCGGCAGGAGCCTGGGGCCCCGACTCCCAATGGGTACGAGGAGGTGGGGCCTTGGACGAGGGGGCAAGGGCCAGGCCCAGCCCCCAGATCTTTCCCTGGGACAACAATGACGCTCCTGCTTTCAAGCACATTGATTGATATGACTAATAGAGTCTATAATTAAAAGATCCATTCCTTTACACCAGAAATCTTAAAACAAAAACCAAAACCAACCAAACAAAAAAAGCCCCTTGTTTTTCAACCTAAACAAACTGTTTATGCACAAATCCACAATTTTATATATATATGGAAAGCTTTAAAACTGAATTGATGTAATTGTTAAAAAAAAAACAAAACACCTTTTGTGGGGATGGAGGAAAGGGAGAGAGACACAATTGTCTTATTGTCTCTATTTCCTAGTAAAAGATGAATTACCAGCTTGAAGGGTTTTTGTGTTTAACCTTTTGACAGGTAAGACTTGGTCTTCTGTGTTTGTTTTTTGTTTGTTTGTTTGATGTTCCTACTTGTTTTTTAAATGTGGTTGTTTTATTAAACTGAGCAGGATACACAGTACCCTTCTAACAGCAAATTGTATTGTGGAGGCTAAGACAAGGTGATCGTAGAAACACAGAACTGAAAGGGAACATGGGACGTCACTGAGTCCGGTCCTCTGAATTCATGCCAGGACCAAATACCATCTGGGGGGTGCAGGACGCAGTGTGTTTGGCCAGGATTAGAGATGGGGGGTGAAGGGGGCAGCATGTGAAGCCAGGATGGGGGAAGGAAGGACAGGACAGTGTGTAGGCCAGGATGAGAGATGGGGGGGTGAAGGGGGCAGCATGTGAAGCCGAGATGGGGGAAGGAAGGACAGGACAGTGTGTAGGCCAGGATTGGGAAGAGGGGCAGTGTGTGAGGCCAGAATCAGGGGCAGGGGGCGGGGGCAGCAAAGGCAGAGTGTGAGACTGGGATCAAGGTCAGGGAGGTGCAGAGGGCTGAAACAGGCAGTGTGTGTAGCCCGGACTGGGGCCAGAATTTTTATGGAGCGATAACCATATTTTTATGGCATGATACCCAGGATGCATATTATACTGAGAAGTGGTTGAAAATGCCTACCTGGGCTGAGCCCAGCACATGCATGAAGGGGTCCCAGACAATATGGAAAGGGGCAGAGATTAGATTGGTTCCAGGGTCCATCAAATAAAACTTTAATCACTGCATCATAAACTAATGCCAAAGGGTACATCCACACAGGGGTTTAAGTGAAACAACGCCCTGTCCCCTCAGCACCCTAGCCAGGGAGTGGAGATGAGGGGGGACAGGGGCAGAGATCACAGGGCACCCCTTATCTCCCGTGGCTGGCTGGGTGGCGGGAGAGGGATGGCGGGGTGCCCTTTATCCACCACTGCTGGCTGGGTGGCGAGGGAGGAATGCCCCTCCACCCAGCGTCCCTCCCTGGCCACCCAGCCAGTGGCAGTGAATAAGGAGCTCCCCACAATCCATTCCCTGCCTCCCAGCTAGCAGCGGAATAAGGGGTGCCTGGCCATCCATTCCTCCACCTCCCAGTCAGCAGCAGGGGATGCTGGACGCAGGGGCATTCCTCACCCACAGCCCAGCCAGCAGCAGGGGATAAGGGACACCCCGCAATCCATCCCCCACAGCCCTGGAAGCACGGGAGATAAAAGGCGCCCCATGATCCCTACCCTGGGGGCTTTTTTCCCCTGTCATTGGCTGTCCTATTTTTCTGGACTTGTTGAGTCAATTTAGCATAAATTGATATAGTGACTTTGATGTCGATTCAGCTTAAATGATTCAACTGGAATTGATTTTGCTATGTGTGTGGACATAGCCAAAATGAAGTTTGCATCTGAAACCTTAATTTGCCTCTCATCATGCACATGAATTGTGATATGTTTTGTCAAAAATCAAATTTCCCATTGGTTAACAAGACTCAATGGGACATATTTGACCATCTGTACACCTTAGTCCTGTTCACTGACTGATTTAGACCTTCAGGAAAAAGAAACTTTTAGCTAAGTTTCCTTCTCAGTTCAGTCCTGGACAAGAATGGCTATTGTGCTGTGGCAGTTTTCAGATGACAAGGTTCCACACTGAGAAAGAAATGACATTGGGGGGGGAAAAAAAAAAGGAATAAACAGGTGCTTTCCTGAGCAGAGGCAGCTTTCAGAGATGATTATGCCAAGTTCCCAGAAGGGCATTTTAATGATCCCAGCAGTGCCTGGACTGAGACCAGAAGCTGCACCATACTTCAGGGATTCTGTCCCTGCTTACCATCTAACAGCCATATCAATCTCCCCTGTCAACCTGATTCCTTTGGGTTCAAGAGTGAGCGGTCTGGCTCTTTTGCAGCCACATCTGACAGTAATTGTGGACTTCAGCAGGAGTGGATAAGCAGTTTCCCTTCAGTTCTAGTCACTACAACTGCCAGTGGCCCAAGTACCTGGAAATGCAATTGATTGTAATCAACAAACTTCCAGGGGGGTTGCCATGTTCATCTGTGTACAGCAAAAACAACAGGAGTCCTGTGGCACCTTAAGGGCTAAAAGATTTCTTGAGCATCTAGTCTGCAATCAAGATGCTGACAAACTGTGCCTGTCAGTTATATGTATTTCTTATGTTTACTGCTTCAGGGGGAAAGAGAACAAAAACGGACATGAGCAGAAGAAGATCCTGAAACATCCAGGGGCATATCAGGTAAGACTTCAGTCTGTTAGCAGAGATGGTGTCTCAATCAGATATGCCTCATCTGAAATTGGATGTGAAGTCCTAGCTTCCCCAGTGTTGGCACATTTTCAGACTCAGAGCTCTGATTTGTGTACATTTGCACAGTAAAATGCACCTGTGGCTGACAGAGCCAGCCAATTCAGGATCATGTGTATGGCCTTGGGGGTATGTTTCACTGCTATGTAGATGCCTGGGCTTGGGCTGGGGTCTAGGGTCTACGACCTGTGAGATGGGTGGGTCCCAGAACTGAGACTCCAGCCTGAGCCCAGGGCAAGCCCAGTTTCTGCACTCCTGAATCAGCTGGCAAGGGTCGGTGGCAGGTTTTCCTTTACTGTGTGGACAGACCCACAGAGATCTACCTGAGCTGAAAACTCTGGATGTAGAGGCCAATGTGATCATCCTCCTTGTGGGACTGGCATCCAATGCTCCTATTCAACCCACCTGTAAATATCATGGCAAACTCTACCTACCTCCAATTCCTTTGAGGCATTGTGTACTTTTGCTCCTCAAGTGCCTCTAGTCCCACACCCTATCTCTTTTCACGTCCCCTCTTTGTCTCCTCTTCTGGAGCAAGTTATCCTTTTACTTTCTCTACCCACTTGTGGCTTCATGCCATCCCTATGCTTGGAAAGGACCTCCTACTACTTGTACAGAGCATGAGTGGTGGCACTTAAAGACTAACAAATGTATTTATTTCATGAGATTTCATAGGAGAAAATCCCACTTTCTGAGCTGCATTGAAGATGGGAAAACTTACAGAATGGTAGGAAGTAAATGCAGGGAAGTGTAAGTGATGGGAACAGGTCACACTGTAACAGCAAAGCAAAGCAGTTGTAAAGATTCAAACATTGGGCACAGCATATAGAGGGAGATGCTTCAAAGGGAGCTGCAGAGATTGAATTTATTTACAAATTTGATTTCATTGCTTCAGGGCTTAATAGGGACTTCGAATTTTTCTCTTAGTACAAAAGGTGATTTGACCTCATCTTGCTCTGTATGCTTTTCCCCAGTGTTTGAATCTTTACAACTCTTTGATTTGCTGTTGCTCCTTGTTTGTTTTACTGAACTAGACTAATACGATTGCCCCTTTGGAACTTGAAATATTGCTTCCTCTGACTCATAGGCTTTTCTATGAATTAGGCTAACAATTCCTCATACAAAACTCAAGTCATTCACATCCATTTGAAAAGTTCTCTATGCATCTACGGGCTTTATTTAGGATCAGATTTGGATCATAGCAGTGTCTGTTACTAGAACATCACAAGTGAGCTAATTCCCTTGTTGTCCCCTGACACTAGATAATGTATATACAAAGGGAGAACACACTGACCTATAAGGCAAAGACAAAGGTTTGTGCCTCAGCATCTCTAGGTTAAGAAGGCAATATGTGGTAGCACTGCGACCCACAAAACCTGCTTCATACTTGGCTGTACTATTGCTGTGCTGGGAGACTTCAGACAAATGCTCAGTTCATTCATCTGCAATGAAACCTATCTCCTTTGTTCACTGTTGTGACCTCAAGTGATTAGAAGTGTTGTGTGAGAAATAGATAGTATTATTTAACATGAGCCAGCTGGCTATTGGTTAATGAGTCAAACAGCTTAGTCTAGACAGAGCCTCATGGTGTCTATCAGAGTTAATTCATGCAATGACTATTCCTTCTTTTCTAGTTCTCACTCTCAGTATTCTGGCAGGTATGGTGTCCAATCTCCCTGTGTAAATGGCAGGGGACAATCACACTACGGTGACCCAGTTCAACCTTCTGGGACTGACGCATCGTCCAGAGCTGCAGTTACCCCTCTTCATGGTGTTCCTGATGCTTTATATTCTTACCCTGGTGGGAAATCTTGGAATAGTCACGCTAATTAGACTCAGTCCCCAACTCCATACCCCCATGTACTTCTTCCTCACTAACCTGTCTGGTCTCGACCTCTGCTACTCTTCAGTCTCTGCTCCACGGATGCTGGCAAACTTTTTAATGCAGAGTAAAAGTATTTCTTACTCTGCCTGTATTGCCCAGTCTTTCTTCTTTGGCTTGTTTTTGACCACTGAAGGCTTCCTCCTGGCTGTGATGGCGTATGACCGCTACACAGCTATCTGTAAGCCTCTTCTCTATACTGCTGTTATGACCAAGAGAGCGTGTATTGGCCTGGTGGCCAGCTCATATATAGGGGGATTTCTGAACGCATTATCAAACACATGGGGCTTGTTAAGGTTGTCATTCTGTGGGCCCAATGTCATCAATCATTTTTTTTGTGACTTACCTGCCATGATGAAGCTTGCTTGCTCTGACACCAGTTTCAATGAGACTGTACTTTTGGCCTTTTCTAAGGTCATAGCCATTGTCACTCTCCTGATTGTCATAATCTCCTACACGTACATCGTCTCTGCCATCCTGAGGATCCGCTCTGCTGATGGCAGGCACAAAGCCTTCAGCACCTGTGCCTCCCACTTCACAGCTGTCACAGTTGTCTATGGATCTGTTACCTTCAGTTACATACAGCCCAGTTCCAACTATTCACAGGAACAGGAGAAAATCAGTGCTGTGTTTTATTCCCTGGTGGTCCCTATGCTGAACCCTCTAATCTACAGCCTGAGAAACAAGGAGGTGAAGAATGCCCTGAGGAGGAGAAGAAATGGGAAAATTTTCCTCATTTAATTTGGATTGCTGGAGCAAACGTGATCAACTAATAAAAACAAATGGAATCGAAAGAGAGCATGATTTCTGTGACATTGTCTTAAATATTGTGCTCTACAAATGTTGGATGAGCAGTAAGTGGAATTCAGAATGTAGGAAAGTAAAAAATATTAGAGCTGGCCAATCCAACGGGGTTGCTGCCCGGGAAAGCCTTGGTTTTCTGTAAATGATGTTCTAATTAAAGTTGTATTATCTTCTTTTCCCCCTCCCTTCCCACCTATTTGTGCAAAAAATGTAACTAGCACTACCCCCCCCAACACACACACACACACACACACACACACACACCCCATTTAGGAGCCTTGCAGGGAAGACTATGTCTCCTTTTTCCTCTCTTGCAAATTTCCTGTTAAGGAATTCAAAGCCAATTCTGTGTTTTAAAGTAAAGAATGCACTCTGTAAGTTAAAGTGGTAAATAACAACAAAGCTGGGCATAATTATGTTCACTACATAGTTACTACTTTATAGTTGTTAATCTAACCAAATAATGGTCTATAGGAAGTTGCTACAAATGTATGTCTTTACGTACTGTTTTGAAAAAAAGAAGTATAAGGCAGCCCTCTCTTTGCTCACTTGTGGCATCAAAGAGGAACGAGCAGGAAATAAATGCTGACTGCTGATTCAATCCACCTCTGGGTCTCCCTTTTTTCTTTCTCTAACACAAAATAGTTAAGATTGTAACATTTAATTTTTTTTTTCAAAACTGTGGCTCAGCCATGTGAGTACGTCTCTTTATTGCATGACTCTTACAATCCCCAAGTTCCCCCCCCCCTTTTTCTTGTTCTTTACCTCCATTTGGCATGATCATTTACAATATATCTTGCCAATAGTTGTGGTATATCCTGACTTTTGTAAATTTTTTCATACTGTCCCACATGACCTTCTCATTAAGAAAAAACACTTAGGAAATGCATGCTAGAGGGAACTACTATAAGGTGAATGCATAACTGTTTGTAAAACTGTTCCGAGAAAGCATTTATCAGTGGAACATTGTCTAAGACTATAACAGAAAGTTGACATATATTTCTAATAAAATTATGTTTGAATTTTCCATAAACAATTGGCTTCAGTTTGACTGTAGCATACAATCCCTTTTAGTGGATGCTAAGGGAGATTCCCATTTGTTTACGAAGTGGATGATTGTAGTCTGGAACGAAAGATTATGCTTAGGGGTGGGTGGGAAATTGTTTTCTTCTCCCATGAAAATGTTTAAGTTCCAAAGGGGTAGCCATGTTAATCCAGTTCAGCAAAACAAGAAGGAGTCCTATGGCACATAATGACTAAAAAAATTATTTTTCATATGAGCTTTCATAAGAGAAAACCCCACTTTGTCAGCTGCTTTTCCTTCAAAGGATATGACAAAGTGGGATTTTCTTCCATGCAAGTTCATGTGATAAATAAATTTGTTAGTCTTTAAGTGCAACAGGACTCCTTGCTTGTTTTGATAAAAATTTTTGAGATTTTAAAACTGTCCCTTCCTGAAAGTTGATATTTTCAAAATTTCCCATAAATCAAAAAACTGAGGAAAGAAATCAGATTTAATCAAGTGAAAGAATTCATTTTTGCAGCTCAAAATGTATAATATTTTTTAAAAAATAAATTTTGAAACAGAATCATTTTAAATCAGAAAAGTGTAAATTTTCATTTTTAAAATGGCAAAATGGGACATTTAGATATTTTTTAAAACTTCTTCTTCCTTTCCACATTTTTTGGAAATGTGTAATTCATTGCAAGTAGCCCTTTCTCACAAAAAATTTCCATTATGAGAAATTAGTATTTTCCAGTGAAGAAAATTTAGTTAAAAAATTCCTGATCAGCTCTAATTGTGGTTTTCTTTCTAGCTCTCTTTTCCTCAGTGATGGATTGTTCAAAGATAAGGAGACAACCATGGTAGGCAGTCACAAAACATAGGAAAAGTCTATTGCCTATTGTCTTTCCCAGGTAAATAAGTTCCTCACCCTGTTATACAGAGCAACACACACACACACACACACACACACACAATTGAGCTTCACTAAGCACATGACTGACACACTTTGATAGATACCCATCAAAACTCATGCAATAAATAAATTTGTTAGTCTTTAAAGCTATGTCTACACTTAGAAAGTTACTTTGAGTTAACTTACTTCGAACTAATTAATGGAATTAATAATGGCTAATTTGAAGTAAGCAAATTTGAACTAACATGGCCCTACTAGAAACCCAAATCGAACTAGCATGTCCACGGACAGGACTTGCTAGTTTGATTTAGGAAGGCCATGGGAAGTGGGGCAACATAGCCACTGAGAAGGGACACTTCCCCAGCCAATACACAGAAGGAGGAAAGCACCCTGGGATGGAGGAGGTCAAACAGCATTAACTCAAACTAACATTTAACTAGAAGTAATGTTGCTCTATTGGGTTAATTCAAACAAATAAGATCGAATTAACCATTACTTCAAAGTGAAGAGAGGTTTTATAAATTTGAAGTAAGGGTTCATTACTTCAAACTAAGGAATTGCTTACTTTGAAGTAATGGAAGCCAGTGTGGCCATGCACAAATTTAGTTCAAATTAATCCTCAGGATATCAAACTAAATTCCAAGTGTAGATACAGCCTAAAAGTGTGACAAGACTCCTTGTTTGTTTTGCTGAATTAAACTAACATGTCTACCCCTCTGGAACTTGTTTCCTCTTAATGTAATTCACATGAATGATGCTTTTCCAAAGGCAAACATAACTCATTGATTGCCTTTCATTTAGATCATATTAATCATGACATTCCTTAAGAAAATATTTTCTGATATACTGTCCTTCTTATGGCACCCTTCACAATCTTGTTCCTCAGACTGTAGATAAAGGGCTTCAGCATGGTAATCACCATGGTGTAAAGCAGTGAGAAAACCTTCTTCTGTTCCAGTGAGTACCTGGAACTGGGCTGGATGTAAACCAAAATAAGAGATCCATAGAACAAAATGACAGCTGTCAGGTGGGAAGTGCAAGTGGAGAAAACTGTGGTGGAATGGATCTCGAGGCTGGCAGAGAGGGTGAGCAGGTACGACATGATGGTGGTGATGGTCGCAACAAAGCCAGAGAAAGCAAAGAGCAAGACCTCACTGTTGTGGGTATCAGAGCAGGAAAGCTTCAAAAGTTGGGGGATGTCAAAGAAGAAGTGATTGATGATATTAGGCCCACAGAAAGATAAGTTCAGCAAAGAACCTATGTGCACCAATGTTCCCTCTCAGCTGATGATGCAGCTGAGCAACTTATGGATGCAGCCGAGCAAGTTCCCTCCCGGGTTCCCCAGCCCAGTGCTGGGCCCCTGCCAATTGGCTCTCCAAAGTCATTCACAGAGCCATAAGTTCACTGGGCGAACAGAACTTTGCCCTGGGCACCACCGAGCAGCTCAACAGAGCTGCTCTATGAAAGGGCAGTTTTTGCAGTGCCAGCCCCAAGTACTGTTAATGGGAAGGCACATGTTCCAATCGGAACACACCCCAGGCAGCAAAACTCCACGTTACGGCTCTGTTAATTCATAACTTGCTCCGCAACATTATCAGCTTAGAGGGCTCACTGGTTTTAGGCTGTGCAGCTGTGTGGGGGCACAACCCCTGGCAATCCACCATAGAGGGAACTGCTACCGGCTGCGCACAGGCTGTAGCCATGGCTAGAAAAGGTTCTTGCAGCAAATAGGGAACTGCCCCAGGCATAGGGTTACCAGATACCAAAGCATGAAAGGAGGACAGGGAAGTCCGAAAAGGAGGACATTGGAGGACACATAAATGTCTGGGGTCCCTTCATCCACCCCAGCTACTGCTCCCCCAAACATGTGCCCTCCATCACAGCTATCATCCCCAAATGCCTCACCCCTCCACAATCACAGATATTGCCCCCCAAATGCCTACCCCACCACCACACCAGCTACGGCCCCCCAAAGCCTGATCCCCCACCACCACACCATCTACAGCCCCCCCAAGCCTGACCCCCCACCACCACAGCTACTGCCCTTCCAAATGCCTGTCCCCAAGGCCCAAACCCTTCCCAGCACAGGCCTCCTTACCGGTGGGCAGGGTCAGAAATGCAGAGCAGGAACAGCAGCCAGTAGCATGGTTGCTAATTAACTGGGTAGTTTGATTAGCAATATTAATTAGCAGCAAGTGCTAAGTAAATTTTTTTATTAAAAAGCCCATTTTGAGTGAATTTTGAAAATTCTGACATAATTCACATTCCAATTTGCTGTGAAACTCAACAGATTGGCTAAGACCTCTGCTTAACATGCAGAAGGTCCTGGGTTCAATTCCCAGGGGATTGGACTTGATGATCTCATGAAGTCCTTTCCAGCCCTGTGATTTGATTTGAAAAATAAAGATTGTTTTCCCTTTTTGCATTTGTTTTTGAATATGGTGATTAGAGGCCCATCAGAATGACAAGCAAAGACAAAAATGGGTGATAAACAGTTGAACATGGAGAAAAATAGAAGTGTGAAAACCAATACTTGTTTTCCAGTATTTGCCCTGTCTAGTCATGACTGGAAGACAAAAAAATATCCTCCTTTGTAAGTTACCTTTAATAATGAAATATGAAATATCAAACTGAACTATTGGTGAGAAAAGCTTTGTAAAGTATTATCTTCTATTGGACCAATTTCTGTTGGTGAAAGAGACAAATTTCAGCTAGAGTTCTTCCTGAAAGCTAGGCTGCTGTTTATTAATTTGACATCTAAATATAAATGTACTTCTAATTTACCATGTCAGAATTACTGTTATGCCTTTCTTGTAGAAAATTTTGGAAACACATTATAAAAGCCATTGGAAGAGAGGAACAATTTCATATCCATTAAAAGTCACATGCATTTAACACAACATTAAAGAATTGCCTTGGATTTAATTTTTTATTATAGCTACTTAGCTGACAACTGCAGAGCTGTTCTTCTTAGAACTGATAAAATAATCTCTTAACTGCACTTCCATCAAGATATGACTGTCACTCAGGCTATGTTCACATGTAAACTGTTATTTCAAAATAACATTTCAAAATGAGTTATTTTGAAATAAAGTCCTTATTTCAAAATATGTTAATTTGAATTAATAAAATGTTAATTTGAATTAAGGGAAAAGCTCAAAGCGAAATAGCATGTCCAAACACAAGACTTGCTATTTCACTTTAGGAGAGGAGCACCATGGGAGGTGTGGCAACATGGCCTCCTCCCTGGGCTATGTCCCCACCCAATAAAGGCTAAAAGGAAGGCACCCTGGGAAGGAGAAGGGCAAAAGTGTTATTTTGAAATAATGGTTATTTCAAAATAACACGTCCGAACACCGTTGTTTTGAAAAAAACGTTTTGAAACAACAGCTATTTCAATTTCATGCAAGGTTTTACTGTTTCAAAACAACGACTATTATTGCAAAACAACGGGGTGCCATTGTTTTGAAATAACAGAACATCGTCTGGACATAAGAAATTTTATTTCAAAACAACGGCTGTTGTTTCAAAATAAAACTCTCATCTGAACACAGCCTCAGAGATCTCTAAATATGTGAGGGTGATCTATCCCTTAACCCTTCTGTGGTTTCTACTTTGTTCTTATGAAAGTCATTTTTAAAATAAAACCAAAACCAAGAAAGCAACACCAAAAAACTGAGCGTGGTGCCTTGGAACTGAAATGAAACATATACAGTTTTTAATAGTTATTTGGAAACTATTTTATACTATAAAAATCAGTTACATATTTTCTAACTTCTATTTTAAAAGTAATCCCAAAGGCCTGGCTTATGTCCAGTGGTGTCGCTGGCGTTGGGCACCCCGGGGCACGTGCCCCGAGTCCCAATGCCAGTGCCCCAGATCTCCGGCCCAATTGTGCCAGGGATCCAGGGCCCAATCCCGAGCCGGCTGTGGCTGTGGTTGGGGCAGCCCTGTCCCCGGTCGGGGATCTGGGGCCTGGCTGGCCACCCGGCAGGCCCAGCCCCTGGCCAGGGATAGGGGCAGGGGGAGGCGGTGCCACTGCAGTCAGCTAGGCCGCAGTGGGGCCGGGCCAGAAGCGGCTGCTGGAGGCCAGGCCCGTGGCTGCGGCCACGGGTGGCCAGGCCCCCCATCCCCAGCCAGGGACAGGGTTGCCATTGCCACAGGTGGCCAGCGAGGCCCCAGATCCCCAGCCAGGGATCTGGGGCCTGGCCGCCAGTGGCCGCAATCACCCTGTCCCTGGCCGGGGATGGGGGGCCTGGCCAACCGCAGCAATGGCCACGGACATTGCCTCCAGTGGCCAGTTCTGGTCTGGCCCCGCTGCGGCCTAGCTGCCCGCAGTGGCACTGCCTCCCCCTGCCCCTATCCCTGGCTGGGGGTGTGGCCTTCTTGCTGGGGGAGTGGCCTTCTGGCTGGGGGCGGGGGCTGGGCCCGTGCCCCGGGTCCCTCCCTGCCCCAGTGACGTCACTGCAGTCTGATCTATAACTAAAAGCCTAACAGAATATTTAAATCTTACCTAAACCATGAATCATGGCTTTCAAGATGCTACCTATATTATTGAGTTTATTACCAATGTAATTTATCTTAGAAGAGGGTGCATTTGAGGTCTGAAAGGTGTTACATGTTAGCTCTGTGTTCCTGAGGAATCAGAGCATAGTATCCAGCCTCTGTGACTCACCCCCGCACAGCATGCCCTCAACCTCTGCTTGAACAGGAAACCAAGAACAATTAAAAAGCAATGGAGGATATCCTTATCTACCCACATCCAAAAGCCATCATCACAGTCCATGGAGCCTCATTTGTATCAAATGTGGAGAACCAAGCTCCAAGGCAGGAACTGCACTGAATCTGGGATTGAAGAAGCAGGGAAGCATTGCATGATGGGGGAATCTCACACCAAGGCTAATAAGATCAGCAGTTACCTGACCATTCTAGTCATAGATATGCTAATTGATATGCAAAATACTGAATCTTCCTGATTGTATTGTGAGCTTCCTTGAACCATTACCATCCCAGTCAGGAATGTGCATTGTCCACTTTAATAAGTCATTATTTAACCCCAAAACAATGTTAGTGTTCTGCCTTGAACTAATTGTTTCATCCCTACAAAAACTCTGAACAAAGTTCAGAGTTCTGTTCTGATGCCTGCTGCTGCCCAGCTGCATGGATCTAAAAGCTGCATCAGTTGCACTGGGACTTCACCTTTTTTTCCTTGTTGATCCTGGTGGGGGCTCTGCCTGTCTCCAGCACTCCAGACCTAAGCTGCATAGCCTGTTTTTGGGACCCTTTGAGCTGCACTGAGTGATGAGAAACACCCTCCCCAACCCAACACATTCTCTCTCTCTCTCTCTCTCTCAGTCCAAATAGAACTCTCTAAACCTGATCTTTGCAATCAATTTGGGCTAGATTTCCCCAATGCTACAATTGAAGCTGCGTAATACTGTAACTATTTAATCGTTTTTTCTCTCTTTGTATGCTTATTAATATTGTAACTGTTTGGGTATTTTTCTTTCCTTTTATAATTATTACTACGATTAATATCATAAGTTTTATGTACCTGGCAATAAAATGACTTTTGTACTCAAGCTAGTTGCCAACCTCTTTTAAAAACTTCATTGTCTCTCCCTTGTGTTCTTTGCTTCCCCATATTGCTCTTCAACGATGCTTCTTTTATTTAGCCAAAGATTTCTATGATGCCCAAAATCCTGTAAGGTGTGCTCATTAATGGCGATACCAGCCTGATTAACTCTAGGGGCATATAAAGGTAGCAGCTGAAAAGTGCTGTTTTGACATATCCTGAATGAATCCAGGAGTATACAAGAGTAGCAGATAAAGAATGCTGTGTGACCCAGCCTACACTGATGCATATTCAAGTTTAGTCCAGTGCGGTACAGGAGCACATAAGGGTACCAGCAGTGAAGTGTTGTGAGACCCAGCCTGCTGAGTTCAAGGACACATAAGGGGGTCAGCTGAGTGTGCTGATAGATCTGGTCCTCTCAGATGCACCTTGTAAATTGATGAATGGGTATATGTGGGTGGTTATTTGAATTTGGGGTTGGAATAATCCAGTCTTGGGAAACTGAGGTCCTGCAAGGGTGGGTCCTTTGAAAGAGAGCTTGCAGAAGGGAAAACTGATCTACATATAGAAACACAAGTGAAACAAGCAGTACACTAATAAAATTGCAACTTCTCCTGCCCCCCAAGACGAAGTAACCCTAGTAAATAAGCATACCTCAAGTTGGTGGGCAAAGTTGGTAACACAATGGCTACAATTTTACATGCAAGAATTCTCATTCCAAGTACATGCAAAATGATATGAGAGTAATTTTCAGATGATTTTGAAATGAAGGTGAATATTTATGCCACATCTGTCAAAGACTAGAATGAGCAGACCTGCTTTAAATGAAGAGACAAAGTACTCATTCCTGACTCTGAAAAGGATCAAGCTAAGACATGACTTTTATAGTTGGGTTATTGATGCTTTGAGACTTACTCTTAAGTATCTCAGAACTCTGGATTTCAGGTTAGGCACAGAAGCAGTCATTAAATGCAGATATGTTTTTTGAGACACTGGCTTAATATTAATCTGTTGTGTTGCACCAAAACATACTGCCATTTATAATGGATTCATATTAAAATACCATATACACTCGGGTATAAGCCAATCCATGCATAAGCCGACCCTCCCCCAACTCTGAGCCCAAGGGGGGGGGGGTGAAAAAAGGTGGCCCATGTATAAGCCAATGTCCCCTTTTGGCCTTGGCCCCTAACCCCCCCACCCAGCGCCACTGGCTTCCTCTGGAGTTCCTGACATCATCTCTAACCCCAAACCCCTGCTGCTTCTTTTCCCTTGTCCCCTTGCTCACTCCACTCCTCACTCCTGCCCCCTGCTCTCTCTGCTCCTCCTGCTGCCCCCTCTGCTCCCTGTGCTCCTCCTGCTGTCTCCTGCTGCCCCTGCTCTGTCCTTCCCTCACTCCTGCCCCCCTGCTCATCTCTTTGTTGCCTGCTGTTGTTCCCTGTTCCCCAATACACTTTCCACCCCTTTTCCCATCACCCCCCCAAACCCCTCCTGTCACTTTTCTCAGACTCCCAGGCACCCCCTCCTCCAAATCTGTGGGCCCTGTCACCACTTTCCTGAGCTCCCTGCAACCCCCGAGCCTGCCACTTTTCTCAGACTCCCATATCCCCTCCCCAATCCCCAGGGCCATGTTGCTTCCCTGGCCTCCCTGAAACTCCCCACTCAATGACCAAGCCAACCCCCCACAGGGCCCCCTTACCTGGCTGCTCCAGAGATGAGGGACCCTCCTAACTCTAACCCCAGCCAAGGCTGACTGCCCAAGATGGCTGCCCCAGCCACCCTGGAGCTCCAGCCTGCAGCATGGTCAGGGAAACTGCCGGGCTGGGGCTGTCTACTGTATTTACCCATGTATAAGCCAAGTGCTTGTTTTGAAGCCAATTTTCAGGCAAAAAAAATCTAGGCTTATACATGAATATATATGGTAACTCCATTTACTCTCCAGTAATAAGCCTTAAGCAATAGTCACTTTTATAAGCAAGAATAGAATCTTGCCCAGCATCTTTAAAAGTTGCATAAATAGTTGCATAAATACTTCCACTTTTCCATCTATCTCGTTGTCTTCATTTCCAAGGAAACCATTTTGGTTTATACCAAAAATCTGAATATTTTCAAGGCAAAGAGATTAGCTTACTATATTTTCAAAAATCAAAGGTAATAATTTCAAAAGTGATCCAAGTGATTTAAAAACACAAGTGTCATTGACTTCCAATGGGAATTATGCACCTAACAGATTTAAGCACTTTTATAAATCTCACCCTATCTTTAAAAAACAAACAAACAAACAAACAAAACAATGTTAAGGCAGCATAGAGATACAGAGAAAAATGCAAGATTTAAGGTTAGAATATTTGCTTTGTCCTTTTGGGAATAAAAATCATTATGATTCAAGCAATTGTTTCAATGGATTTGAACTGATTTCTCATGGTTTTCTGCATTTTTTTTTAATTTAGTAGCTTTACCTGCAAATTTGTACTCACTCAGCATCATCCTTGAAGGATGGCCATCTTTTGAATTAAAATTTATGCAAATATATAAGAGACTCGTGTGTGTGTGTGAGGGTGCGCACACACGCTGGGGTGTCTTGCTCCTGGGCTGGGTTGTAGTGGGGGCTGGGGTCCTTGTCCCCAGCTGGGGGACAGGAACCCCATTGCTCCTTCCATCTGGAGTGGCTGGGGGGGGTGAAGGCATGGCACCCTGGGAGGACGATCATCCCTTGTCAATTTGAACTTATTGTGTTTGAATTGACATGGCTACACTGGGTCAATTTGAACTACTGGGTTCCTATTGACCCTGACTTCAATGTCAAATGAGGTTTGACTAATTCAAAGTCAGCTTTCATCAATTTGAACTGAGGAGTGCCTCAGTTTGAATTGAAGAAAACAAGTATATCCATGCATTTAATAGAATCTGAATTAATGACAGTCAGTTCAAATTCTGCTCTAAACTTAAACATTCCCAACTCAGGATTGATCTCTCTTATTTGAGATGCCCTTCCAGCTGGACTGTGAATCACTCATAATTGCTCTCTGGGAATAATTTTCCACACAGTTATGCACTCACCTTATAGTAATTCCATCTAGGTTGCATTTCCCTAGGGATTTTTTAATGAGAAGGTGATGTGGGACAGTATCAAAAGACTTACAAAAGTCAGGATATATCACAATTATTGCCAAGATATATTGTAAATGATCATGCCAGCTTAATGTAAAGAACAATAAAAGAGGGGGAAATGCGTGGGTTGCAAGACTCATGTAATAAAGAGACGTACTCATGTGGCTGAGGCGCAGTTTTGAAAAAAGTGAATTAAATGTTACAGTTTTAGCTATTTAGCATTATTGAAAGAAAACAGGGAGACTCAGAGGTAGATTCAATCAGCATTTAGCATTTATTTCCTGCTCACTCCTCTTTGATACCACGAGTGAGCAAATAGAGGGCAGCCTTATACTTCTTTTATCCAAAACACTATGTAAAAATAAACATTCTAGGAACTTCCTATAGACCATTATTTGGTTAGATTAACAACTATAAAATAAAAAACTATGTGGTGAACATAATTATACCTACCCTTGTTCTTATTTAGAGCTTTAACTTACAGATCTCAGTGCTTTACTTTGTAACACAGAATTGTCTATGAATTCCTTAAAATGAGGTTTGCAGTGGAGGAGAAAAGAAGACACAAAATTTCCATCATGTCTCTTGGGGGTGGGGGGCATAATTCTAGTTACATTTTTTCACAAATGGCTGGGAAGAGAGGGGGAAAAAAGAGATAACACAACTTTAACTAGAATATGATTTACAAAAAACTAAGGCTTGCTGACGTAGTAACCCTGTTACCATGGTGACCTGTGCCTCGGGCAGGGCCATTTGTCCAGCTCTAATATTTTTTACTTTCCTACATTCTGAATTCCATTTACTACTCATCCAACATTTGCAAAGCATGATATTTAAGACAATGTCACAGAAAGAATGCTCTCTTTCGATTCCATTTATTTTTATCAGTTGATCACGTTTGTTCCAACAATCCAAATTAAATGAGGAAATTTTTCACATTTCTTCTCCTCCTCAGGGCATTCTTCACCTCCTTGTTTCTCAGGCTGTAGATCAGGGGGTTCAGCATAGGGACCACCAGAGTATAAAATACAGCACTGATTTTCTCCTGTTCCTGTGAATAGTTGGAACTGGGCTGTATGTAACTGAAGGTAACAGATCCATAGA
>ML682172.1:427707-444294 GCA_007922195.1 Podocnemis expansa
GAAGGGGAGTTAGCTCATGCAGGGCTGTCCTAGGTGGGTGTGGGGCCCTGGGCCAGTCAGCTTGGGCGGACCCCCCAATTGTGGGAGGTGTGGGGTAGGCCAGCCCAGAGGCTGCCCCGCACTTCCACCCCTCCCCTGAACCAGCCACTCTTCCCCCTGGGGGCAGAGCAGGCTAGTCCAGGGGCTGGGCTTAGCTCTCCCACCCTGCCTCTGGGCAGGTCCTCCCCACCCCCAGGGCGGAACAGCTGGCCCTAGGGAGGGGCAAGAGAGAAGAGCCTGTTCATGGAAAGCCAGGGTGTGAATCTGTATTCCTGAGGAATATCCCCTGATTTAGTACCACTATCTCCTTTCCACTAGACAACTTCCTCTTTGCAGTCAGAATTATTGTGAGGCATCCACACCTGGCACTTATCTGACAACTTGTTTAATTGGAAACTCATTTTTCAAGTTCAGGGTAGATGACAAGGGGCTGTAAAAACTAACTGAGGGAAATCACACCTTGGTGACAGAGCTTATTTTTCTGGGAAACTCAGACCATCTGAAGTTGCAGATTGTCCTTTCTGTGGTTTTCCTAATGATCTACATTGTGTCCCTGGTAGACTACATTGGGATGATAGTGCTAATAAGGACTAGTTCCCTGCTTAAAATCACCTGTGTTCTTTCATCCTCAGCAACTTGTCTTTCCTAGAGGCCAACTAGGGGCCTTGCACCTCTTGACCTGCTGCTCACAAACAGAGAAGAATTGATTGGGCACATAGAAGTTAATGGCAACCTGGGCAGCAGTGACCATGAAACGATAGAGTTCAAGATGCTGATTAATGGAAAAAAGGAAAGAAGCAAAACGCAGACCCTGGACTTCAGAAAAGCAGATTTTGGCTCCCTTAGGGAACTGGTGGGCAGGATCCCTTGGGAGGCTGATCTGAAGGGGAAAGGTGTCCAAAACAACTGGTTGCATTTTAAAGAAACCCTGCTAAGGGCACAGCAAGATACCATTCCGATGAGCAGGAAGAACAGCAAATGTGGAAGGCAACCAGTGTGGCTTAACAGAACTTTACACTGAGCTAAAGCATAAAAAGGAAGCTTACAGGAAGTGGAAGCTTGGACAGATGACTAAGGAGGCATATAAAGATATTGCTCTGATCTGCAGGGATAAAATCAGAAAGGCCAAAGGACAATTGGAGTTGCAGCTAGCAAGGGATATGAAGGATAACAGGAAGGGGTTCTACAAATATGTTAATAACAAGAAGAGGATCAGGGCTGGTGTAGGCCCCTTACTGAATAGGGCAGGTATCCTCGTGATGAAGGATGAGGAAAAGGCTGAAGTGCTCAATGCTTTTTTTACTTCAGTTTTCACAGCGAGGTCCAGCTCCCAACCCACTACACTGGGCATGGCAGATTGGAGAGAAGAAGAGAGGCCTTTGGTGACAGAAGGTCAGGTTAGGGACTACGTAAAGAAGCTGGATGTCCACAATTGCATAGGGCCGGACAACCTGCATCTGAGGGTGCTGAGGGAGCTGGCCAATGAGGTAGCAGTACTGCTGGCCATTATCTCTGAAAACTTGTGGCGAACAGAAGAGGTGCCTGAGGACTGGAAAAAAAGCAAATATAGTGCCTATCTTCAAGAAAGGCAAAAAGGAGGATCCAGGGAATTACAGACCTGTCAGCCTCATCTCAGTCCCTGGAAAAATCATGGAGCAGATTCTGAAAGAATCCATCCTGAAACACTTGGAGGAAAATAGAGTGATCAGGAACAGTCAGCATGGATTCACCAAGGGTAAATCATGCCTGACCAACCTCATTGCCTTCTATGATGAGATGACTGGATTTGTGGATGCAGGAAGAACTGTAGATGTGATATACCTTGAATTTAGCAACACTTTTGATACGGTTTCCCACAGCATTCTCATCAGCAAGTTAAGGAAGTATGGGCTGGATGTGTGGACTGTAAGGTGGATAGAGAACTGGCTACATCAACAATTTCAGCATGTAGGAATCAATGGCTCCATGTCCAGTTGGCAACCAGTAATGAGTGGTTTGCCCCAGGTGTCGGTCCTGGGGCCAGTGCTGTTCAATATTTTCATTAATGATCTGGATGATGGGATTTATTGCACACTCAGTAAGTTTGTGGATGACACCAAGCTGGGGGGAATGGTAGACACACTGGAGGACAGGGAGAAGATTCAGGAAGACCTTGACAAATTGGAGCAGTGGGCTAATAGAAATCTCCTGAGGTTCAACAAGGACAAGTGCAAAGTCCTGAACTTGGGATGGAAAAACCCCATGCACTGCTACAGGCTGGGGAGCAATTAGCTAAGTACCAGCACCATAGAAAGGGACCTGGAGGTCCTGGTGGATGGGAAGCTGGATATGAGTCAGCAGTGTGCTCTTGCTGCCAAAAAGGCTAATGGCATACTGGGCTGCATCAGAAGAAGCATTGCCAGCAGATCAAGGGATGAGATCATTCCCCTCTATTCGGCACTGGTGAGGCTGCATCTGGAATACTGTGTCCAGTTTTGGGCTTCCCACTGCAAAAAAAGACATGGACAAATTAGACAGACTCCAGCAGAGGGCAACAAAAATGATCCAGGGGCTGAATATTAGGAAAAACTTTCTTACTAGGAAGGTGGTAAAGCATTGGAATGGGCTACCTAGAGAAGTGGTGGAATCTCTGTCTTTGGAGATGTTTAAGGCCCGGCTGGATAAAACTCTAGCTGAAATAATTTAGTGGGAGTGGTCGTGCTTTTTTTGGCAGGGGATTGGACTAGATGACCTTATGAGGTCCCTTCCAACCCTATGTCTCTATGATTCTATGATTCCTGGATAGTGGGTATTTCTCTGTCATTACTCCCCAGACACTGATGTCTTTTGTAATGGTCAGCAAAGCCATTTCATTCCCTGGGTGTGCTACACAATTTTTGTTTTTCTGCATTGCTGTGTCCAGTGAATTCTGTCTCCTGGTTGTGATGGTGTATAATTACTTCACAGCCATTTGTAACCCATTGCTCTGCTCAGTCATCATATCCAAGGGATTCTGAATCCTGCTTGTTATTGGGTCATACCTGTGCAGCTTTGTGAATTCAGTGACACTTAAAAACTAACAAATTTATTTATCTCATGAGCATTTATAGAAGAAAATCACACTTTCTCAGATGCTTTAAAGACAGGGAAATTTACAAAATGCGATGAAAATAAATGCAGGGAAGTGTAAGTCATGGGATCATGTCACACTGTAACAGCAAATCAAAGCAGTTTTGGTGAAGTAGACTAACATAGCTACCCCTTTGGAAAATGTGAATTCACTTGTCCAGACAAGTTTAATATATAATTTTTCCTTCTGTGGCTCCAGTATCATCAATCATTTCTTCTGCTATGTGCCTCCCATCCTGAAACTTTCCTACTCTGACATCCACATCACTGATACTGTGCATTTTACCTTCTATGCCATTGTTTTCATCAGCAATATCATGACAATCCTTGTCTCCTACCTCTTCATCCTTGTAGCCATACTGAGGATGTGCGCTTTGCACGGCAGACATGAAGCTTTCTCCACTTTTGCCTTCCACCTGACAGTTATCGCAATCTTCTACAGAACTGCCACCTTTACGTACTTATGGCTCAATTTCACATTTTTGATGGATTAGGACAAATGCATTTCTGTGTTCACTAGCTTGGTAATCCCCATGTTGAACCCCCGATGAACAGCCCGAGGAACAAAGAAGTAAATGATGCCATGAGGAGGTCATTAAACAGGGAGCTGTTTACTCATTGATTATAATTAATGCAATTGATTTTGACTAATAAATGAGAATGAAAACAAACAAACAAAAACCAAAACAAACAAAAAACAAAAAACAAAAACAAAAACAAACAAAAAAAACCAAGTTATCTGCATCCCTGTCTCAATTTCCAAGAGCAACCCATTTTCTGTGACCTGACTCAAAAAGAGCTAATCCTACTCAAAGCAGCAAATAACACATTTTGTGTTTGCTAACTATGTAATGATGGCCTTATGCCACTTGCAAAACATGCTCTGAGCCTCTCTATTTTCCATAATTATCAGCTTGCTACATTGATTTTAAGGGGATTCGGTATTGGACAGTGGGTAGGCACTGAGTTTTCTTCCATGTGTGGGGGGGGTATTGTGGGGTATGACATTTCTCTTTACAGAATGGAGTTAATGACACATTTTTCCTCTGGTAAGAACATAAAATCAGTAGGTGGAAAGAACCATCTACCTTTGTTAACATCATTCACTGAAAACTAATTTTACCTCAGACAAATGTAAAGCAGCAAATTATGATCCCATTTCAATAAAATGAAGTCATCAGTGTTACCAAATATCCCATTGTTATACATTATTTATACAATTAACTTTCCTTTGTTATTCCTTCACTTACAAATTCTTGGAAATTCATGCAATGTAAAAATGAGTTAAATTTATAACAGCAACCTGTCCATTAGTTAGTTTGGCTCACACTTTTCCATTGTATTTTTTTCCTGGGCTGGGTCCCAGAAGTCGCTACGCAATTTATCTATAATCACTAGAGCTGAGTTTTTGCTTCTTCTGGGCTGAGTCCATGGGAAACATACCATCAATACTGCATAGTCGGAGTCAGGAGAAGGAATGAAAAATATATACCACCCATGCAATGTTCCTTCTAAGCTGATGATACAGCTGAGCAACTTGTGGATGCAGCTGAGCAAGTTCCCTACCCAATCCCTGTTCTGCCCTCAGCCCTTCACAACAAATACTCTTGTCTAATGGGCTCAGATACCCATAGGCTTTGTTCACACAAAGGCATTATTTCGATACAAGTTGTGTCGAAATAACTTGTATCAAAATAATGCCTTATTTCAAAATAACTTAATTCGAATTAACAGTTTGTTAATTCGAATTAAGGAAAAAAGCTCAAAGAGAAATAGCAATTTCAGGCAACAGTTATTTCGAAACAAGTCACTATTGCTTCGAAACAACATGTTCGGATGGCATTTTTTTGAAACAATTGTTTCAAAACAACATTGTTTCGTCCCCACGTGGGTTTTAAGTTGTTTTGAAACAACGCCGTTGTTTCGAAACAACAGGTGCTGTTGTTTCAAAACAACCATGCGTCATGTAAACAGGGTATTTCTTATTTTGAAACAACCTCTGTTGTTTTGAAATAAGAGTGCTGTGTGAACACAGCCATAGAGTCATTCAAGAAGACTGCACTGAAATATAAATAGATTTTAACTATACAACAAAAAAAGAATGAATACATGTTGAATGCTATTTAATCAGTAGATGTATAGTGCTGCTATTGAACTTTGCAGTGAATGTAAATTATCTTGGTAATCGACTTAGTTATAGTAATTACAATTTTCTTATAAAATAAATGTGCTAGCAGTTCCTTCTGCCAATGGATAACATACTGATGTCTCAGGCACACTTGTTCAATGGACTTAAAGAATTTTTTTTTTCTAAAGCCAGTTTTCAGTAGTGGTGGTCTATCTTAAGTCTAAATCATTTTGCATGCTGAAAATGAACCATGATCCATACTAAGTACTTGTAACATTCTTTAAATAGAGGTTGTTTTTTTTTTTTAATAGCCTTTTGACAGTAGTCTGGTTTTGGATGTAACACTTTGTGTCAATTTTTAGTCATTTCTGATGATTCTTATTTAATTCTCAAAGTAGAAATACAAGAGAAATATTTTTGCATTATGCTACAATATTTGGAAATGCCAGGTGCTTTTTAAAAAAAGAAAATTAATTTACAATTGCTTTTCACGTTTAAATTGCTAATTATCATCCCTTATCTGTAGTTCATTGTAGACTTGTCCCTGATCAATTTATGTTGCCAGTTTTAAAACATTTACCCAGAAAACAATATTAAAAAAGAAAAGTATTTAAAAAATCATGCACTGATGTAATTAAAGACTGTATCATTATGCACACAGACAAGGAGGGTAGAAATTAATACTGTGTGCGTAAACTGTAGAATCTGACAGTTACCTGCTCTGAGTACTTGCCTTTCCCTGCTGGCTCTCACAATGCTGCCCCTCCCTTTCCCTCCTGGCTTTCACCATGCTGCTTTTTTCTGCTGGTGAGGCTCTCACAATGTGCCCCCTCCCCTGCGGGCTCTCTCTGTGCTGCCGCACCCCTCCTGGCTCTTTCCAGGCTGCTTTTTCCCTGCAGGCACTCAGAGTGCTGCCCCTCCCCCAGCTCTGACCATGTTGCTTTTTCCTGCAGCAACCACAACGCTGCTCCTCCGCTGCCAGCTGTCACCATGTCACCACCTCTCTGCTGTCCCTGACCACTGTAAATTTCTCACCCCTGTCTCCTGCCATGTTGTCCTTCCCTCCTGCGCTCTCCCGGGAGCCGCAATTTTTCTTTAAAGAGCCGCACGTGGCTCGCGAGCCACAGTTTGGCCATGTCTGGTATAGAGTTTAGCTCCTATTGGATGTTCAGATCGCCTTGTCTGCCTGTGTCCAAAGAAAGACTTCAGCCGGATTGTGTGCTCAAAAAGAAAAATCAGTCTGCACTTGGTCAGCCCTGGAGCTTATACTACCAGGTCTGGCTGCAACTGACTAAGCACCTCCTGCCACTCCTTACTGGGAAGAAACAGAGGCCCACCATGGGCCCTGCTCTCTGGGAATGCCCAGGCAGAAAAACCGAGAAGGAAAAACAAAAAGATGAAAAATTAGGGAAAAAGACCTGCTAAAAACCAGGCTCCTTTTGTTGATCAGGCAAATGGGGATTGAACACCTCATTTTTGGATGGTGGGGGGTGCTTTGGGCTGGCCAGACCCTCAGCAGTGCAGGAAGCAATTAACCTCTTGCCCCTCCAACAAGTCAGCAAAAAGGGCCCCCTCTTATAACCAAAGCCCAACACATCAGCATATTGTTCCATTTGACTGGGACATTGTTGTCCTTGATTAAGAAATTTCATTGTATTCTGGTGCTGTGCAAAATGTTTTCTTATGTTCCCAAAAAGCTGCTGAGAGCCAGTGCTGTATGTGCTTACAGTAAGGTCCTGAGAAATTGCTTTTGTATGCGGATGCTGACCCTGGGAGATAAAGTCACATAGAGTTATTGTTCTCTGTACAGGCCTGACAAGCAAATGTCCTGCCAGGCAGTAGCCCATTGTATACACAGGCCTAAGGTTTGGTCAATAACTTTAGGTCTCCAATAAAATATCTTTTTTCACAGGAGGGAACTTGTTCAGCTGCATCCAAAAGTTGCTAAGCTGCATCATCAGCTTAGAGGGAACATTGCAGGGAACACAGCATGGTGGAAGATGGGGGGGGGGGGGAGTGAGCAATGGTCAGGGACAGCAGAGAATCAGCAGCATGGTAAGACATGGCAGGGAAGCTGAAGCGTGGTCAGGGATGGGGGACAGAATTGGGGCATGGTCAGGGAGAGCAGAGAAGCAGCAGTGTGATAAGAGATAACAGGGATGCAGCAATGGGGGTGGGGGAGAGGGAAGCACAGCATGGTAGGGAAAGCTGTGGCATGTTTAGATTTTCTCATGGGCCTTAATGCAGTTTATGTGTTGTTAAAATAAAATCATGTTTTACATCTCCTAAACATGATGTGGAATACTAAGAAACAAAAATACAAAGGAGAAAAGTTTAATACTGAATGTAGATTATTTTCAATTCTTAGCACAACTTACTTTTGTAAAGTATTGTATTCCACAATGAAATTTGTTAAATCAAAACATTGTGCAATACATAGAGATCAGCACCTATGAGAGCGTTTATGTACTGCATTGACGTGTTACTGCCCAGATTTTAAAAAGCTTGCCACTAGCCTGCAGTCTTCTACATCCAGCAACATCTAAATTTTTATTGTATAGGCCTAGTTTTCATGGTAATGTTAAGTAATTATTAGAATCTGACATTAGTAGGATCAATATTTGCCATGTTTTTAAGATAAAATTAAAGTGCATAATGAATTTTAAGCGTAGTAATTTTGGAGTAGGTAAAAGTATGTGATTATATGCCTCAGTGCAGCTCTCAAAGGTTTAATGATTGACTTGTGCAGCTCTTGAATTCCATAAGTTTGGCCACCAGTGCTTTATAATGTTGCCACAGCCCCACTTTACTCAGGTCCCAGGAATCATCCATTCCATGGGACAAATTCCTTAGTATTCTCTCTCCTTACAATCTGTAATCCACTCTACTGAAAACAACCCTTGCTCCCACCCCAGTAAATGACAGCAGCGCTGGTCAGCATTAATCCATTCTGTTCTGATCAGCAATCTCCAACTCCACTATGAGAAAGCCTCCTGAGTTTGCAATGGGGAAGCAAAGTGATCAAGCCTTTTGCAAAGCGAATGGCTTGCAGGTAATGTGCAGGATGAGCAGTAAAATTTTCCCGTGGTGCACCATGACTCTAGGGCTAGAATAGCCACACTTCTGGAGAGATTAGGGACTATGGGCAATGATTACTTTGACTTGGGCCTGCACACTGAAATGTATCACTAGAGTTTAGGTCTGAGCAAAAGTCCAAAAATCTTTAACCTGGATTAAAATGCCATGTAGATGCTTGAATCCAGGGATCCCTCACACACGTCAGATGATGCAACCACCATTAATCCTGAGTTTATATTACAGTGTAGAAATATTCAACATCATGTAGATGCTTTGGAACATCCTATACCCAAGGGCAAGTTATTTTGCTTCTGTGAATTGGCATAGTCTTATTGACTTCAAGGGGAAAACAACAATTTCCACTAGCTGGGGATCCAGTTCTTTGACTACAATGGACTTATACTAGTTCACAACTGATGGAGATACGGTCTCATTGATCTCAGGACAGTAACACCAAATTACATTGGCTGGCATGTCTGGCCTGATAACATTAGTGCAGCTATGTTAATTTACTTCACATAGGCTTTTGGACCAATTATTTGCAATTTTATCAGCACGCAACACTACTGAAATACAAATTCATATTTATTTTCTGTAAGCATACATTTCCATGAGGATCATATTGCTCTGTTCCCCCCCCTCACACAATATGTATTTCCTTATTTCAACTCTAATAAAACAAAGAAGGAGTCCTGTGGCACTTAAAGACTAACAAATTTTAAGTGCCATATGACTCGTTGTTTGTTTTATGGAACTAGACTAACACGGTTTCCCCTTTGGAACTTGGTAACTCTAATAAGACATGCTGGTTTATTTCCCCAGCATATATTTTCATAGGGTATGTTCACATACACTTCTTATTTCGAAACAACAGAGGTTGTTTCGAAATAAGAACTGCCATGGCCAGACAACGCACAGCCATTTCGAAACAAGCAAACTGCTTCTTTCGAAATGGCCGTCGTTCTTTCGGAACTGCTAAAACCTCATTTGATTTCGAAACAGCCCTGTGCAGACATGTTGTTTCGGAACAAAGTGTTCTGAAACAACATTTCACCTCCCTCCCGGGGTGCTAAGCTGGCCGGCGGAGGGGACAGCAGACACCCACAGGGTGCAGCGCCTGGTTGCGCTGTACTCCACGGGTGCCTGTAGAGGGCTGCAGGCACCCGTGGGGCGAGGCATGGGGCTGTGCCTCACCCCACAGGTGCCTGCACAGGGCTGCAGGCACAGCCAGGTGAGGCACAGGGGGGCGTCTCACCCTGGGGGCTTTAAAGCCCCGGCTGCCCCCAAACCTGGTGGCAGGGTCCCGGGCGCACGGCTGGAGCCCGCTGCTGCAGGGGCCGGAGTGAGTGCCAGCCCCTGGAATACCCAGTGCCCCCACCCCCGGAAGGAGCGGCTGTGCCGGGGATTCTGGGGGCCGGCGCTCACTCCGGCCCCTGCAGCAGCGGGTTCCAGCCGCACACCTGGGACCCTGCCGCCAGGTTTGGGGGCAGCCCGGGCTTTAAAGCCCCTGGGGTGAGGTGCCCCACCACGCCTCACCTGGAGGGTGCCTGCAGTCCTCTACAGATACCCGCGGGATGAGACGCAGCCCTGCGCCTCGCCCTGAGGGTGCCTGCAGCCCTCTGCAGGCACCCTGGTGTGCAATGCCCCTCTGTGCTGCACCCTGTGGGTGCCTGCAATCCCCTCCCCAAGCGAAATAGCATGTACACACTGTGGACCTGCTATTTCACACCCTTATTTCGAGGACACTGTTTTTGTCCTTCGAAATAAGGTGTTTCGAAATGAGTTATTTTGAAACAGCTTGTTTTGAAACGTCTTGTTTTGAAACAAGCCCTCCCTGTGTGAATATAGCCATAGTCATTTGGCTTTTTAGGGCCATATCATAACCCTTTTACCTACATATTTTTCTGCAGTAGTCCTATAAATGTCTAAGAGACATTCATGAAGTAAGATGCTATTCAGTGTATCCAAGGACATCAGAATTGAGCCTGTAGTTTCAAGATGTTCTAACACATCCAGATTTTTTGTCTTACACCAGGTAGTATTTGACCTCAGTGAGGCTCTTCACATAAGAAATAGTTAAGGTGAGCAAGAACCATCTGGTCAGGTCTTCTCTGACCTACCTTGACATGCTATCTCTTAAGCATTGTATAGAATGGACCATGATGTAAGAAAAGGATATGAGAAACAAATTTGGCCCCAAACTGGAACATACCAAAGGGGGAAAAAAAGGAAAAACAATACATTATATCATGCAGCATTGGTTGCAATCCCCTTGTGCCCGGAAACATATTTACTGTGTTTCCTAAAGCTATGATTTTTTTTAAAAATAAAACAAAAGTTATTGGGGATTATAACAAACAGCTGTGGGCATCATTAAAGT
The DNA here is from genome assembly GCA_007922195.1 of Podocnemis expansa. Lineage (NCBI taxonomy): Eukaryota > Metazoa > Chordata > Testudines > Podocnemididae > Podocnemis > Podocnemis expansa. Next base: position 438,441 of record ML682172.1, read on the forward strand.
GTCATTTTGCAACAATTTTGCCATTATATAATTAGACAGGAGAGTGCATTGGGAATAATGAGGAAAACAAGGTACCACTTATTACACAGAAATAAAGTCAATGTTAACCCCCTCATCTGACAGCAGAAGGAATATGCAAATATACTGGTAACTTTATTATACTTCAGTCAATTTCCAGAGACTTCTAGGTACAGAGGAACCTACTCACTGGAAACAAATAAAATTCAAAATAAAATCTGAATAAACTATGCGAGGCATCTTGGGACATGAAAATGTCTTACAGCTCAAAAAACTTTTGCAGCTCTGAGGAAGGACCAGAGGCCACTAATAGTAAGATATGGACAGTGCTTTTTAAAAAAAAAAAAAAAAAAAAAATCTTTACAGTATCTCAAGATGGCGGTGGGCAGGGGCTTGATTCCTTCAAGGACATGAAGAAGAGCTCTGTGGGGGCTCAAAAGCTTAACTCTATCACCATCAGCAGTTGATCCAATAAAAGATATTATCTCAATCTCTCTAAATTTCAGAACTGGAAGCCTGTATGTTGTACAAAAACTTTAAAATCAGTACTGAAAAATCTACTTATCTGCTCCACATTGCACTGTAGCTCAGAATTTTATTCTCACAATATCACTGTGAAGAAGGGCAGCATTATTCCCAATCTGCAGATGCAACATTGAAGAACAGAAAAAATGTCATGATTCACCCAAGGTCACACAATATGTCTGTGACAGAGACAGGAAATGACCGTGCCTCCTGAATATCAGACTGATGTTCTATCCACTGGTGGGATCACTGAGTTTTCCTTTCTGAGGAAAATAGGCAGTTCACTTTGAAAAAGAAATAAAAGAATCACCATAGAGTTTGCATGAGTTTTGGAGACTACACAATTGTGTGCAGTTATCCTCGAGAGACCTGAAAGATGTTCTAGTAATTCCATCTGTGCCAGGCTTATTTTTCAAACTCCAGTGCACTCCCAGGATTCTGTCCCCATATGCCACCAAGACAAACGTAAACACACCCTCTGGTCTCCAGAAACAATCTCATTTGGGATCAAGAACAACTGACATCTCCACCCTGTTAGTTTCCTATTTAAGTTCCAAGGGCAGTGGTAAAATTTCTCTTTTGGTTCTGGCAGGTGGATACAACAACCATTTTAGTGTCCATTCACATGGAAATAAGACTCACTGGAATCAGAATCCTGATCATCTACACAGCACATTTATATTTGCCTTTCCATTCAAAGTAGCATAGTGACAAAGAAAACAATGCCAATGCCACTCATATTCTGAGACAAGGCAGGACACCGCATAGGTAAGAATAATGCATGGTAACATAAAGGGAAGCTCATAGTATTAACTCATCTATTTCTATCTCCTAGAAAATATATTCTGACTGTAAAGAAATGTGTTGAATCTGCGTATTTGCTAATTTACACCTAGATGTCAAGGATTTTGATTGTTTTATTAATTTTCTACAGTGATGAGCTGCAGGTAATTGCCTGCAGTGGGGATAGATATTCTAAAAGCACTAGACACTCATCTGGTGTCAATCACTAGAGTTCCACTGAGCTCAATATCCTTTGATGCTAGCTAAGGATTTGGCTCATCACTATTTAACCACAAATTAATCAGCAACCTACCACTCCACATTGTACATTTTATAGATTTATTTTTGCTAGGTGTTTAATGTGTCACACCGACAGACTGCTGAAAGAGAGGACACTCTTCCATTAGGTAGTCTCTTCCATTGTCATAGTAACTGTAAGTTGCTGTTTCATAAACACACTGAAAAATAATGGTTAGAAACATTGAAAGAAGATTCAAAGGGACAGCCGTGTCAGTCTGGTTCTGCAAAACAAGCAAGGTGTCCTGTGGCACTTAAAGTATCTGATTTTCTTCCATGAAAGCTCATGTGATAAATAAATTTGTTAATCTTTAAGTGCCTTTGAAACTCAAGATGGTCAAAACAGTTTTAATGGAGTGGCCCCATCAGAAAATACAAATTTGACAAAAATTAAAATATGCATGAAAGTGCTGATTTTCATGAAATTTTAGACAGGCAAGTGTCTAACCAAATGTTTGTTTGTTTGTTTATTTATTTATTGATTGATTGATTGATTTAAACTTTCTCATTTTGCTTTGGTGACGTCCCTATGTTATTTTGATAATGTAAAAAAAATCAATTTGAGTTTTTCATATTTTATTTCATGTTTCCTTTTATATTATATTAAAACTTGAATTTATTATTATATATTATATTAAATATATTATTCTAGACTGTTTTAATATAATTGAAAGCGATCAATAGTGTCAAAAATATCTTGTCGGTGTTTCTGTACAGAAATTCCTTTCTGGGAATTTCCTTTTCCAATGAGCTCCAGTAAAAATCCATTCACCAGATTCACCAAGGGACTTAAGCTTTGCAATCTTCACTGTTATAATGCTTACTTATAGGTGCCTAAAAGATTTCCATGATTTACAAAGCCTGAGAAGGAGCTTTTGGTTCCTATCCAATGAGTGAGGAGAGAAAGGTGATTAGGCATGGTTGCTTAAAAAGCCAGCAACCTGAGTGTGGAGCTAGTCAATGGGAAATGGTAATTAGAGGGTTATGCCCCAAGCCCTGTCCATCTCAGGAACTTCAATGCCTAATCCCTGGCTGCTTGTGATTTCTGGCCAGGAACATAGGGGTAGGAATGTTAATCTAGGTTAGCAAAAGAAACAAGGAGTCTGGTGGCACTTTTAAAGACTAAAAAAATTATTCGTCACATGAGCTTTCATGGGAGGAAATCTTACTTTCTCAAATGCTAGAAGACGGAGAAGTGCAAATGAATGAGAGGAAAAGACATGCAGTGACAGGATCAGGTCAGGCAGGAGATAAGCACTTGAGCTGTCATCCCCCCACCCCCTGGCCCCCAAGTAACATCAGAGAAGAAAGAAGTGGTGTTCATGTTAGCATCTGATGTTTATTCTGGTTGTAAGAGCAGTCACCCAAGATGTGAGAAACCCACGTTCAATTCCTTCCCTCTGCTTAAGGCGGAGAAAAGTTTTAAGCACTCATCTCCCCAGAGGATCCACTAACCATTGGGCTATGGGGTATTCTGATGAAGGCTTTTTTCAGTCTCTGAATGAAGCTGGTCTACTGTGTACAAAGACCAAAAACAGATACTGGGCCAACAGAGCTGTGAGAATGATTCTTCACCCTGATGCATTGGGGACCACCAGAGAAACTAGAATTCAGTTCCCCTCCTCCAATGGCATTTTAATCTTTCAAGGGACACTTTGGCAGGAAGAAAAACTGCTGAAGGTTTTCTTGCTGTCTCTCTGCTGTCATATTGTTTCACTGATACATGTAACTACACACTAGAGATAGAGATAATAGATTACTGTACACCTTCCTGGGGGCCAGGGCCAATAATCTCAGAAGTAGGATGCCAGATATCTCAGAGTACAGCATGATGACATATTATGAGGGAATCAGTGCAGATGTTCTGATCAGTCCTATCACCCCCAGGTGTGAGAAATGAAAGAAGAAATATACAGAGACCGGCAATGTAAGGGTGACCAGCTGTCCGGATTTTATAGGAGCACTCTTGATATGCAGGGCTTTGTCTTATAAAAGTGCTTATTACCCCCAGCCCCTGTCCACTCTTGCTATCATCCTATGTACAAATGATTAACATCTTGGAGAAAAAGACTTAAAAAATTTAAATAATGTGTCCAAATGATTTAGGACATTTAATATATGTAACACTTTTTTTAAAAAAAGTTCCAGAATTTTAGAAGGACTTATCTGATCTAACACAAGAACCAGATTCTCATTCCTTTGGTCATGTTGAGTAGGACCCAAACATTATTCTCACTGCACTGAAAAGGCCCACTGTTTGGAAGAGATTGCTCCACAGTTGAATGAACTTATCACAGTGTGGCACTCTGAATGAAGGAGCAGTCTCCTTAAAAGCAGACCTGTAAAACTTGATTTCTTATGAACACTTGTTTTGGAGTCATTTTAGTAGCAGAACCATTTCTGTGGTATCAGGCATGGATGGGAAAAATGGGGTCAGATATCAGGAGGGAGTTAATTCTCAAACAATTACACTGGCTCCATAAACGGAAATCAACAAGCCCTTCTGTTCCGTATCTGCTCCCTAATACCTTGCTGTGCAAAAAGTACCACTAGTCGGTGTAGAACTAATAAACAAGGGTATGTTAATCCAGCCTTAATGAATTACATTATGAGACAGCACTGGGTGAGTTGCTGGCAAAAAGGATTGAATTTAGGATGTCTGTTTTTAAAAGTGTAGGCCTCTGCTGTCTGATCAGAGGGATCCACTGCTGTTAGTTCAAACCCCATAAAGAATATCAAGGTTCTGTTTGATCTGGCCAGAGAATGACAGGGTGCATGGGAGGGTTACAGAATCCTGAGATGTATCCAAAACCTCAAGTTTATACTTCATTGAAGGGGGCAGTCTGAATTATATGAAGGTATTGACACTCAGCCATTGTCTCTTCTTTCCATGTAATGCTCACTCTCTCACCTGTGGGTGACAGCACAGCTGAGATAAATGGCGAAGGGGAATCACACCACCGTGACTGAGTTCATCTTTCTTGGATTCACGGATAACCCAAAGTTGAAGGTCATGCTCTTTGTGGTGTTTCTGTTGATCTACCTGCTGATCCTGGTGGGGAATCTTGGCATGATTTGCTTAATCAGGATTGACTCCGGCTTCACACTCCCATGTACTTTTTCCTCAGTAACTTGGCCCTCTTAGATGTTGGATACTCCACTGTCATTGCTCCCAGGATGCTGATGACCTTCACAGTGGCGAGCAAAGCAATTTCATTCACTGGGTGTGCTGTCCAGTTCTTCTTCTTCTGCACTGCTGTGTCCTGTGAATGTTGCTTGTTGGGTGTCCTGGCATATGATCGCTTCATGGCCATCTGCAGCCCATTGCTCTATACCACCATCATGTCTAAGCAGTTTTGCGTACTGCTGGTGCTGGGGTCCTACCTTATGAGCTGGATAAATGCAACAGTTCAGACTATAATTATATTCCGTTTGTCATTTTGTAGGTCAAACATCATCAACCATTTCTTCTGTGATGTGCCCCTCATCCTGATGCTATCCTGCTCTGACACCCACATCGTAGACATTGTTCATTTAATCTTTTCTACCGTCATTGTGACATCTACTTTCCTGACCATCCTCATCTCCTATGTGTACATTGTGGTTGCTATTCTAAGGATCAACTCCATGGAGGGCAGGCGCAAAGCCTTCTCCACCTGCACTTCCCACCTGACGGCCGTCACCATCTTCTATGGAACTTGTTCTTTCATGTATTTACGGCCCAATTCAAAGTACTTCATGGACCAGGACAAAATCATCTCTGTGTTTTATACCCTGGTGATCCCCATGTTGAACCCCCTGATCTATAGCCTTAGAAACAAAGATGTGAAAGAGGCTTTTAGAAGGATGATAGACAAGGTTTTTGGTAGGTGAATGTAAATATGAAGATTTTATATTGAATCAATAAATGGAAGCATGATAGATGAATGAGTTCTCTATGTCATTATTCTGATTGCCATGAATAACAAGTTTGTCTTGCATCAAAAAAAGAGAGGTTTTACAAAGTGCTGTGCCTGAACCCAGAAATTACTGGATCAGCACCTTAGCAAATGGTCAGATTATTCAGAAGCATAAGTTCAGAGTCCAGATCCATTGACCTTAAAAAAAGCTGCTGGGTGATGGGCACTTTTGCACATCTGCCTCTTTTCTCAGGGTCCTAACTGGGAGCTGTGGGGTACTGTGATGGGGCAGGCCGGCCCCGCACTCAGGCGGGCCTATATGCCCGGAAGGG
>ML682172.1:449294-461583 GCA_007922195.1 Podocnemis expansa
GACTCTTTGTTTGTACTACCAGTGGTGGTTACTGAGCTCTTTGGAAACTCTGGCTTTAACCAAGGAATGGTACCACTTAAAACCTTTCTACTCTGGTGAGAGATACTGCTACTTCCAGAACCACTCCCCACAGTAAAACAAACAAGGAGTTGTGTGACACTTTTAAAGACTAACAAATTTATTTATCACATGAGCTTTCATGGGAGAATATCTCACTTCATCACGCACTTTCTCCCACAAAAGCTCATGCAATAAATAAATTAAAAGTGCCACGGGACTCCTTGTTTGTTTTGCTCAACTAGATTAACACTGTTACCCCTTTGGAACTTGTCCCTAAAGTAAGCATCCAGAATATATTTGATACTGGTGGAGATACCCGTTCATCAAAGCACTTAAGTAAGCACTTGCACCTATCTCTACCTAGTTAAGTTTTTAAGCATGTGCTTAATTTTACATAAGCACTTCATTCCCACTGTCTGATCTTTGGAATTATTTGAAACAATCCTGCAAAATGCAGTATGATAAGAAAATGAAGTCACTGCTAACACTGATCTATCCTTTATCTACTCTCCATTTTTGTAGTGAGATTTCCCTGCTTCTGTGTGGAGGTCCCAAAGACTGTTCTGTCCCAATGTAGTGTTGCCAGTCTTATCCATTCACAAATCATGCCCCCAGCATCATGAGATTAATTGGGGGGGGGAAGGGGAGAGAAAAACATGAGATTTTATTTGAAGAGTAAATATTTTGGGTTTTTATTTGCCTTCCAGGTTTTTTCCTCAATATTTAGGGTACACTCTGGTTTCTTCAGAACTGTAAGGGCTAAACCCTTAAAAATAGAGTCTTACATTTTCACATGACTCCAGAAGTTAAAGCTTCATGATACCATCCAAATATTGTGTAACTATAATCATGAGGGCTGGCTGCACTGCTAATGATACTGGCCAGCAGAATTTAGGAGACAGGATAAAAACAAAACAAAACACAGTTGACTAAAAATTTGGGAGCTAAATTAAATTATTTATATAGAGCTTTATTTCATACACGGGGGCTCATACCCCTATCACTGCAAGAAAAAGTCTTTGGGGAGTTCAATATATGTGGCCATATGTCATTTAAAGTCTCCATTAAATTCCAGAACACTGCATAGCACAGGAGCCATCATGAATACTAAAACAATGATACAACCTTCTGATTTATCAATTATATTTCCTTCAGGTGAGCATCTCATAGAATCCTGCCAGAACCATACCCAGAATAAAGAATGTGCCCTCATGAACAACACACATGACTCTGGAACATTTCAGCACCCACCCCCAAACCGTAAGGCTGCTGACGCTGTACAACCTTCTATCTCATCACCCCACACCTTCCTGTATCATTGACAGCCAAATGACTGAAACACTTCATGGCGTTTTGGTGGCCTATGCTAAATGGTTTCTGCAGGCTTGTTTTCAGCCGAGCTCTTTCTGAAGCTACGTCTAAATTGATGGCAGCAAAATAGCCATTCAGAGGGCTTATCTTCACTGATGACTGCAAATTCACTGCATAGGTCTCATCTTTCCAGATTGAATGGGGCTGTGAAAAACTGTTAAGTTGATCAGGAAGCTGATCTATTAAGACCACTCAGCCAAATAGCATAGCACTGAGTTGACAGGAGAGCATTTCCCATTAGCATAGTGCAATGGAGAAAGGGAGGTAAATGGACATTAGGAAGTCAAAGGAAGATACACAAGTTATTTTAAGTAACTTGTATATTTTCCTTCAACTGCCACTGAAAAAGATGGCAAGTGTAGACGCAGGCTCACATCAGTCTTTTCTGATCAACTTAGCAGTCAGTTAAGACATTTTAAGTCAATAAAAAATCAACTTAGTAAAATCACCAATTTAGTGGTGCAGCACAGTGAACGTGCCACACTAAAAGGGAGTTAGGAAGTCAACAGGAGTTACACAAACTACTCTGCATAGCTTGTGTAATTCCCAGTGACTGCTGCCGAATTTTCCAGGCACTGTAGAAAAGGTCTGAGTCAATCAGCAAAAATAAATGCAGTTAATTTTCTTTTTTGTGATGCTGGACAAGACCCCCTTCTTATTATGTCTGTTGACAATCTCTATATGTTTTGCTCACACTTGGCAGTGATAAGGTTCTTGAGAACATCTCCTGAATGAAGTCCCTCTACATTTCTAATCCCAGTACTTTCTGAGATATCTGCCACCCTTAGTGTGATATTGTAAGCCCAGAAACAGTACAGCACCCTGTTATTTCTATCTCAGGAAAAGGTGTTTACCAATAGGCTTGATCAAAAATCTTTGCTCTTAAATGTTTTTCACTGGAAAATGGATTTTGTCAAAATATGTTTTTTATAAAAGTGCTTTTTTTGCATTAAAATGTTTTTTCATTAAGAGAACAAAGGCTGTACCCATGAGATTTCTACTTTGATTGCCTTGTGTAACCATTAAATAAAGTCACAATAGTCATCTCTTAATTTCGGAGGATATGTCCACACACAGTCAGTTAAATCGATTTTACTTCAATCTATTTAATCAAATCACCGTAAAAATCATTAAATCGATTTAAGTAAAATCGATTTAACAGGTCCACACCAAAAAAACCCAAATTGAAATAGCATGTCCAGATAGAGGACTTGTTATTTCGAATCAGGAAAGGGGCACTCTGGGAGGTGTGGCAACATGGCCCCCTTGCTGGGCCATGCCCCTGGCCAATCCCATTAAATTGGAACTGACCTCACCTCCCTGTCCATTCTGGCTAGCAGGAGACGGCGAGACACAGAGCTTGGACGCTCCCCAGCTTCCCAGCCATCGTTGTGCTGTTGCTAGACCCTCTGCTGGCCTGCAGGGTGTCCTCTTGCAATGGGATACTCTGTTCTCAGATTGCAATGATGCCCAGGCTGTGCCCCAGGCTATCATATCACTGGGCCTCTGAGTAGCCCTAGTTCCCCTCCCCCGCTTCTATGCCTGGTCACATCTGGGAACAGGAGACCAGCACAGACTGATGGGAGTGGGTAGTGCTCAGAACCTGGGGTGATGAGCAGTGGTGTCAGAATCGCCAAATGAGCAGGGGAAGCTTCACCCATGTGGATGCAGAACTTGCCATGGTCCTGCACTGAAAGTACACCATCATGAGAGCAGCCATACCTGTTGACAAGAGAATGGCTATCGTTCTCTGAAAGATGGCCACTCCTGAGTCATACAAGTCCATGGTGCACCTCTTTGGCTATGTCTACGTGTAGCCCATTGTTTTGAAATAACTTATTTCAAAATAAGATATTTTGAAACAAAAATGTTATTTTGAAATAACTGGAATTGAAATAACCAAAAAAAAAGTTGAAATAAGGGAAAAGCTAGAATTGAAATAGCACATCCAAACCCAGGACTTGCTATTTCGCTTTAGGAGACGGGCGCCATGGGAGGTGTTGCAACATGGCTCCCTCCCTGGGCCATGTTGGCAGCCATGTTGCCAGCCAATCCTATAAAAGCTGGCCCCGACCTCACTTCCCCGTCCATTCTGGCTAGCAGGACTCTGCAAGCAACAGACATGGATGCTGCCTGGCTGCCTAGACTTTGCTGTGTGGCTACTAGACCTGCTGCGCGCCTGCAGAGTGTTCTCCTGTTGGGGGACACTCTGCTTGCAGACCCCAGTGCTGCCCAGGCTGTGCCCCAGGCTGCCAGCACCCTGGGCCTCAGAGCTGCCCTAGTTCCCCTGCCCTTTTCTGTGCCTCGCCAGGTCTGGGCCCAGGAGAACAGCACAGACTGGTGGGAGGGGGTAGTGCTCCGAAACTGGGGGGACGACCAGTGGCAGAGGAATTTCCAGGTGACCAGGGCCAGCTTCAACCACCTGGAAGCAGAACTCACCACGCTGCTGAGCCAAAGGGACACAGCCATGCAACCAGCCATCCTTGTCAACAAAAGAGTGTCCATAGCCCTGTGGAATATAGCCACCCCTGAGTCCTACAGGTCCATGGCACACCTCTTCGAGGTAGACAGGTCCACCATTGGGATCATCATGACCCAGGTCACCAGGGCTATCAACAAGATCCTGCTGCAGCACCTCATCACACAAGGAGAGCTGCAGGACACCATGGATGGCATGGCTACCCTGGGATTCCCAAATTGCGTGGGGATACTGGATGCCACGCACATCCTTGTGAGGGCCCTGGAGCACCGAGTGGCTGAGTACAAGAATCGCAAGGGGTACTACACTGTCATCATGCAGGCCCTTGTGGACCACTGAGGCATCTTCTAGAACTGTTACATGGGCTGGCCAGGGAGGGCGCATGATGCAAGAGTCCTCTGTAACTCTTCCCTGTACCGGGGCATGGAGGCGGGCACCTTATTCTCCCACCCCATAACATCAATGTTGGGGGAGTAGAGGTGCCCATCCTCATTGTTGCCGACATAGCTTATCCCCTCCCCACATGGCTCATGCGCCCCTATGCAGGCCCCTCGATCCTCGCCAACAGCTTTTCAATCGGTGTCTGAACCGCTGCCGCCAGGTGGTTGAGCGGGCCTTTGGACAGCTGAAGGCACACTGGCGGTGCTTCCTTACCCAGCTCCATCTTGGGGAGGAGACTACATTGGAGTTCATCAGCGTGTGCGTGGTCCCGCACAAATTGTGCGAGCTGCGGGGCGAGCCCGTTGCAGCTGCCTGGGAGGCCAAGGCCCAGCTCACTGGGGGCCAATACGAGCAGCCCACATCTGTGCCCCCACACGAGTGAGCATCAAGAAGGGCTGCCACTGTACGTGATGCGCTCACAAACACCTTTGCCACAGAGGAGGAACTCTGAGGGCCAGGACTTCCCCACCACACATCATCCTCTCCCCCCTTCTACCACAGCCAGCCCCCACCCATCCACCCGCACTGTGAAGCACACCCAATAAAACAAGACACATTCACTAATATCATTTGTGAACTGTTTATTTTAACATAACAGGGGGGTTGGGGCAAGGAAGGGCTGGACAAGGTTAGGGGACGTGGAAATGTGCGGGGAGATTGGGGGGAGGGCCTTCAACTGGGAGATGGGGTTAGGGTGGGGGTCACTGGGGGGAGGGGAGTTCTCAAGAGGGCCTTGGTGGGGGTGCTGGTGAGGGGGTCTGCCACAGCCCTCCCCGTGGCCACCCCGGATACGGGGGCCACCTTGGAGGAGCACCCTGAGGCAGTGCTCTGCCAGCTGCTGGTGAGGCAGTGTTGTCTGTGATGCAGCGCAGACTGGTGGCCACATCCCCTAGGGCTATGCCAAGGCAATCCATGGCCGTAGCTGCCGCTCCATGGCCATGGCCTGCCGCTGCATGGCCATGGCCTGCCTCTCAAATGCGACCACCAGGCAGTCATCAGTGGTGGCCCCCTGGTGCAGCAGCTGGAGGGCGGCATCCTGCTGTCACCTCCAGGCCTGGGCGTATGCCTCAGCACATTCGCCTAAGTCCTCCAGGCTGGCCAGAACTTCCCCCCGCATCCAGGGGCCCCTCCTCCTCCTCATGGGTCTGGGGTTGCTGGGTGGGCTCCATGCTCAATAGCTAGTGGCTGCATGAACTGCTGGAGGGAAGCATAAAACAGGGTTGGACCCTGCTGCCTGCTGGCCTTGCCTGTGTGCAGCCTGTCTGCAGCACACAGCTCTGCCCTCACTGTCAGCAGGAATCTGGACCTAGGTCCTGTGGGACATTGCCCCAGAGGGACGCAGGGCCTAGTGGTGCCCACAATGGTGAGCTGGACTCACCCAGAAGAGTTGCTCTGGGCAGTCTCTCAAGGCCACTTGCTAGTGGTCTGGTCTGCATGCTGTGCACCCTGCCCAAGATGCAGCTGCATCTGTCACACCCATCCGGTGTTAACCAAACCCAGACACGCAAGGGCTTGTCACCTTGGTGCCACATGTCTCTCGGGCACCCGTGCCCATGGGCGGGCCTCTGTCCCCCCCCCCCCCAGCCCTGTGCCCTGCCTGTCCCTGTGCTGGACCCAATCGCTGCCTGTGACCTGGGCAGACATAGCCCTTCCTGCTTTTATGAGACAGGAAGACTCACTGACAGGGGCTCCAGATGTCTGCCAGGATGTCCTGTTGTCCGTGTTGGACACCCCCGGGGTCAGCACATTGTGAGGCCAGTGCTGCTCCTCGCTGCTGGGGCTGTCCTCATGGGTGATGGGGAAGAACTCTGGCGTCCCCATTGCAGCCTCTGGTGGTGGTGGTGGCAGGACAGGAGGCTGCCCAACGTTGAGCAATGCTGCTGAGCTGCTGTCTGCTCGTTCTGGGCCTGAGGCGGTGCTGAGGCAGTGGCCGTTATCAACCACCCTGGCTGGCAGGCCACTGGGCTCAGCCCCCAGGAAGGCATGCAGCTCCTTGTAGAAAGGGCAGGTAGCAGTGCTACCTGCCCCCTGGGGCTCACGTGCCTCCCTGGTCCGAGCATGGTCCTGCCTCAGGGCCTTGATCTTGGAGCGCACCTGCTCAGTGGTGCGTGCCCGGCCCTGGATGGAAAACTCCACCACGATGTCAGCGCATACATCCTGTTTCCAGTGGCTAGCCTGGAACCAGGAAAGGATGTCTTGCCTCAGTGCTCCAGACAGGGGCACACCGTCTCCCCTCGGACACTCCAGAGCCACGTGCTGACATGGCTCTAGAAGCCTCTCAGCACACTGACAGGAAACAGCACTTTCTTCTTTCCGTGGGTGCTGTGCACCTACGGGAAGAAGGTCACAACACGTTATTTCAAAATAACCGTTATTTCAAAATAACACGTCCAAATGGTGTTATTTTGAAACAGCCATTTTGAAATAACCGCCGTTTCAAAACTTCGGGGTTTAACCTGTTTTGAAACAACGGTTCTTATTTGAAATGACGGGATCCGTCATTTTGAAATAAGAAAACATCATGTGGACCAAATATCTTTTATTTCTAACTAACCAGTGCTATTTTGAAATAAAAGTGATATGCAGACATACCCTTTGGTGTTGCAAGGTCTACCACTGGTGAAGTGCAGCTACAGGTCGCCAGCGCCATCAACATGATCCCACTGCCACACCTTGTCACCCAAGAAGAAATGCAGGACACCATCACCAGCATCACTACCCTGGGGTTTCCCAGTTGTGGTGGGATACTGGATGCCATCCACATCCCCATGAGACCCCCAGCATGCTGTGTAGCCTAGTAGCAGAAACAGAAGGATACCACCCAGTTATCCTGCAGGCCTTTGTGGACCACCAGGGCATCTTTCAAAACTGTTATGTGGGATGACCAGGGTGGGTGCATGATGCCAGGGTCCTCCATAACTCTGGCCTGTACTGGAGCATGGAGGTTGGCGCCTTCTTCCCTGCCCCATAACATCAGCATTGAGGAAGTCAAGGTGCTTGTCCTCATTGTCGCCGAAGTGGCCTAGCCTCTCCATCCATGGCTCATGTGTCCATATGCAGGGCCCTTCAATGCCAGCTGGCAGCTTTTCAACCGCCATGTGAGTTGCTGCTGCCAGGTGGTCAAGCATGTATTTGGCCGGCTGAAGACGCGATGGACGCACCTCCTTACGCACCTCCACCTTGCAGAGGAGATGACCACGGATGTTATCAGTGCCTGAGTGGCCCTGTATACCTTTTGCAAGCTCTTTGGGGAGACTGTTGCTGCTGCCTGGGAGGCTGAGGCACTGCTCATTGGTGGCTGGTACCAGCAACCCACACCCATGGCCCCAAGGCAGCAAGTACTGCAAAGGGTGACCACAGTTTGTGATGCACTGATGAATCTTTTTGCCAGTGAGGAACTCTGAGGGCCAGGCCCACCCCATCACACCATCCTTCCCCCAACCCCGTTCTGCCACAGCCAGTCCACACCCATCCACCCCACACCGTAAACCTCACCTAATAAAAACACCTGCATGTACTAATATGTTGTAATGACGTTTGTTTAACATAACGTGAGTGGTTGGGGCAAAGAAGGGCTGGGGAGGATAAGGGGATGTGGAACTTTGGGGGAGAGAACTGGGGGAGGGCCTCAAACTGGGAAAGGGGATTTGGTTGTGGGGTTGGGGAGTTGGGATGAGAGGGAAGTCTGTATGCAGAGCTTGTGTGAGGGTCCTGGGGTGGTGTCCCACACTCCTACCCACGGCCACCCTGGATCCAGAGGTGTCTGTGATGAGGGACTTGAGCCTCCCTGTGTGGACCTCCGTCAGCTGGTGGGGGGACCATGTGCACAGCAATATGCCAGAGGCTTGTGGCAACATCATGCACCGCAGTGCTCAGGGCCTGCAGTGCAGTGGTCTGCTGCTCCATTGCCAGAGTCTGCCGCTCCAGTGATACAATCACATGGTCATTGGCACTGGCCTCATGCTGGAGCAGACGGATGGCAGCATCCTGGCAATGGGCCTCCTGCTCTCCACAGGCCTGTGAAGAGTCGTCCGCTCAGTGGTCCAGCTCAAGGACGCTGGCCAGGATTTCATCCTGCATCTGCCGGTCACTCATCCTCCATCTCCATCTCGAGGTGGCTTGTAGACTCCATGCAGCAGCATGGCAAGCGGCTGGGCAAGCTGCTGGAGGGAAGCACAAAACAGGTTTGGCCCCCACTGCCTGCTGGCCTTGGCTGTGTGCAGCCTATCTGCAGCAAACACCTCTGCCCCACCTGTCAGCAGGATTCTGGATCTGGGTCCTGTGGGACACTGCCCTGGAGGCCTGCATGGCCTAGCGGTGTCCACAGTGGTGAACTGCAATCACCCAGGACTTAATCTGGGGAGTCCCCTGAGGCCACGTGCCAGCAGCGTGGCCTGTATGCTCTCTGCCCACAATGCAGCCACATCTTTGTACTGCCACCCCCTGAGCAACCCCTGCCCTGCATAGGCCTGTAACCCTGGTGCCACATGTCTCTCAGCCACGTGTTCCCATGCGAGGCCCTCTGCACCCTTCCATTCCCCACACCCTGCCTGTCCCTGTGCCATGCCCCCCTTGGTGCCCGTGACATGGGCAGGCTCAGCCCTGCCTGCATGGAGGGGAGAGGAACACTCAACAACAGGTGCTCCAGATGTCCGTTTTGATGCGCCTTCCTCAGGGTCAGACTCCATGGGGGTTGGCACTCTGTATGCCCCTCTTCCTCTTCAGGGGTGGCAGTCCCCTCTTCCCAGGCAGGGGACAGCTCTGGACTGCCTGGTGCAGCCTCTGGTGGTGGTGCTGTTAGGGACTCCCCTCTCATCCCAACTCCCCAACCTCACAATCCCTTTTCCCAGTTTGAGGTTCTCCCACACCCAAATCCCCTGGCTGGCTGGCATCACTGACATCCAGAAACACCTCCTTGTTGGCATTGACTCCCTCAGGTGCTGTGCCTCTGGAGAGGGGCTAGCCAGAGTCTACGGCCCGAGCTGGGAGGCCACTGGGCTCCCCCCACAGGAACTCATGGAGCTCCTCAAAAAAACAGGCAGGTAGCAATGCTACCTGTCCCCTGGAGCTGCCGTGCCTCCATGTTCTGGGCATGGTCCTGCCAAAGGACCTTGACCTTGGAGCGCACCTGCTCCATCGTGCATGCATGGCCCTGGGTGGACAGTTCAGTGGCTATGATCATGTACACATCCTGATTCCTGTGCCTGGCACAGAACCAGGCAAATATGTCCTGCCTCCTCCATATGCAGAGGAGGCAGAGGACCTCCTCGTACATCCACACGGGGCGGGGGGGCAGCGTCTGCCCTGTGTGGCATCTGAGGCATGTGCTGCCATACTGCCTTATGGCTCTAAGCATGCTGCCTGGCAGGGGTGGGGCACAGCACTTCCTCCTTCCTGGGGTCATGCCCCCTGGAAGGAGGAAGGGCAAATCACACTGGAATTTCTGTAACAGCCATTTCAAAATACCACATCCAAACGGCATTATTTCTAAACGACCATTTTGATTCAACAGCCATTTCGCTTTAAAATGGGTTTTACCTGATTTGATCCAATGGCTCTTGAATAGAAATGACAGAGCTCGTCATTTCAATTCAGGAGAAAGTCATGTGGACCAAATCTTTTTTTTAAATCGAAATAAGCACCATTATTTCAATTTAAAAGGTACGTGTGAACATATCCAGAGATGAAAATACAAAATTTCTTTAATATGCCATTCTTAGATCAACATAAGATGCTTTATAACAATGTAATTAAGACATGCATCAATGCCTAATTCTCTTGGTGATTCTTGGCCTACACGCTTCATTAATTACAACCCTTTGTGAATGAAATCAGCATTCCATGAGAAATTCTGACATTTTGAAATAGTTTTTTTTTAAATTTCATACAGGAATGAGAAGTCAAATTTTCAAAATATCCCCCATTGCCACTGAACATCTGTTGCAAGTGATTGTCAAACTGCCCTTTGCACCTTTGAAAACTTTGCCTTGGAGTATTTACCAAGAGGCAGTTTGTCCATTCCACTATCAGGTTTTCAATCATGCGTTAATATTAGCGAGTCAAAGGAAAAATATCAGTGCAAGGAAATGACTTACACCTGCACATGTGATGCCAGTGTAGCATTGCCACAATATTGAACAAGCTATTAAAAACTGTTTACCAGCTCAACAGTCTTTCATGAAGTACTTCATTCCATTTCACTCATATATTGAGAAATCATAAGCAGTTTTAATAAGAGACCAGCAACCTTCATTCTATAGAATAAGTGATAGATGAGTCAGACAAAACCCTCCCTGTGCTAAAGACAATATAGCAGGTATTAGCCTTCAAAAGTCACAAAGGGCGAGTGAATTTTCTATAGATATCAATATTAATCAACAGTAGCCAACTAGTAGTTTGTAAATTGATCAAACCAAATTCACCCATAATCTAGGCCAGTTTCATACCACTCAAGTCAGCAAAATTATATCTTTAGGGCCAGATCAATGTAGGGGTTATAGGAGCTGAAGCCCTGGGCTGGTCTGCCCCCTGCGGGGGTAGGGGGAAGCAGGCCGGTGCAAGTTCACTCCACTCCAGGGGTGGGGCTGGGTGGGGCATGGTGCGTTCTCCAGTGTAGCCTTCCAGAGCTAGACCAGAGCTGGGGCATGAGTACTATGGAGATCAGCTGGACTAGGACAAGAGCAGGAGCACTGTGGCGATCAGTCTCCGCTACCTACCACCCTCCCCCCCCCCGAGTTCTGGCCTGCCCTCAAGCCACCATGGTGGGGATGCCAGGGACCCAGGCACAGAAGCCTCAAGGGGATGGGGGGGGGGCACAGTGGTGCATGATCTGGGGCATCAAAGCCCTTTAACCCAGCCCTGGATATCATGGATGAATTTTGCCGAAGGTCACAAAATACAAAGGAACCTAAGCAAAGAAATTCATGTGTACAATTACAGGATTGACAGAGACCAGATAAAGCAAAATTTTCTACCAGTTTCTTTATTAAATGCCCGAAACTACATTTAGGTGCCACCCCCCATGCAAGACCAAGTGAATGATATAAACACAGATTATGACAGTATAATTTCACTCCTCGTTTACATCACTTTATTATTAAATTTTAATTAATTTTTTTCCCAGGGAAATCCTTTCCCAGCATAGTGTCCTCCTCAAGCAGTCTTTTACTCCTTATTCCTTAGGTCATATATCAAGGAGTCCAGACAGCAAGCCTGAGGAACTTGACAGAATGCCAGATGGAAAGTCAAGAATGCTGGTAGCTGTGGAGCTTGCTTTTTGGGAAAACAGACAAGTGGAAGTTAGCTGTCCAGGCAGCCAGACAGGCTGGGGAGCTGGTTTGCTCAGGGAACTGGGAAGCCTGCTCAGTTGGCAGCTGGATGAGAATTTCTCTTTCAGGAAACTCATCACCCAAGATGCCAGAGGTCATCAAGGAATCCTAGGAAACTGGAAATCCAGGCAGCTACTGAAATCAACAGATATTGGCATCTGATAGAGATCTGTCTTTAAATAAATCTTGGTATGTACACCTCATTTTGTATATTTGTATAGTGATTGTTGGTGAGTGCTGTGAGTTTTGAGATAACAGATGTGGGAAACCAATATAACTACAGTCCAAGCGTCTCCTTGTTATATCATTTGCAGAATCAATCATTATAGATAAAGGATTTTGAAACAAACATGAGAAGAGGCCTGTTTTGCAGATATCACACAACAATGCGCAAAGGAAGGACTGTGACATTCTTTCTGGACATTGTTTTTTAGGTGAAATGTGCCTCTCTGCATTATCTGGATCAAGATATATCTCTTTATGGTTTTCTTCTGTAAATCATATGATGGAGGAAATGTCTGCACATTGATATAATGAGTCAGAACTGGTTCACATTTGTACCACAATATTGGTCACTCCAAACAGTTCAGTTATTTACTTACAGAGACGA
>ML682172.1:474198-544481 GCA_007922195.1 Podocnemis expansa
ACACACACACACACACACACACACACACACACACACACACACACACAAAGCCATCCTGTTGTTTTCACTAATATTTGAAATGTTGACAAAACACTTGAGCAGAAATTTGACATTCACTTTATTTTAAGCAGCTCTAATTGGAGAGACTCTCTTAGTAGCTATGTAGCAACAGGCTCACTCAGTATGAGTATAGCATAATGGATTCCCTCAACTGTCATGTAACAATGGATTCTTCTCAGTGGTTAAGAGTGACATGGGCTCCCTCAGTAGTTGAGTAGCAGTAGACTCATTGTCAACACCCATTTTTTCCTCTAGTGCATTAAACTGTATAATCCAGGGGTGCCCAAAGTTTCCATACACAGGGGCTGTACAGCCTGATTGGTGTTGGTCTGCAGGCTGCAAAATTCCAAAATCGGTTCTTTTTCACTATACACAGCTTTTGCTGCTCCCTGACCCCCTTCTCTAACTCTCCTGCATTGCACCACTGGCTTTCACCACTCCCCAGTTCTCTCCGTAATGCCCCCACCCTGTGTTGCTGGCTTTTGCCACTCACTGACCCTCTCTTTAATCCCCTGCACTGCACCACCAGCTTTCACTGCTCCCTGACCCCCTCCCTAACCTCCCTGCCCTGTGCCACCAGCTTTCGCTGCTCACCAACACCCTTCCCAAAGCCCCCCTTCCTGCACTGCCAACTTTTGCAATTCCCCGACTTCTTCCCTTAGCCCCTGCCCTGTGCCGCTGGCTTGTGCCACTCCCCAACTCCCTTCCCAGCCCTCCTGCCCTGACGCTGTCTCCCTCGGGCCAACCCCCCACACCTAGGTGCCCCTTACCTGGCTGCTCCGGAGGCCATGCCACTCACTGGGGGTCCCGTCCTGAGCATGCTCTGAGCATGCTCTGAGCGCACTCAGGGCAGGAGATTTCAAAACTTCCAGCCTAGGCTAGGGCTGCTCCCTGTCACAGTGCTGGATTTTTTTTCTATTTCTGGTGTGCTGGCTTACTGACCTGGTTAAAATTTTCTATTTGCATACTTTTTTTCAAGAAACTTCTCATGGGCCACCAAAAAGCCCGCAGCCCACGGTCCATGCTTTAGGCACACCTGCTGTAATCTTTCTCCTACACTATACCTTTGTTTCCCTTGGGTTATTTTTTCTTTATGTTTGTACAGTGTACAAACAAAACCTCCTGCATGCACATGACTGACCAAATCCTGCTAAAGCAATGGACTCTGCTGACCTCTTTCTTGCCTGCTATCAGGCCTTTCATCTACAGGCAGCACCCAAGCTGCTTCCTCTGGTCTGCTGTTCCTACTCCCATAAACAGTTTAGTTCTCTGTCTATGTAGATGACCTCTAAGTGGCATTATTTTTACATCCTCTTCTCTCAGCATTGTGGAGATCTGTACTGGCCAGAGTCTTTCCCTCTAGCTCAGCTGTAATGGGAAGTCTTTGAGCTGGTCAAAATTTTTCCTAACATTTGTTATGTATGGTTTATTCTCTAGCTCATCCTCTCCCAAACCAAATGAACTTGTCCTCACCCCGCCCCTGCCTTTACCCTGCTGTGCTCCCCCCAATGCCCTTGACAGTTTGAAAAAAAGGAGATGGAAACAGAACACTGTGAAATTACATGTGAATGCTTCATCTTGACTTCTGAAGGATCAACTGTGTTTTAACAAATGTAGAGAGGTGATGTAACAAATAGACAGAAATATACAGAAGATCTAAGATGATGCACAATAACATCATTGCATTAACTTTATTAATTACCAAATGTCCCTGAAATTCATCCTTAAGGCAACATCTACACTACAAAAAGTTAGTTTAAATTTGTTAATTCAAACTAGTAAGTTGGAGTTTAGTTCAAACTACATTCACACGTATTAGTTTGAATTAACAAAATTGACTAATTTGAACTAACATTAGTTCAAAATGGTCCACTTTGTTAATTTGAACTAACTGTCCATAGTTCAAACTTTTTAAGTTGTAATTAAGGATTAATCCTTGTCTACATCATCCTTAGTTTGAACTAACAATCGAACTAAGGGCTTAGTTCAAACTAACCGGCAGGTCTTATTAGTTCAAACTAAGCTTTCACTACTTTGAATTAAGGAATTTCTTATTTCAACCTGATGAAAGCCTAGTGTTGACAGGTACTAAAGTAGTTTGAATTCTACCTCCTGAATTTGAACTAACTTGCAAGTGTAGACATATGCTAAGTATTTTGATCAGAACCAAAGGGATGAGAATTCACTGTGGTCAGTGGTTCACTTATGGTAAGTTTCAGCTCTTGGATTGTTTGTCCTAGTCCATAAACTTCCTGATAGAAATTCTACACACCTTGTCCCCTGGTCTTCTGGGTTTTGTTAATGTCACCTCTTCCTTAGATATTTAACATTAGCTTATCTCAATTAAGCATCCTCCAGACACAGTGAACTGTGTACCTTGTACAAAGACTCTCCTGGAGGAAGAAATCATCCACTAAAGTAAATTTTAGATTGAGATGAGCTTGCTGAGCCAGTTTGCAGATGGCACAATTTGGTTTGAAGTTATTTGCTTATAAAATTTGCTTTCTCCAAAAGATAGCTTTGACAGGTTTTGCTTGCTTTTTATTCCTTGCATATGCTATTCATTTCAGTTTTTAATCTTTTAATTTTAATTAAAGGCTTTAATCTCACATCCATTCTTTTCCTTTTGCGTGTTTCAATCCATAAATGTCTAGTCTTTAGCATGGATTTTGTAGTGTGTTCTCCATGGTATTAAACAGGATGAAATCTATATATACCAGACCCAGATCTTAATGAATGGCTTCTCTTCTCTGACAGGGACAATTCACCATCAGTGCTTCAAACTTCCTGATCAGCTCCTCAAGTCTGTGAAGACCCACTCAGCCAATCAGAAAGTCGAACTGGAACACCAACCCTCCAATTGAGTAGCACTGGCTTGAAGGGAGGCCCCTCTCTTCGCACCTGCACAGTGTTTGTGTAGGGACTTAGGCATTTGAATTAAGGTATGCAAGTTACCTTAAGTAACTTGCATATTGTAGTTTGACTGCTGCAGAAAATGGGCTTCCCTAACATTGCTTAATGCTGGACAGTGACTGGGTTATGTTAATATCTTTGATCTATATATGACCTATAAATTAATATGACAGCACCTCATTTAGGAAGCCAGATTTAAAGAGCACTGTCCATCCACTGAGATCAGAAGCACAGCCTTTCTCATTTAAGTCTTCAACTGGGAACTGAGTCCATTGGAAAATCTAGCCATCTCCTGAAGTGAAGAACTGGCATCTGTTAAAGATAGAGGTCTGTGGAAATTCTTGAAGTTCATTCTTTTTGGTGAAAAATAAACAAAATTTAGCTATTTATAAAACTCAAGATGACACAGACAACTCCCTTATTCATCTTGGCCCTATTTATTGGTAAAACACTATGCCTAAAATTTAATTTTACTGGGGAAAAAATTCTCTAAAAGCCTCTTTCACCTCCTTGTTCCTCAGGCTATAGACGAGGGGGTTCAGCATGGGGATCCCAAGGAAATAAAACACAGAAATGACCTTGTCTTGTTCCATGTAGAACTTTGAGTTGGGCCATAAATACATGAAAGAGCCTGTTCCATAGAAAATGGTGATAGCCAACAGGTGGGAAACACAGGTGGAGGAGGCTTTGTGCCTGCCCTTTGTGGAGCCAGTCTTCAGACTAGCAACTATAGTGTACATGTATGATAATGAGGATGATCAAGAGAGTAGAAGCTACAACCATAGCAGAACAAGTGAAATGAACAATATCTATGATACGGGTGTCAGAATAGGACAGCTTCAGGATAGGGGGCACATCTCAAAAGAAGTGATTGATGACATTTGAGCCATAGTAGGACAAACAGAATATAAATATAGTCTGAATAGTTGAGTTCATGCAGACAATGAAATATGACCACAGCACCAGGAGTACACAGAATTGCTCAGACATGATGACAGACTAAAGCAATGAGTTGCAGATGGCTGTGAAGCGATCATATGCCATGATGCCCAACAAGAAGCATTCACAGACTATGGTGATGCAGAACAAATAGAACTGTGCAGCACAGCCAGTTAATGAAATAAGTTTGTTTTCTGCTACTAATGTCATCATGTGCTAGGCATAATGACAGTAGAATAACCAATATCAGGGAGGGACAGGTTGCTGAGGAAGAAGTACATAGGGGTGTGAAGTTGGGAATCAACCCTGATTAACACAATCATCCCAGGATTTCCCATCAGGATCAACAGATACATCAAGAGGAAAACCACAAAGGAAAAGATCTGCAGCTTTGGGCTGTCTGTGAAACCCAACAAGATGAATTCTGTCACAGCAGTGTGATTCTCATTCTCCATTTATCCCAGATTCACTTTCTTCCAGAGGTGAGAAAGTACGGATTACACTGATTGAGGAGACTAAAAGGAGTTAACTGTCAACACAGCAGAGTAATTCTGTCACTTTCAACTCAATGTAAACATGAGGCTATGGGTATCTCACAAACTAGTGCAACCTTCCCAAACACCAGCTAGCTCTCTGGAACGTGAAATATTAGGAGTCTGCATAAAGGCAACAGAGCGGTGTCTTTTACCTCAGGCAGTATTGTCTCTTGCTCTTAGAACCACAGATTCCATTTCAGCCCCTGATGTCAACAATCCATCCATGAATCTTGTGTTACAATTTGAGCTGGGCAATTAGAATTTTTCAGTTTGAGTTAATTTGGGGGAGGGGGGACTTTTCTTTTAGGTTTAGCCAAATACAATATTTTCCTAATTATTAAAAAAAAAACGGTTTTGAGTTGAAACAAAATGAAACATTGTGGAAAAGTACAATTGAAACGGGATTTTGTTTTTACTCAAAATAATTTGTTTGACTTGAAGGCATTGTGGTGTAAGCAAAGAAAAGGAGGTCAAACTACTGTCTCCTTCATAAGTGTAAGACCCATATTTGTGGCACTTACTGAGGCAGTTGAATATTCAGGATCAGTTTCTGTCTGACCTGAGGAAAGGTTTTGGACTTGGGATCTCACAATGAAAGAAAATACCTTAGTAACTAGACTATAGGTTATTCGGAGATGTCCCACTCTCTCCTCTTGCTGCTCTTTCATTTTATATAATTAATTCTAATGGTCATTTGTACATTTCTTTGCCGTATATTATATGTATAGGGTAATGTCAAAACAAAATGTTTTCTTTCATGTTCACCCAAGATATTTTATATCATCTAAATACAAAGTCCTGAATATTTAGAGACATTTAGTTCTTTTAACTCTTTCCTCACAAGCTCTCTCCTCCAGACATTCAATCATTAATTTTGATCTTCCTCATACATTTTTGTAAAGTAGGACTAATGACATTTGTTGCACTCCTACAGGATGGGTAGTTGCCAAATGGAATAAACCAAATTGCTAATGTGCGGAGAAAACCTCTCGTGCCCTTTCCCAGTGCTCAATCATCTGATCTGTGGGGATATTTTATTGAGGTACTGAAGCACCAGTTTTACCATAGTGTGTCACTCTGGCATGTTTAGAAATGGTGCTGAACCAGAGTGAAGCTAATCAGGCGGGTAATAAGAAAAAAAAAAATATTATCTGGCACTGGTCAAGAAACTGATTTCTGTTCCATGGAGATTCTGACATTTTGGGAGGACTGAGGATGGAAATTCTGAAATTTCCAGCAGAATTAATATTCCAAAAATATTTGATTCATAATCAGTTCCTTTTTGGAAAATAACAATTTTTTTTCTATTTCAGTATAATTATTGTATTCCATTTTTATAACATTCAACATTATATATAATAAGACAGGTGATGTCACCCTTGTCCTTCAGAAAGCAACACAGTTTTCAAGAAAATCTGGGCAAGCAGCTTGATTTTAAAGTATTGGAAGAAAACTACTTTGAAACAGCAGGCAAATCCCATCCTTAAGGGCACGAGAGTTACCATCCCGCTGTAGTGAGCCATGACTTCTGTAGCAGGAAGGCACAGTCGGCCTCAGAGACAGCCCAGAGGGAGCTGCCTAGCTGCAGGGGGTGGAGCCAGGAGCACCCTGTCAGGCAGGCCTGAAGCAGAGGGGCAGGGCAGGAAGCATAAGAACAGAGGCAGGGAGTTCAGTCTAGTTCCAGCCACTGGACAGGAAAGGTGTGTCTCTGCTCTCTCCTGACCCTAGGCCACCCTGTGGGAGAACAGAGCTATGGCCTACAGATTCAGGACGAGGCATCTGGCAAGGACCACCCACAGCCAGAGACTGGGAGATAATGCCCAAACCCTGGGCCGTCACTAGCCTCACAGAAGAGCCATTAGAAAGGAGGGCTGCTGGACCCCACAAGACCCCTCCCGCCAGGGACCACAAACCCTTGCCTACTTCTCATGACTTGGAGGAGCTACCCCTAGTTGGTTGACACCCCCACCCCGACCACCGAGACGTGGGATCTGGTGGAGCTGCCATCTGCCGACAAACCTGATGGGCTACCAGACCTGCCACTGCCTGATGAGATGGAGGGGTTCTGCAATCTACCTCTGGGTGACTACCCCGAGGAACCCTTGCAGTACTGCCAGGAAGCAGGGCCTGGATTTGCCCCAGGGAATATGAGCACCAACCCTTGGGGACAGCATGTTGTGGCCAGGACCCCGCTCACCCCTGCATGGAAATCCCAGGCTCTTCTGGGGACCTGGGCTGGGACACAGTGGAATTGTGTGACCCGAAGCCTCCACTGATTCCTCTCCCTGAACCTAGCACCCCCTCACGGGTTGTGGACCCAAGAGGTGGCACTGCCATTTCCCCCGTACCCTAGAGATGTTGTGACTTTTGCCCTATCAAGAGGGCTAGAGACTTGGTACCTGGCCCTGCAGAAGGTTGAGACTTTGAAACTTTTGCCCTGCCAAGGGACTAAAGACTTAGCAGTCTCACTGTATGAAGTGCCAGAGACCCTGATTAGCCACCCCCTCCCCCTAAGCAATGTGGGCAGCTGTGTTACAGTTGTGTTACAACCTCAACCCAGGCAAACAAACAATGATTTCCACTGTAAAAGAAATATTTTTACAACATTTCTCTCCACTAAAGACAGTAACCTGTACATTTAGTTTTCAATACATTATCCTTACCTAAGCAATCTCTTGTGTTGACCAGATTCCTTGAGGCATTGGCATTCATTTCTGCATCACTGTGTTACTGTGCAAAAATACACAGTCATAAATGTGTTGTTCACAGAGTCAGTATTCTGATTGTGGTGAATCACTTCCCCATGTGAATTAGCACCAAATCAGAACTATTTCCATTTGTAAAAATCAAAAGAGAATCTTTATCTCACATCTGTCAGAACCAGAATAAGGAAATTTACCTGTAGGCAGGAGTCATTTCTCATTGCTGATCACAAAAAAACATGTTTGGAGACTGCTGGGTTTGTTTATATATTAGGATTAAGTGGCATTTTGAGGCTGGAATCCTAGGGTTGCCTCAGAGTTCTACAAAGCAGGCTAAGCACATATGAGATCATTAAAATGTCTTTCATGTCCTCTGGGGATAGCTGCACATGTACATGTTTTCTTCAAAACTTGGGCTATCTTTCTGTAATTTTCCTTCATCCTCTCTTCTCTGAGCTTCAAAGTTAATTGGTCCATACTGGAGAGGTCAAAAACCTGAGTGAACCCTCGCCAGCAAATGTTCCTCAGTAGATGGATAGAATGACAAACTGAAAAACAGGGTCATTGATCACAACTGATTCCTTTTAGGTCTGGTCTACATTTGAAAGTTAAGTTGACCCAAGTGTGTCACTCAAGGATATGAAAAACTCCACACTCCTTATGACCTAATCTGTGCTTTAGGAAATGCTAGGTTGATAAAGGAATGCTTTCTTCACTCTAACTATTGCCTCTCGGGGAGGCTATAGGCCTAAAGTGGAAGATTTTGTGATGGACAGGCAGCATGGCACTTGCACACACCCCTGTGAGTGACCTAACTGAGAACTGATGCTGGGCTTCATACACAAAGCCAGGGCCATAACTATGGTGGAGACAACAAGGCCCAGCCCCAGGCAGCCCGAAGTGGCTCAGTAGAACTGTGCTATTAAAGGGGTGGCTTTGTGGTGCCAGCTCTGAGTGCCTCTAATGGGAAGGGGCGCATTCTGACTGGAACACGCACCGGGTGGCAAAATGCTGCATTACAGCTCTGCCCAAAACACCAGCTGGAGCTAGTCTCCTGTGGGACCAGCTGAGGGCCTGATATAAGGTGTTTTGCTGCTTTGCAAGGCTTGGCTGTGATGTACTTCTTTTACCTGTTCCTTCAAGCTATCTCAGCCTTGGACTTCAGTGTGTGAAAGGGAAAGCAGGTCTGAACACCCTGCCCTCTCCTAAAATGTTATATGTGAACTGCTGGTAAATCTTCACAAACCTACGCCTTTGAGGTAATAGAGGCAATTACCTATACTGAAAAGGGAACTCCTCCATAGGTAGTATCTACCTCAGCATAGATAGTATCTACACTGAACTGCTACCATTGCATAGTTTAACCATGTTGCTGTTGCATTCCATGTGTCAACAAGTCCTTTGTCTCCTGAAAGCTACTATGATACTGCTAAAAAGTGACATTTTGAAAGGTCCTGGGAGTAGACGAGCCCACCAGTAAGCCATTTCCAAAAAAAAAGCCAAGATTAGCATGCCTTATGGTAAAGGCTGAAATTGTAGTGGGAATATACAGGAGTTAAGTGTCCAATAACAATAAGTAGGATTTACATAAGAATGACCATATATTGTCAGTCCAGTGGCCCAGCATCCTCTCTTCTGAAAGTTGTGAGTGCCAGGTTCCTCAGAAGGAATATACAAAATAGGCAATCAGAAAGTGATCCATTTCCTGTTGTCCATTCCCAAATTCTGGCCAAGAGTGGCTTGCAACACCCAGAACATGGTGGTGTATCCCTGCCCATCCTGGCTAATTGTCAGTCATCATCTAATCTTCAGGAACTTATCTAGTTCTTTTTTAAACACTGTTATAATTTTGGCCTTCACAATATCCCTGGACAAAAATACCATGTTGCCTGTGCATTTTGTGAAGACTTTCTTTTATTTCTTTTAAACATGCGGACAATTCATTTCATTGGGTGTGTGACTGGGTAGATACGACTTGCACTGGGCAGGCCTTATATACCCTGAGGGTGACAGAAACCCCACCCTTAGGGTCTTCTGGGCATGCTCGACTTCTGCCCCAGTATAAAAGGGAGCAACTCAGCTCAGTTGGGGTGAACCAATGAGGAGGAAGGACACCTGCTGGAGTCTTCTGAACAAGAGCTGCTTCATCTCCTGACTGGAAATAGGCGTGACCCCAGAGGCCTCATCAAGAATCAGATACAGCTAGGGAACCACGCGGAGACAGACATCCAGGATCCCATGGCCATCAGAGACCCTTGAGAAGACCGCCACAACTGACTGGGCAGGAAGTCCCAGGAGGTCTAGAAAGGAGGACGGGGGCAGTACAGGACACAATTCAGTGTGTTTCAGTCTGGATTCCCGGTGACTTGTTGCTAGAAGCCTGGCACTGATAGGGCCCTGGGCTGGGGGTCAGTGGAGCAGGAGGGCCTGAGCCTCTGTACCTGGACACCGTATCCGTTATGGACAATCCCGTCCTGGTATTGACTCTGTGGCACTAGGCCTTGTTGCCCTGACCCAAGGGCAGTATAGCAACTGTGTAACTAACTTGGTGGCTATGATGCCATGCTGCCCCAACCTAAGGACTGTGTAGTGACTGAGTTACTGATTCTGTGGATGCTAAGCCATGTTGTCCTGACTCCAGGGCTGTATAGTGACTATGTAGTTGACTGTGTTGCCACTAGGCCATGCTGCACTGACCCAAGACCCATATATCAATTGTGTAATTGATCCTGGGGCCATTAGGCCGTGTTGCCCTCACATCGGGTGTTATGCAGAATTGCGGAGGCACCCCCCACACACTCATGCCCCTGGCCCTTTACCCATGAGGGGGCCCTAAGGAAGGCTTGCCCTGCAACAGGTGGTAGAGAATATGGGTAATGATCAGCCCTTGAGGAAGGGCTCTGTTTGATTGAATTTGGTGACAAGAGTCCCCCTTTTGGTGATCCACTTGGAAGATGACACTAGAAACAGAGAAACTTTTGAATGGCTCTTGGAGAGTCAGCAAAAACAAGCTGCCCAACAGCAACAACAGCAGCTGCAGTTGCTCCAGCAGCTGGCGGCACAGCAGCAAGAGCAACAGCAACAACTGATGCGGGAGCTGGCCACCCAATACCAGTGCCACCTGGAGAGGATGGTCCAATGGGTCGCAGCACTGTTGGGTCTGCGTCAAGCTCCAACCCAGGAGGACTGGAAGTGGCAGAGGCCTGGTGAGTTTACCCTTCTGCCTGACCAAGCTGGGGCAAGGGGATGACCCTGAGGCCTTCCTCACAACCTTCAAATGGGTTGCCACAGCCACATGGTGGCCACCTGATCACAGAGCTACCCTCCTTACCCACAACCTGACAGGACCTGCCCAGGTAGTCTATCTCAACCTGGACCTTCAGGATGCCCTGGATTACATCAAAATTAAGGAAGCGATTTTGGACCAAATGGGTGTGAATCCTGAGATGTTCAGGCAACAGTTCCACCAGGCACAATATCTCCTCAGGGCCCACCCTAGACCTGTGGCCTAGAAAGTCCACGACAATTGCTGGTGGTGGCTGGAACCTGCGCAGTGGACTGGGGCACAGGTGGCTGAAAGCATTGCCCTTGAGAAGTTTGTGGAGGTACTACCCACTAGAGGAATGGAATGGATCCAAAGATACTGCCGAAAAACATTGGGGGAAGCGGTGTCCCTAGCAGAAGATTATTTGGCCATCAAAAAGCCAGCCAAGTACCCTCCTGACTGCAGGACCCTGACACAAGGCAACAGCCCAGGAGGTGAAGGAGGCATTTTCCCCAGCTCTCTGCCACCACTGGAGGTAAAGAACGGAGTCAGCCCCTTCAGCAGACTGAGCTAGAGTTGAGAAAGAGTCCATCTGCTCACTCAAATCAATTGTAAAAGAAACCTCCAGTAGGCAGTGGACGGGGTCTATGTTGGGAGTGTGGACAGGAGGGACACTTCTGCAGAGACTGTCCCTATATGGACTGCAATTAAACACAAGTATGTGTCATGGGGCCAAAGGCTCAGAAACATATGCAGTCCCCCCACCCCATCTCCAGACACGCCTCAGGATTGCCCTGATAGTGAACTTGTCAGTCCTGAACTGGTGAGCTATGCAGCAGTAGAAATCCGGGAGGACTGTAGGTGGGAACACCAAGGCCAGGCAGCATGCACCCAACACTGTTGGCACATGGACTCAAGAGAGACCCTGGAGGGCAGGGCTTCCTGAGACTCACCACCATGGGCACTGTATCTGCCTCCCATCTCCTTTTTTTCAAATTAAATTTATGCAGTTCCTTCAACCTTCACGCATGTGGCTTGCATTGTATATCCCTTCGATCATCTTTGTGGCTCATCTCTGGATCCTTTCCAGCACCTCTACATCCCTTCAGATAACAAGTAACCATTTATTACATGCAAACTTTTACAATTCTGAAATGATATATTTATTTTCTCTTATCATTCTTGCTGTTGTATTTTATTTCATAGTTTACTTTCTTTAATAGAATCATTGTCTTGGCTATAACACAGACTCACAATATTTAGTTAAAAACCTTTAAGACTGTAAATGCCACACATCAGTCACAGCATAACTTGGCTTCTGTATTTTGTCTTTCTCCTGTATTTCATAACAGTAGTGTCCACCTCACAGCCCCATTTGATTCAGCTTGAAGTATATTCTTTATCTTGTTTGTGTTTGTTTCTTCTACTTCAACAGCAGTGATCACATCTGGACTATATGAAGGGTGGCGATCACACTAAAGTGTCCATATTCATTCCCTCAGGATTCAGAAACTGATGTACGCTGCAAGCAGTCCTCTTTATGGTGTTTTTGATTATCTACACTTTGAGCATAGCAGGGAATTTCTGCTGGATCACTTAAATTAGAATAGACACATGGCTACACACCCCATGCACTTTTCCTTAGCAATTTGTCCTTTACAGGCATGACTTACTCTTCCATTATTGCCCCTAAGGCACTGGCAAACTTCTTAGCAGAGAGTAAAATCATTTTCTTTGCTGGGTATGCCACCTAATTTTTCTTTGATTCCTCTGTGAATTCTTATACTACATCTACACTTAGAGGGTTAGTTTGAATTAATCTAGATTGAACCAGTTAATCTGAACTAATAATGATCAGTTTGAATTAAGTTAAACTAACATGGCCTCACTAGAAAAGCCAATTTAAACTATCATGTGACACAGCACCATTGGCACCAAAAGGGAGAGAGGCTGCTCTAGGATGTGACATGACTTGGCACCATACTCCCTCAAAGAGTAGACCAGAAGATGGATGGACTCACCGAGCGATGACAATGTGGCATTCCCACAGCCTTCGGTACTGCCTTCGACCAGGACCCCCTGCTCTTCACAGGACCCGGATAAGGAACCCAACCCCAGCACCCAATGTAGCAGATCCTGGATCCCCTCATCAACTTCTTCGGATAAGGTGACCTATCAACAGCCCCTGGCATACAAGGATGATCCCCAGGCCCAGCAGGATTTGCTGAGATGGATGGCTGCAAACTTGAGCTTGGACCTTGGGATTGCTAAAAGGTGTGTAATCCCCTCTTTGATGTGGGAGATGCAGCCCCACCAGCTAAGGTTTCAGTTCTCCTGAATGAAGGAGTGTACAGCATCATGAGGGCAGAGTGGCAAACCCCGTCCTTGGTCCCTCCTGTGTCCAAGGTTGCGGACCGGAGGTATCATGTCCCCTCTGACAAATTCCCCTTCCATTTCCACCATCCCACCCTGGGTTCCCTGGTACTGGATGCGGTTAATCAGAGGGAGCAACAGGGCCAACTGGGCTCCACTCCCAAGAGCAAAGAGGCTAAGAAATTGGACCTCTTTGGCAAGAAATTTTATTCCAGCTCAGCCCTCCAATGGCATATCATGAACCATTATGCTCTCATGGGAAGATATGTATTCAACCTTTGAAAATCTATGGAATGTTTCCATGACGTAGTTCCCAAGAACACCTTCAGGATTATGAAACAATGGTGGAGGAGGGGATGCTGGCCTGCCGTAATGTCTTGATGACCTCATGGGATGCATTGGACACCGTGTCAAATAATATAGCTTCTGCAGTGGCAATGCAGAGATCAGCCTGGCTGCAGGGGTCTGGCCTTTTGCAGCAGATGCAATTAACAATTCAGGACCTCCCATCTGAAGGCCATGCCCTCTTCCCTGAGTCCACAGACTCCAAATTACATGGGATGAAGGATTCAAGGGCCACCCTAAAGTCCCTGGGCATGTACATACCCTGGGCAACTAGGTATTCCTTTAGAATCCAACAAACATAGCAGCAACCCCAACAGCTGCAGCAGCAACCCAAACCACAAGGGGTTCATATGAGGTCTTATTAATATTTTCAACACCAGTATGGATGCCCTGACAGAGAGAAAACCAGGCTGGGCAAAGGCTCAAAACCCCAGCCAGCACACACCCCCAGACAGGGATCTAGTTCTTCCTGCTCTGCTGGCCAAAAGCATATTTTTGACCATGAACTAGAGGGCTGCACACATCCCACCCAACCCATGGGCTTCAACAACCTTCTGGCTCCCTTCATACACCACTGGACCACCATCAAAACCAACAGTTGGATACTTGACACAGTATCAAAAGGGCACTCTATTCAATTCAAATCCATTCTTCGAGACAGAAAACTACCCCTTTGCTCCACTCTTGGGAGCTCAGAGATCAATCTGTTACTGCAAAGTGAATGCAAAAAGCTGTTCTCCCTGAGGACAATAGAAGAGATCCCAAGGAGACAGTGGGGAAAGGGCTTCCACTCCCAATATTTTCTAGCCCCCAAGCCAAATGGCGACCTGAGACCAATCTTAGACCTCAGGTCTCTAAACATGTGCATAAGGAAAATAAAATTCCTCGTGGTCTCTCTAGCTCAGATCATCCCAGCTCTAGACCAAGAGGACTGGTTTGCAGTTCTTGATCCAAAGGATGCTTAATTTCACATAGTGATAAGGCCCCACTACAAGAGATTTCTCAAATTCCTGGTGGGGGGAAGACACTTCCAATTTGCATCACTCCCATTTGGAGTATGCCTAGCCCCCAGGGTATTCACAAAATGCATGGTGGTGGTGGCAGCGGTGCACCTGCAAAGGCAAGGCATAAGAATCTATCCCTATTTCGATGACTGGTTAATAAAGGGGAGATCAAAATACTGAGTTCAATACAGCGTGAGTCACAAGAAAGCTGTGCGAGTATCCGGGGCTGTGTACAAACCAGGAAAATTAAAAATTCTTCCCAACCCAGAGAATAGAGTTCATAGGTGCACTCTTAGACTCAATAAATGGGAGAACATCCCTGCCCCAGTCAAGGTTTCAGCCCATTTGCACCATCATTTCAGAGCTCCAGAGTGCCCTGATCACCACAACCAGATGGTGCTTTCTGCTTCTGGGCCACATGACAGCCTCTACTTCCATGATAAGAACGGCCTATCTGAGAATGAGGCCTCTTCAGCTAAGGTTGGCTGTGACCTTCCATGCACAGCGACATCCTCTGAGCAAGGTACTATTGGTCCCCTCAAAACCTACGGTGACTCTGATCACCAATGCATTGGACTTGGGGTGGCGTGCCCATATCTTGGAAGGTCTTTCGACCCAAGGGAACTGGTCTCCCAAAGACAAACTCCTACACATAAATGTGAAGGACCTCAGAGACATCTGTCTAGCTTGCAGAACCTTTCTGGACCTGATAAAGGGGAAGACAGTCCACATCTTAATGGACAACACAGCAGCCATGTTATACACAGAATGCCAAGGGCGTGGTCATTCTCTGGTCCTTTGCGTGGAAGCAGCCAGCCTCTGGCAACTGGCCCTGAGACACAACTTTACCCCATTAGCGGCACACCTTCCAGGGGTGGACAAAAGCACAGCAGACTCACTGAGCAGGACCTTCCTGTCACATCACGAGCAGTCTCTGCACATGGACATGATGTCCCACATAACCGGTTAATGTGGTATACCCCAGGTGGACCCCTTTGCAACATGTCAGAATCGGAAGTATCGCATCTTCTGCTCTGTGACACGGGCCTCCTGGGATACCCTTCTGAATGTGTCAAAATCAGAGCAAGCTGCAAAACCAGAGGCTAAACCCCCAAACCACTGATGAGTAGTACTTAAACCAGTCTCCCAGTCAGTAACAAAAATTGCTTCTTATTGCCCAATCTGGTCATCATCAAGCATAACACAATAGAAACAGCCCCCTTTATGCACATCAGCTCCTATGGTCCCCCCTAGCCACTGTGTCTCTTAAAGAAATACGTTCTCCTGACCCCAAAGGGCCAGCCACATCACTCAGAACAATATAGGCCTGGATTTTACCCAAAATACCAAGCCGCCAGCCAATCCTTTAGTAACTACAGCTAAAGGTTTAATATAAAAGGAAAACAAACAGAATATGAGAGATGTTAAAGGGTCAAAGTGAATCACATACATACAAATGATTTAGAGTCCCTAGAAAGCAAATCTTTGAAGAATATATAGTTTGCAGGTTAGTCGAATTCCTCTGGTAGGCACCCAGCAGCTGAGTGGGTCTCAGTCCTTTGTTTAGTCCCAGAAGAATAGTTCCAGAGAAGGGTCTTGGTTGCAGACAGACTGAAGACAAGATGGAGATGGGGCTCCAGTCTTTTATCACCCTTTGGCCTTCCCCATGCTCTCAGAGTCCTTGCCAAATCAAAATGGACTTGAGTCACATGGTCAGCTTGGGTGACTGGTCGAACAGGTTTCCTCCTAGGCCCACTTTAACTGGGAGTTCCCTTGATGAGCCATCAGGAGGACAACGCTTTTGCAGACTCCTAGTCTGGGAATGACTTTAAATCAAATAATTGGAACACACATAAAAACATAAATTTTTAATTTCTAATACAGGCATGAAACCTACATATAAACCATGTAATCATTCTTAGTAGATTATAGCCTTTCTAGTGATACCAAACATGGTATATCACATGTGGATTATTGCAAATATGAAATATTAATATGAAAAAAAATAATCATAAACAGCCCCCTACATCCAGATAGTATCACATGCTCTCTTAGGGGTCAGAAGAAGGACTTACTTGCGGACGCCTTCCCAATAAGCTTGTGGGGGGGCTCACTGATGTATGCGTTTCCACCAATTCCCCTGATATACAATCTTTCTAAAGATAAAAAGGGATGGAATGGACATGATATTGATAGCTCCAGACTGGCCCAGGCAACACTGGTACTCGATCCTATGGGACCTGTCGATAAACACTCCGTTTCACCTTCCCTTCCAGGTGGATCTGCTATCTCAGGACTCAGGTTGCCTCCAGCATCCGAACCCAAGAATACTACACCTGACAGCCTGGAGGCTGCATGGTTGAATGAATCTGAAAAAGTCTGCTTGGAAAGGGTAAAGAGGGTACTGATAGGCAGGAGACCCTCCACTAGTGTCACCTATGCAGATAAGTGGAGGCTCTTTACCTTATGGTCCAAGGGGAAGGGGATCATACCAGAGTCAGCTCCCGTTCATTCTATACCTAACTACCTCCTGGACCTCAAAGATAAAGGTTTGTCAACCATCTTTCTCAGGGTCCACCTAGTGGCTATCTCAGTTCTTCACCATAAGGTGGAAGGGGTATCAGTCTTCTCCTACCCCACCTCCACCAAGTTCTTGAAAGGTATTGAAAGGATCTTCCTGCACACCAGAGATCCTACTCCACAATGCAACTTGAATGTGGTGCTTTACTGCTTACCTGAGCAACCTTATGAATCCTTGGACTTGTGCACTGCTGGTTCTCTCATGGAAGGTAGTCTTTTTAGTAGCCATAAATTCAGCAAGAAGGGGCTCAGAACTGAGGGCCCTTTCCTCGAAACGTCACTACACTAGGTTCTTTGCTGATAAGGTGCTTCTGTGCCCGCACCCATCATTCCTCCTGAAGGTGGCCTCTCCTTTCCACCTGAACCAAAACATTTGTCTCCCTGTGTTTTTCCCAGACCCTCAGGTCATGGAGAAGCAAAGGCATGGATGTCAGAAGGGTGCTCCTGACATACATTGAGTGCACATGCTCATTCCGCAAGCCTTCTCAACTCTTCATCACCATTCTAGAGAGAAAAAGAAGACAACCAGCAACTACACAATACATCCCCAAATGGATAGTGACCTGCCTTAAAGACTGCTGCAAAAGGTCGGGTACACCCCTCCTGAGAAAAGTCAGGGCACACTCAATGAGAGTCCAGGCTTCATCAACGGCCTTCCTTGCTCAGGTCCCAATTCAGAAGATCTGCAGAGCAGCTACGTGGTCATCAGTGCATATCTTCATGGTGCACTATGCCATTGTCCAAAAGGCAAGAGAGGATGCCGCATTGGGAAGAGCCATACTCACTGTGGGTAAGCTGTAACTCTCCCCACCATCCTAGGTATGGTTAGGAGCCAGGGCCACCCCTAGGTGGGTGTGGGGCCCTGGGCGAATTACTCTCTGTGGAGCCCCCACTCACCACCCCCCAGGCATTGGGGGCAGGGCCAGCTAGCCCAGAAGAGCGGCAGGCCCCTGTGCCTGCCATCCCATGCCAGGGACCGGGCAACCCAGCCAAAAGCAGCAGAATAGAAGTGCAGTGTCCGGTTTCTCAGCAGCCCTGAAGCCAGTGGTTGTCAAACTTTTTTCCTCAGGACCTAGCTCCAGACCTTTCTGCCATGTGGTGACCCCCCACTGGAAAAAAGCAGCTGCTGCCAGAAAATTAAACAGTGACCATGGCTGCGGGGGAGGGAGACAATCCCTCATGGCCTTCATCCTTTCTCTTGAGGCTTCCTGTGCATCTGCAAAATCTACACATCTAATTTGAGATAACCTACATGAGACATGCAGAGGGTGATCTCACATGCCACACTCCTGTCTTAGATCAGGATGTATGTCAAATTTCTAAAATTGCATGTAGTAGCCTGGGGTGTGCGTGTGGGAACTCCTTGCAAATGGTGAGGCCAGGGGGGTGGGAACTGGGTGGAAAAATGAGATAGAAGTACTGAGACAGAGAAAAGAAAAAAGAGCCAATGCCAGGCTGGAAAGAAAGGTCCTGGAAGATCCTGTCTCCTGCTGAGCCTGCCAAGTCCCTCCAGGTCCTGCTGCCTTTTCCACTGCCAAATCCCAGGAACTGAAGCAGCCCCTCTGGGTTCCACTTTCACCTTTGCTATTCATCTGCTCCCTGAGTCTGCATGAGTTTCCATGAACATGCAATTGTCCACAATATTGTGACTGGTGGGTGTTAGCCCTTTCTGCTTGATCTGGTGACCCCTGGCAGTGTGCATAAGGCAGCAACACAATGGGGCTACCCTTTGAATTAGTACCTTCTTATAACTTCTCCTTCCAGCAGATACATCCCTGAGTTGGATTTATTCTGTTAGTTAGGCTTTCTAACTGTAGAAAAAAATACCATACTTTGTAACACAGGCTCTTACTAGAACAGTTTGCTTTTCTCTTCTCTTTTTAATTATCAATCAAAAAAATCTCTGGAGTTTTTATTAAAATCTACAAGTTATAATTTTTGTTGACAGCAAGGGAATTCTCAACCCACTGATAAAAGAGGCAAGTCCTAATTTGCAAAAATAACTGAAAACTCCATAACTCAAAAATGGTGGAATAAGATTGGTGGTCAGTTTGTTTGTTTTTTTTTTCCTTTTCTTCACTGGGTCTATTAAAAAACAGAAAGGTTGCTTGCCACTCAGTCCTTTTCATATGAATGAGAGAAGCCCAAAGAGATACTGACTCCCAGAGGAGGCATAGAGATTGTTTGAACAACAATTAGCACCTCATTGTTAGCCCTAATGACTCACCTTTCTTGCAATGCTTATCTACTGCCTTAAGCAACTTTCACACCAAGCCACTCCTCTGGCATTAGAATAGAGCTGCCCCTGTGAACCAGGCTGCCACTTTTGGCCAGCTCGCCCAGTCCCTCGCATGGGGGGCAGCACTGCAGCCCTGAAGGGCCCCCCAAAGCACGGGGCCCTGGGAGGCTGCCCCTCTTACCTACCCGAAGGACTGCCCTGCTAGCAGTCACCTGTAACTGAAAAAAAATGGTGGGTTACCGATGTAACCGTCCTTCTTTGACATGGGCTGCTCACAAACATTCAGATCCCTCCCTCTGTTCCCACTATTCAGACTTGGCGAAAAGAAGGGACTGGGAGGGTCAAGGTCAGGGTCACATATATATCTGTGATTGCGGCAAAGAGGGGGCATTGCCCACTGACCCTGAGCTGACAGGCCAGGGCTAAAATACTTTCTGGATCTTGTGCGCTGCAGCATGTAGACACTAGTAACTGAATGTATGTGAGCAGCCCATCTTGAAGAAGGACAGTTACATCGGTAACCCACTATTATCATCCTACTGCATATATTCCTTGTTTGCACCTTACCCAAGTGCACTTCATGACAACTAAGCTCCTTCTGTGTCCTTTTCCATCTCTGTGCCAGGACAGCCCCATAACCCTTCCTTTTGAGGTTTCAGCTCCACTCTTCTCAGTGGGTCCCCTACAGCCTCTCTGTTGAGACCATCCTTGCCAGTAGCAGCTGTCACTCCTCTACCCCTCTGACTGTTCATTAAGATCCCACTCTCCTGCAAAGACATGTCCATACATAAGTCTGTGTGTTGACCACCCCCTGCCTTTGGACTGTTCTAGTCATGGGCTCTGTTTCTCAAAGCATTGGAGCAAGAAGGCATCTTCCTTTTGTGTCTTTCCTGTCTTCTCTCTCACCATACCAGACACGATGACTGGCATAATGGCAGTCAGCTCTCACTTTTGCCTCACCTGCAAGTCAGTTGGTAATTTTCCGCTGGAATGATTTTCTGGTAGAACAGACTTTTCCCACAAAATTTTATGGGAGAAATTTTTATTTTTGCTGAAGTTTTTTGATTTTCCTTTGGAGAATAGAAAAGGGCTCTCCCCATGGAAAGCTCTTCCCACTCTTGTGTTCTACCAGCAGAGAGAAAAATCAAAATGGGTAAAACCTTCCAGGCAGGGGGATAGCCAGCCAAAAAAAAAAAAAAAAAAAAAAGATTTTGGTTTCCAAATAATGGAATTTTTTTTCTAGCA
Source organism: Podocnemis expansa (assembly GCA_007922195.1). NCBI lineage: Eukaryota > Metazoa > Chordata > Testudines > Podocnemididae > Podocnemis > Podocnemis expansa. The sequence continues at coordinate 494,400 of ML682172.1, forward strand.
TTTCTGTCCCATAAAATATTTTGAGATTATAAATTTATTGTTCTGTTTGGATTTCTTTTTAAATGATAGCATATTGTGGCACAGTCGGATCAGAGGAATACAGAAGAGTATGAACAATAGAAACACCAGCCCCAGACTTACCAAGGCCTTATTCCCAGGGTGCTGAAGCAGACCGCTAAATCAGGCAGTTGGGATAGACTGCAGTGCCCGAGCCAGGCAGAACAGAGTCTAACTGCAACACCTGAACCAGGAATTGATTACAGCACCTGAGCAAATTAGGTTGCTCAACCAGGCCTGATAAAAAGTGTCCCAGAAACAGCCAAGGGTGTGTGTTTGTGGCATGGCAGGAGCATAGAGGAGCAGGTGGCAGAACAGTACAGTGGCTGGAGGGGTTGACCCAGACTGAGATTTCCCAGGGATCCAGGAAGGCCCAGCACTCTGCAGCAGTGAGGCAGAGGGCCTTGCCCTCCCACACCCTTGGGACTAGGACTTTGAGGACAACACTGCATGGGAAGTTTGGAGGAGGGGGAAGAGGTGCTCTGGGTGAGCCACAAAGCCGTACAATGCACAATCCATGGGGCCCTAGACTCAGCTCATCACAATATTCAAAAAGAGGAAATTCCATTTTCAGGACAACTCTTCTCACTTCTATTTATTATTAAATCATGCAACTTACCCCCTCACTTAGATTCACTGAAGAATAATTTTCTGATATATTGCCCTCCTCAGGGCATCTTTCACCTTCTTGTTCCTCAGACTATAGAGCAGGGGGTTGAGCAGTGGAATCACAAGTCTATAAAACACAGACACCACTTTTTAATAATCCAATGAGTTGCTGGATGCCAGTCGTTAAGCAGATGAAGGACAGCATCCCATACAACAGTGTTTCCCAACCAGTGTGCCATGGCACATTGGTGTGCCCTCAGGCCAGAGCAGGTGTGCCATGGAGCTTTTTGAAAGAAACTACTCAAAGTTCTGGATTAGTTAATGAATATTCATGAGTTTATTCAGAGACTATACATTGGTGTGCCTCAGAATAATTAAAGGTATCAAGGTGTGCCACAACAGAGAAAAGGGCGGGAACTACTACTATACAGTATGAACACAGCTGCTAGGTGGGAGGCATAGGTGGAGAAGGCTCTTTGTCTGCCCTCAGTGGAGTGATCTGCAGGATGGTGAAAAAGATAAACACATAGGAGAGGAAGATGGCCAGGATAGTACTTAGTGCACTTATGGCAGCAAAGACAAAATGCACAGCGTTACCTGTATGAGTGTAGAAGCAGGAGAGCTTTTGGAGTGGGAGAAGGTCACAGAAAAAGTGATCAATGATATTAGGACTGCAGAAGTACAGACTGAACATAAAGCTTGTGTGTACAATGGCATTAAGAGAGGCAGAAAAGTATGATACAACTACTAGTTGAACACATATTTTCCTGGACATAATGAATGTGCACATCAGAGGCTTCGTATAGCTATGAATCGATCATATGCCATCACAGCCAGAAGTAAACCCTCAGGCCATGTCTACAATTACAATTTAGTTTGAATTAAGGAGGATTCATTCAAACAATATTAGTGCATGGCACTAAGGAAAGCCTAGTTTGAACTTATAAAACCTCCCTTAAGTTTGAATTAAGGGTGAGTTTGAATTTGTTAGTTTTAATTAAACCAGGGGAGCCATATTAATTTGAATTAACATTTATTTCAAATTAACGTGGTTTGACCTTCTTCCTCCCAGGGTTCATGGCACCCTGTAAAGAAGTGCCTGGCCTCCAGCATCCAGAACATGCAGCCCTAAAGGCACTGCCTCAACCAGCTCTGATCTGGTGGGGGCCAGTCCAGCCCCAGTCACCTGGCCAGGTGGGGTGTGGGACCCCTGTGCCTGGCTCAAGCTGTGCTGCAAGGGAAGTGGGGAAGGGACCCCTTACCCAGCTCAAGGCACACTGGTCAGGTGGTGGGGAAGGGACCGGGCAGCATGGTTTGAGTTGGTTGTGGGGGTCCCTCCCCATGCCCAGGCAGCACAGCTTGAGCTGGGCATGGGGTTCCCTTCCCTACACCGAGGCAGAGGGGTGGAGCTGGGCACAGGTATGGGTGCATGGCCCCTCTCAGGGGCCATGTTGCCACACTTTCCATGCTGCCCCTCTCCTAAGGAACTGGGAGGGTCAGGGTCATGGTCACAAATATAGCCACAATAGAGGCATGGAGGGGGCATTTGCTGCTGACCCTGAGCTGAGAGGCTAGGGCTAAGAGACTTTCTGGATCCTGTGTGCTGTAGCGTGTAGACATCTGTAACTGAATGATGCAAGCAGAGCTCAAAGAAGAAAGAATACTTCACTGGAAGTTAAGGAAATGCCAGATCCTGGGAATTCAGGCAGTGGCCTTATCTAGTGAATACTAGGCAGCCTAGGAAACTTGCCCCCCACAATGCCTGTTGTTAAAGAAAGAACCTGAAATGGAGTGTTTTGGGTTACCTAAGAAGGAAACTGAATTAAGGGGGCTGCTTGCAGGGCTGCCTCAAGGCCACTGAATCAAAATGTACCAAAGGAAATCTCATCTGCCTTTTTGGTTTCCTACCAGGTGACTCACCTGACTGCCAGCTGATGGGTGGATGGGCAGGTCGCCCTGCTCCTTCAAACTCTCAGGATCCCTCACCTACCTGGTGTCACAGGATGCATAGCTGTGCACCCCTAGGTTATGGTCTATGTAGCTTTCCTGTCACTTTTGCGGTGTAATTGTATGGTTTGATACCAGTTATGCCATGCAAGGTTCCCCCTTGAATGCCCAATCTTATTTCATATTATCACATTTTGTGCAGCATCATATATGTGCACAGATGTGAAGCATGTTTTACATGGCTTTAGAGGGAGCGGGAGAGTTGGAGCTGTTTTCCAGTAGCACAGAGCCAGATAGAGCAGTTTCCCAACCAGTGTTGAAAGCACCTACTGAGAAGATAACAAAGACACTGAGGCTAACTGGCTGTAGCCCTTGGGCCCAGGAAGGGGACAGGATTGAGAGGAGGCCGGAAACCGATAAAGACAGTTTGAACTAAAAGGGGCTTTTTTCCAAAAATACCCCATCATTTTAGAAGCAACTAAAAGATAATGAGCCTATTCACATGGAATTATTTAATCAAAATGTATCCGTCAGAGATTAATACAGCACTGTACAGGATGCAGGAAGAAAACCTGATTTCCCACTCCCCACAGATGGTGAGAAGGTATTATGGTCCCTGCTTGTGTACCTATGAAAGCTGACAGTTTTCTTTCCTGAATTCCCTTTTCTTTTATGAGGTGTGAGAATTCCTTCTGGAGCAAAAAACTACCTTTCTTCAATTAACTTCAATATCCATTCAATTTTAAATATCTCATTTCACCTAATTACTCATGTAATTTCTTTTATGGTTGTCTCAGTTTACCTGATTGAATGGTAAAATTGATTTCTAATCTGATTATTATTGCTGACAGCTGTAGCAACTGACAGTTCTTCATGAGTTCCCGGCATATTTAATGGGGCTGTAAAGGGCCAATATGGCCACCCCCAGGAGAGGCAACATGGCTGCCCCCAGGGGAGTCAATATGGCTGCCAGACATCTGTCCATCAAAGCAGAGCTAAGGGGCAGGGCAGGAAGTATAAAAGCCAGGCCAGGGAGCTCACTCCAGCCCTGGTTGCTGAAGAGGAAGGATGGCTCTCTCCTGGCTCCTTTGCCCTGACCATTCCTCCAGCAGAGGGAACATTCGCCTACCCATGGGCCTCCATCTCAGTACCAAGATGGCGGGCTTGGGCCTCCCATGGCAGGTGCCCCTGAGGAAGGGCCCACTTTGCTTGGGGATGGTGGGCTGGGAGGACAGCCGCAGTCCAGGAACCCTGACTTTTCCCTGGAAGGCCCAGACTGCCATGACCCAGCCCCGCCACGGTCTTCCTGTGATTTGGAGAAACTGCCGCTTGCTATGCTGGAAGCTAATCTCCCTGTGGGGCAGGACTTGGAAGAGCTTGTCCTTGCACTAGCCCAAGTGGAGCTTCCAGAGTTACCCCCACCAGAGGAGATGGAGTTCCCACTGGAGCTTCCTGACACACTCCTGACAAATGAAATCAAGGGCCTCTGCTCTTTGCCCCTGTGTGACTACCTGGAGGACTCAGTCAAGGGGGCTGAACAGGTACTAAAGGGAGAGGGAGAAGGCAGTAGCCCAGGGGAATTGTTCCCTGAATACCTGGGACTGAGCCCAATACCACGGTCAGTGTGTTGCTGCCAGATCCCTGCTGACCTTGTGGATGAATCTGTTGCCACTATCAGGGCCCTGGGCTGGGATACGGTGGAGAAGGGCGGGCATGTGTCTCCCTCTTCTTCTCCTCTTCCCCTAGATGGCAACTCTGTCTGAAACCTCATGTTGTTTACCCCCTTGTACCTAAGGACTTGTGGTTTGTGTATCCTAAGAAAAGACAGTGGACTATTGATGGAGTGCCTTATCTCTGCATTATAGACTATTTGTTAGTGAGTACTGTTTTTCCCCAAACTCCTTTCTCTCCCTGCAAGAGACTAAGAACTGATTTATTCCACCTGCACCAGGCAGACAGCCCACCCTTGGATGAGGCCGGGCAGACCTTTTCACAAGGGCCTTGTCTATCCATTACAGAAAACATCTGCAACAACAAGCACTTATTATTAGAGTCCTGTGTGGATACAGATATGAGGATCTGCATCCACAAAATATGATCCTTGGATGTCAGCATCACATCTGCAGATGTGGATATCCATAGATATAATGTGCATACCCACATATTTGCAGAACTCTACTTGTTATTCGTCACAGAACACAACTGGGTCATAAGCGCCCTTATCAATTATCCAGTCTTCTTTATGTACTTGTTTGTATACTTCTGTGGACACCTGATTTTTTTTTTGAAGGTTTGTTAATTGAAAGGTTTTTGTTTTTCTTAGAAATCTAAGCATTCACATATTTAGAGGCACTGGCAATGATTAGATACAGCCCAGTTTGTAATTATATACATTCTTGAATACTGCTCACCTTTTAGATTCAGATTAACAAGCAACACTCTGAGACCTTAGAATTCAGATACACTTTTTTGTTGATACTGCAAGGAATCTCAGGGAATAGATAATATACAAAGAATTCTGAGAGGCTTATCACTATACTATCTGAGCACCCTCCAGTCATTCATTAAGTTATTGGACTAACATTTGTCATATTCTTTCATTAGCTCTCACATCCTCTTGCTCCTCAACTTCTGAAGTCAAAGAAAGAAAGAAAATTAGGTAGTTAATCTTCATGGTCATAAAGAAGTATATGAAAACATGACTAAACTTGACCCAGAGGTTCAGAAACCAGTAGTCAAATAAAGAACACAACTTGTATTGTTTTATTGTTTTGATAAACCTATGAAATTTCATCCATTCCCATGAGCTTTTTGTGGCTTTATGATTTTTGAGCTCTTGCAGTTTGATTAATACAGAACAAATCCTAACTGGAGCTGAGCAGTTTGCAATCTGATCATTTGCCAATGAGCCCTGCCAGTGGTGGTTGTGTGCAGAGATCTTTTGACAAACCTCCAAAGAGGTAGTCATGTTAGTCTTTGTTCCTTTGCATGAAATATGCACAGTTTGAGATATTTCCAGAAATTAAGATACTAACCCTGAGAACTCCACTCCTCCTGTCCACTCCAAATCTATTCAGTCAAAATCAGGCCCAATATTTACATGGGGGGGGGGATCCACCTGCCTTTCTGTCATCTTATAAAAGGCCACTTTCACCTCTTTGCTCCTCAGAGGATTCCATAAAGGGATCACCAAGGTATTAAACACAGAAATTACTTTGACCTGATCTATGGAGTGCTTAGTATTTCAATGTAACTGCATGAAAGAGCTTCTTCTGAAGAATGTAATGATAGCTATCAAATGGGGAGCCCTGTTGGAGAAGAATTGAAGTATTAATGCTTCTTTTTATTCTTTTCCCCTGTTTCATGAAATCTATAAATCTGAAACTCCCCAGCAAGAATTTTCAGTCAGGAGTTTATTGAAAATGCATTTTTGTTATGTTTCTTTAATTATTCTTAATTGATAAGAAAATAAGAATTGGGTAATTCATGACACTATTATTTTGAGAATTCAGAGTTAGAACTTTAAAAGCAGTCTCCAGGCAGAATATAATGAGGTGTACAGTGGATCAGAATTAAGGTGTCTTTTTTTCTTTTCCAGAGATGTCTAAAAAGATGGGATTGAAGTAGCAAAAATGGCTGAAGATCAAGACTGAGTCAGGATTTCAGAGAGGGCTGAAAAAGCACAGGATGTTTTTTTTTTCTATTTTTAGGTACATTAGCAGTAGTGTGAGCCTGTAGCTCAGAACTGCAACAGGAGGGTGGGTGCATGCAAATTAAAAAACAACATGAAAATCAGAGGCAAAATGAGGAGGACCAAGATATTTTGCACTTTTCCTGCCCCCCTCCTGAAAAATAATAAACCTACAGGGGAAAAAATGCCCAGATAAACCCACTAACCAAACCACAACAACTGAAATCTTATATTGCTCCCTGTTATTATTGCTAAAATGCAGAAAACTGGTAACATTTGATTTTTTTGTTCAAATCAGGTTTTTCTGATTTTCCAATATTCATCAGAATCAATGAGGTTCTGATCAAAATGGGGATTATCAAACTGATAATCAGGATGACCTGGTTTATAGCTCACTTGATATAAGCAATAAAGTATGTGGCTGTCTAGTACAGTGGTTCTCAGCTACTGTGTTGGGAAACATTCCTGTGTCACCACAAAGCAGTGTATCATGGAGACCCAGAGAGATGGCTGGATTTGGCCTGGAGAAAGTAGGCTAGTATGTTCTGTAGAGTCACAATATGCTGCCAAATGTGTCACAACTCACAAATGTTGAGAACTACTGATCTAGCAGCATGACTCAGTGGAATTAAAAAATCCCATAATGAGCATGTCATGATAAGAACTGACAAATTCATATTCTACAAAGGTTCCAGGTATTCTGGCAGAAAACCAGCTAGAAAGACAGCATGACTGCCTGGTGTCTGTCAAAAGCCTGGACAGAGTCAACACTTTCACTTTGAATGTTTTGATTCTGTCAAATCAGAACTTTCCAGCTAGCACTGTTGGTGGCACTGTTTTTTTGCTGATGTACACCTAAGGGTATGTTCACACAGGCTTCTTATTTCGAAACAACAGAGGTTGTTTCGAAATAAGAAATGGCATGTCCACACAACGTACTCCCATTTCAAAACAAGGGGTTCCCTTGTTTTGAAATGGGAGCCGTGTTTCAAAACAGCTTAAACCTCCTTCCGTTTTGAAACAACCCCGTGGGGACATGTTTTAGAACAAACTGTTCCAAAACAACAATCTCAGCACCCTGGCCAGGGTGCTGAGGGGTGTCCCCTGGCCAGCAGAGGGGAACTGCAGACCCCTGCGGGGTGAAGCACAGCCGGGGGCCTCACCCCGCCGGGGTCTGCAGTCCCCTGCAGGCCCCAGCGGGGTGAAGCGAAGCTGGGTGCCTCACCCCACTGGCTTTTTGACGGCAGGGTGAGGAGCCCGGCTCCGCTTCACCCCACAGGGGTCTGCAGCCCCCCGGAAGTGAAATAGCATGTCCACACTGTGGACATGCTATTTTGTTTCCCTTATTTCGAAGACACTTTTTTGTCTTTTGAAATAAGGTGTTTCAAAATAATACATTCTTTCAAAATGGCTTGTTTCAAAGTGTCTTGTTTTGAAACAAGCACTTTGTGTGTGAACATAGCCTTAGTCTTTAAGTGCCACAAGACTCTTTGTTTTTTTAGAGCTCTTGTTATCTTTCTTCACCTCCAGGCAGCAGTTTCCACTGCATGCTGTACCTAAAGCAGTAACAGGAAAGCTGAGCTAGAGCTGTAGTGTGGTCTTCCCCTTATCCCTGACTTCTTAACAGCTGCTCATTCTGGGAGTAGCGTTTTCAGCCTCACTGCCCAGCCTCTGCAACTGCAGTCAGAAACTAAATTGGTGCACAGCAGCCCTCACCCCAGCAGGTTACATCTATTCTAGCCCTTAACTGGCACCCCTACAAGCCCCAGGAGTCCCTGTGACTGGCTCCCTTCCCTCCACCCTCCCTTCCTGTAACCATGCAGTTCTGATAGAGTGGGGATCCCTTTGTGAATTTCCAGCCAGGTAGATTAGGGAACTTGGAAACCCCCACTGCAGGTGGACTGCGAGTGGGTCCCCTATATTCAGCTCTAGGGGGCCAGAAGAGGGGGTTACAGCTCTCAGCCTTGCCCTTCCCCCCCCCCCACTCCTTCAGGGATGGAGGCAACTTTTAATTCCTAGTTCATGACATTGCTAGCCCTTGCACAACATTTGTGATATTGAGGAATTTGCATTCTGGGATAGTTTCTCATAACTTGGAAGAATTCTTTTTTACTCAAATGGGTTGACATTTTATGAAATTTGAGTGTTGTTATTGTGGTTTTTCCATGAAATTTTATATGTGGGAAATGTGATTACTCTGATGATGTGGCATTGTGAGCTGTTGTGACACTCACTTCATTTTCAGGATTGTATTGTGAGGTTCAATCAGAAAGAGATTATTAATAATAAAGAATAAGGATGAGTGGACATGGCCTTCAATGACAGCTGAATTGGGTAATAAAAGGAAGTACATGTCAGGTGCTGAAAGAGGGGGGGAAAATGGCTGTTGAATAGGCAAATGAAAGCGGTCCAGTTCACTGTCCAAAGTCTTAAAGTGAACAAAAATGCTATGCTTTTTGTTATGTGAGTTTAGTTCCTATGGGAGGCCCACAGTGGGCCTTTGCCTAGGTCCCCAGACAACCTAAAGTCGCCTCTGTCTGAGGCCACAGAGCTGCCATTGGTTTCTCTCGAGCTAAGGAGAACAGTGGAATTTTTGCCACAGCAGTTTTTCACACTAAGTTGCTGAAGAAATACAGTGGTAGGTGAAAAACTAAAATATTTTCAGCCCTTGGTGTTAGAATTAATGAGTCCTATATTTACCTAGGAAGAACTGTAGGGTCTTGTGAGTAAGTGTGGGCAGGTGGGCTGGGAGACAGGACTCCTGGGTTCCATGCCTAGGTCTGGCAGAGACAATGCTTTATGCTTGGTGTTTTGTAATTGCTGTGGGGTGGATGTGAATGGGGATTGGGGGGAGGAAGGGTGATGCCATCACTGGTTTTATCCTGTAGGGTAACTACACATGACCCCAGCTTCTTGTGCAGCAAGAGCATTTCCACTGGCATTAATTAACTCCTTTGCTAGTACACCTTCCACATGGAAGCCAAGAGTGAATGGAACATGCAGACAATCTTTCTCTGCCTTTTAGAAGATGTTCTCTGCAGGTGGAGAGCTGAGGCATGTGATCAGGGACCACTGTGTGTATGTATGGGGAAACCTCCTGGAGAATGGATATCTCTATTTCCTTAGTGCAAAAACAGCTTATGCAGTGGCAAAGCAAGTTCTCTCTGTGATCCAGGCCTCCTGGGATAACCTTCTGAATGTGCCAAAATCAGAGCAAGCTGCAAAACCAGCGACCAAACCCCCAAACCACTGGTGGGTGGTACTTACACCAGTCTCCCAGGCAGTAATAAAACATGTTTCTGATTCCCCACTCTGGTCATCACCAACCATAACAAAACAGAAACAGGCCCATAATGCACATCAGTTCCTATGGTCCCCTCTAGCCACTGGGTCTCTTCAAGAAATAGGTTCTCCTGACCTCAAAGTGCCAGCCACATCACCCAGAACATTATAGGCTTAGATCTTACCCAAAATACCATGCTGCCAGCCAGTCCTATAGTAACTACAACTAAAGGTTTAATATAAAAGGAAAACAAACAAAGTTTGAGAGATGTTAAAGGGTCAAAATGAATCACATGCATACAAATGATTTAGAGTCCATAGAAAGCATATCCTTGAAGATCCTGTAGTTTGCAGATTAGCTCCACTCCTCTGGTGTGCACCCAGCAGCAGCAGCAGCAGCAGCTAGGTGGGTCTCAGTCCTTTGATCAGTCCCAGGAAAACAGTTCCAGAGGAGGGTGTTGGTTGCTGACAGAATGAAGACTGAAGACTAAAGACAAAATGGAGATGGGTCCCCTTCCATTTATTTCAGAGTCCTTGCCAGATCAAAATGGAGTTGTGCCACATTGTCAGTCTGGGTAGATGGTCAAACAGGTTTCTTCTTGAGCCCACTGCAGCTAGCTAGGGGTCCCTCCTCATGGGCCATTAGTATGACAATAGTTTGCCAATGCCCAGTCTGGGATTGCCTCAGTTCAAACAACTTGGAACACACACAAAACAAATAAGATTCCTAATTTCTAATTCAAATATGATACCTACATATAAATAATTATAATCATTCCTAGCACATTACAGCCTTTCAATTGATACCACACATGGCGTATCACATATAGATTATTGTGAATATGAAATATTAATATGAAAAATAATCATAAACAGTGCCCAAGACCCAGACAGAATCACACCCTGAATGCAAGTTTGATGCAGGAAGGGGTGTTACCTAAACACACCTTGATGCATCACAAAAGGGTTAAATTTGGATTTGCACCATTACAACTTTGAGCAAGCTTAAAAGATTTTAGAAAATGTCATGTGCTTGATATCTTTCCTATTCTAGACAATGCATCTGCAACTAGGTTTTCTTTCCCCTTAATATGGACTATATCCATCTCATACTCTTGGAGGGCCAGACTCCATTGGAGGAGCCTAGAATTGGTTCCCTTTGCCTTGTTCAGCCACACCAAAGGGGCATGGTCACTTAGTACTTCGAATCTCCTGTTGTACAAGTACAGCCTGAGCTGCTTAACTGCCCATACGATAGCAAAACACTCTTTTTCAATAGTTGAATAATTCTGCCCAGCAGCAGTCAAATTTTTGCTTAAATATGCAATGACATGTCTTCTGCCATCTTTCATTAGGACCACTCCCAGCCCAATGTTGGAAGCATCTGTGCTTAACTGAAATGGTTTGTCAAAGTTGGGGCTGGCCAGGATAGGCTCTCTGGACAGGGCCTCTTTGATGCTTGGAAAGCCCTTTTGCATGCCTCTGTCCATATTATCTTGTCTGGCTTTCCTTTCTTTATAAGGTCAGTTACTGGAGCAACAATATCACTGAACCCTTTTATAAACCTCCTGTAGTAATTGGCCAAACCAATAAATAATTGGACTTGCTTCTTTGTCCTTGGAGCAGGCCAGCACTTTATGGCCTCTATTTTCGAAGGCTCAGAGCGAATCACCCCATTGCCCACTCTGTGCCCCAAATAGGTCACCTCAGAGGCCCCCATCTTGCATTTGCAGGCCTTGACAGTTAAATTTGCCTCTTTAAGCCTCTGCAACACTGTTCCCACGTGGCTTATATGGTCCTGCCAGGAGCCTCTGAAGATGGCCAGATCATCTATATAAGCTCTGGCAAACTATTCTAGGCCCCTTAAAACTTCCTATAAGTCTCATAAATATGGCTCTCGAATTCCTTAGCCCAAAAGGTAGGACTTCAAACTCTTACAGCCCAGATTCCACTATAGAAGCTGATTTTTCCTTGGTATCTGCATCGAAAGCGATCTGTCAGTATCCTCATGTCAGATCCATCGTGCTTATGAACTTTGCCCCACCCCCACCCCCAGGGCGTCCAGCAAATTATCTACCCTGGGCATAGGATATGGATCCAGCTGTGTGATAGGAGTCAGCTTCCTATAATCCACAAAAAACCTCATGGTCTTATTCTTTTGGGGCACCATAACAATAGGGGATGCCCAAGGGCTTGTAGACCTAGTAATCACTTGCATAGCTAGCATGCTTTCCACCTCCTTCTGAATTTTTCTTCATTATGCCCTTTGGCCTGTATGCTCTCCTGGTGCAGGGCAAGGTCCTACAGTCTGGATGGAGTGAGTTATGATGTTCATCCATCCAGGTTGGTTGAAAAATGTCTGTTTATGGCATCTCAGTAAATCTAACATTTCATTTCTCTGGGTGGGTGTCAAATCTTCCCCCATCTCAATGGCCTCTAGCGGAGATTCCTCTCTACTCTCTGCAATCATTTCTACCAAAGGCATAGACCAACCGTCCTTTTCCGCACAGCAAATCGTATTCACAGCTACTGCTCACCCTTGGTAGGCCTTCAGTCTATTTATGTGTACCATCTGCAAGTTCCCTCTGCCATGGGGCCACTTTACATTATGGGTGACTTTGTTAACTCTCTCCGCTATCTCATAAGGTCCATTCCATACATCTTGCATTTTATTCCTCCTTAATGGGTCCAGCACCAGTACCATATCTACAATTTCAAACAACTTTTCCTCTGCCTGCTTATCATACCAGGCCTCCTGAGCTTCCTGGCTTCCCTTAAGGTTTTTCTGAACCAGCTCCATCATGTCCTGCAACCTTTCTCTAAACTGTGACACATATTCCCCCATTGGCTGTTCTGATACCTCTAGATTACCTTCTAAGGAATCCCAAATCAGATCCTGGGGGCCCCTCACCTGCTTTCCATATAGCAGCTCAAAGGGAGTGAATCCGCTAGACTCCTGCAGTACACTCCTGTATACATATAGCAAAAAGGGAAGCAAGACATCCCAGTCATTCTGGCATCTGTCCACATACATCCTCAACATGGACTTTAACATCCCATAAAACCTTTCTACCAAACCATTTGTCTCTGGGTGATATGGGGCAGCCTTCTGGTGCCTCACCCCACACATTTCCCAAAGCTGTTTAAATATAGTGGACATAAAGTTGGCATGCCAGTCTGATAAGATTTCCCTTGGAAAACCCACTCTGTTGAATATGGTACACAGGGCTATAGCCACTGTTTCAGTCTCCACGTTAGATAAGGCCATTGCCTCTGGGTACCTGGTGGCAAAGTCTACCAGCACCAGAATATATTTCCTCCCATTCCTGGACAGCTCAAGTAGTGGGCCCCACAATGTCCACAAATAACCTGGCGAATGCCTCCCCAATGATGGGCAGAGGCTGTAGGGATGCCTTCTTGGGACCCTTCACACTCTTGCACTTCTGACACAAACCACAGCTCCTGCAATAATTTCTCACCGAGATATACGTGCAAGGCCAAAAGAAGTTTTGCTTCAGTCTCTCATAACTCTTTTCAATGTCCATATGCCCTGCAAAAGGACCATCATGAACCAGTTTCAACAGGTCACCTCTGTGTCTCTCTGGGACCACAAGTGGCTTGCAGTTCTCACTGCACAACTGCTTCTTGCCTTTAAAGGGCTCCCTGTACAGCAGATCCTCCTGCATGAAAAACCTCCCTGCCCCCTCCTCTGCTGAGGCTGAGTCTCGAGCAACCATTCTGGCCCCCTCCAAAGAAATGTCCTCCCGCTGGGCCCTGACAAACTCTCTCTGGACTTCAACTGAGCCCAGAGCCACTTTGGGACTGTCTGACCCCACCTTCCCTGCTTCTCAGCTGGCCACTGACAAGACCATCCGCATCCTGACTATACCTTCCCTGTAACCCGGTTACTGCATTCACACTATCAGTGACCCCAACATCATTTCCTATTAGCACATCTGCTGGGAGGAGTTGTCAGACTCCAACCACCATGTCTCCCATAAATCCTTCCCATTCCAAATGGATCTTAGCTAGGGGCACCTTTACCCTATATTCTGACAGTGCCACCAAGTCCACGCTATGGTGTGGCAAGTAATCCTCCTCCTAGATTAATTCCCTCTTCACTAGGGTAATCTCTGAGGCTGTATCGCTCATCTAGTACATACAATACCATTGATTCTGGCACTCTTTATGAATTTTTCATTTCCCTTCCATACATCTGTCCTTACATAGTGGGTGAGGTAAACTCCCTCCCCCTCACTGGGGACTACCAGTGTAGCAGCATTCACTGCTGCAATATTCAGGTCTGACCCCAAGGTGGCATCATCCACCAGCATCCGGTCTGTCTCCATACCCAGAGAGATTGCATTGGAAGTGATAATAAATTGAGTAGTTCCTGGCCCCTGGGCATTCCTATTTTCCAGACTGGGGCAGTTGGGTCTTATATGGCCTGCACTCCCACACAGATAGCACATAGATTGGTTTCCCCTTGGTGGAGAGGCCTTAGACTCTGGGACAGTATAAATCTTCTTAGCCAGTTGGGAGCTAATCCTATTCTTGGGCCCATCCTCCCTTTTAGATTGTGAGGGTTGCTTTTCCCTTGAGGCTTGTACCTGTCCTGGTTCCTGTTCTGGAAGAAATCATCAGCAATCTCAGCTGCCTCCAAAATGGTATTGGGCTTCTTATCAAGCACAGCTGCCTTGATATAGTGGGGAGGTATTTCCAGAAGCTGCTCCCTGGCAAACAAATCAACCACCTTGTCATAACTACCATGAGTCCCCACCCCCATGAGCCATTTTTTTCAAATACCCCAGTAGCTTGTGAGCCATTTCTGTATAGGTAACATTATCAGATCGCTTATAATCTCTAAATTTTAACTGTTAAGACTCAGTAGTAATTTTAAACCTTCACAATACAGTTTCTTTAAACTTTACATAATCTAATCCATCATTTAATTCCATATCATTAAATACCTCTCTGACCCTCTCAGACAGTCTGGTGAGGAGAACAGACATCCTCCTCTCATCAGGGATTTTATGCAGCTCACACAGTCTTTCAAATGTATGTAAAAATCCCTCAATGCCCTTGTCGTCTTTGAGAGGGAGACAGATTCTTTCCCACTCCTTGATGGAGGAAGTCAAGGAACTTTCAGATGAAGGTAGATCTTTTTTCCCACCCTGGATCTGGAGCTGGATCCAGCCCAGCCTTTTCTCTGCTGCCATCTTCTTCAGATGCCTTTGGTGAGCTTTATCTTCAGCTGCTTCTGTCATCCACATCTCCTCCATTTGCCATCAACATGCTTTTTCTTCAGCTGCATCCTTCATCTCTTGCCTTTTTTGTTGTTCCAACAAGAAAAGCTCCATCAAACCCTTCTCTCTCTGTAAATGCTGGTCCTTGCCTGGGTCTGGTTGCTCACTCTCTTTTGCACCACTCACAGCCAAGCCTGGATGAAGCAGGGCTCCTGTTTTCTGATCATAGTCCATAAGCAGATCTCTCAACTTCTGTTTGCAGACATTGCCCTTAATGGTTATTTCTCTTTCCTTACACAACTGTCTGAGCTCTCTTGTGCTCATATCTTTATATGATTGCCACTCACTCATTATGACCACTTTAACTTTCAACTCTCTGGGTAAGTCCACACAGGCTTCTTATTTCAAAACAACAGAGGTTGTTTCAAAATAAGAAGTGGCATGTCCACACGATGCACCGTTATTTTGAAACAACGGGACCTGTTGTTTTGAAATAACAGCTGTTATTTTGAAACAGTTAAACCTCGCATCTAATCGAAATAGCCGTTGTTTCAAAACACCACCATTGTTTCGTAACAGCTGTTTTGAAACAACATGTCCAAACAGCCTTGTTTCGAAATAACCATTTTGAAACAACAGCTATTTTGAAAGCAGGCTTTCCCTTAATTCAAATTAACAAACTGTTAATTTGAATTAACTTATTTCAAAATAAGGACTTTATTTCAAAATAACTTATTTTGAAATGGGTTATTTTGAAATAATGATGTATGTGTGGACATAGCCTCTCAGTATCAAATATTAAAATTTAGGAATAGAGTGGGGTCCTGATCCCAAAACCCAAATGTTCTAATATGGTGGATCCTTCCAAGACTACACCAATATGACCCGGGCCTCCTGGGATAACCTTCTGAATGTGCCAAGATCAAGGCAAGCTGCAAAACCAGGGACCAAACCCCCAAACCACTAGCAGGTGGTACTTAAACCAGTCTCCCAGTCAGTAACAAAACATGCTTCTGATTCCCCACTCTGGTCATCACCAAGCATAGCAAAACAGAAACAGCCCCCTTACTGCACATCAGTTCCTGTGGTCCCCTTAAGCCACCGGGTCTCTTCAAGAAATAGATTCTCCTGACCCCAAAGGGCCAGCCACATCACCCGGAACAATATAGGCTTGGATCTTACAGAAATTACCAAGATGCCAGCCAATCCATTAGTCAATACAACTAAAGGAAAACAAACAAAATATGAAAGATGTTAAAAGGTCAAAGTGAATCACATACATACAAATGATTTAGAGTCCATAGAAAGCATATCCTTGAAGATCCTGTAGTTGGCAGATTAGCCCCACTCCTCTAGCATGCACCCAGCAGCAGCAGCTGGGTGGGTCTCAGTCCTTTGTTCAGTCCCAGGAAAACAGTTCTAGAGGAGGGTGTTGGTTGCAGACAGAATGAAGACTAAAGGCAAAATGGAGATGAATCCCCTGCCATTTATTTCAGAATCCTTGCCAGATCAAAATGGAGTTGTGCCACGTGGTCAGTCTGGGTAGATGGTCAAACAGGTTTTCTCTTGGGCCCACTGCAGCTAGCTAGGGGCCCCTCCTCATGGGCCATTAGTATGACAATAATTTGCAGATGCTCAGTCTGGGATTGCCTCAGCTCAAACAACTTGTAACACACATAAAACGAATAAGATTCCTAATTTCTAATTCAAATATGATACCTACATATAAATCATATAATCATTCCTAGCACATCACAGCCTTTCTATTAATACTGGACATAGCATATCACATATGGATTATTGTGAATATGAAATATTAATATGAAAAATAAACATAAACAATCCCCGAGACCCAGACAGCATCACATTGTCTGCATATAACTAGTGTACCTCTGTGTACCCCTCCTGGGGGGGGGAGGGCAGGTTTGGAACTATCCCCAGGTCTGGGGGTGGCCCAGCCCACAGGTTATGGGGAGAGCTGGGAAGGAGTTAAGCTATCTGTGGAGAGTTCAACATAGCACTCTAGTGGCCCAGTGGGCACCTTGACAATACAGCCAGGACAACCATCATAGATGTGTAGGGCTGAAGGAGAGGTCAAGAAATCATCAAGTCCAGCTCTCTACACCAAGGCAGGATCAAGTAAACCAAGACTATCACAGCAGGTGATTGTCGAGACTGTTCTTAGAAATCACCATTGATACAAATTTTACAGCCTACCTTGAAAGCCTGCTCCAGAACTTATTTTCACTATAAAGTTGTTCCTGATATCTACCCTAAATTTCCTTCATTGCAGACTAAGCCCATTATTACTTATCCAATATTCAGAGGACAGGGAGGACAGTTAATTACTGTCCTCTTTATAAAAGCTATTAGCATATTAGAAAGTTGCCAAGATCCAAAGGGGCAGTCATGTTAGTCTAGTTCAGTAACCAAACAAACAAGGAGTGCTGTGGCACTTAAAAACTAACAAATTTATTTATTGCATGAGCTTTCATGGGAGAAAATACCACTTTGTCAGATACTTTGAAGAAGTCTTTAAGTTAGTCTTTAAGGCTGTGTTCACACAGCACTTTTGTTTCGAAACAACCTCATTGTTTCGATACAAAAAAAAAAAAAGCTTAAAGCCGGCAGGGAGCAGCGCTGGGCTGCGCAGAAGCCCGCTGGTGCCCGCAGCCCAGCTCGGCAGGCACCTGCAGGGAGCAGTGCCGGGCAGCACTGAACCCCGCCGGTGCCCGCAGCCCCCTGAGGAAGCGAAATAGCAGGTTCACAGTGTGAACCTGCTATTTTGTTTCCCTCCTTTTTTCTTATTTCGAAGTAACATTTTGTTAATTCAAAATATGTTATTTCGAAATAAGGCCTTATTTCGAAACAAGTTGTTTCAACACAACTTGTTTCGAAATAACCGTGTGTGTGAATACAGCCTAAGTGCCACAGGACTCCTTGTTTGTTTGTTTTTAGCATATTTGAAGACTGTTATCTGGTCCCCCTTCACTCATGGTTATTTCAAAAGAGTGTGCTTAGTTTATTAACCGTTCCTTATAGTTCCAAATGGGCAGCCATGTTACTCTAGTTCAGTAAACAAACAAACAAGGAATCCTGTGGCACTTTTAAAGACTAACAAATGTATATATTGCATGAGCTGTCTTAGGAGAAAATTCCACTTTGTCAAACATTTTGAAGTGTCTGATGAAGTGGAATTTTTCTCCCATGAAAGCTCATGTGGTAAATGCATTTGTTAGCCTTTAAAAGTGCTACTGGCCTCCTTGTTCGCTGTCCTTATAAGTCAAGTTTTCTAAAGCTTTTTTTTTTTTTCATTTTTGTTGCTTTCCTTTGGAATCTCTTCTGTTTGTCCACACTTTTCTTAGAGTGGTGTCCAAACTTAGCTACTCCAACTGAGGCCTCATGCATACTGAGTAGTTTGGGATAATTACCACCTGTCTTATGAACAATACCCCTCTTTATACATCCAGAATGCTATTAGCATTATCTGCGACTGCATCACCTTGTTGACTTGTATTCAATTTGTGATTCTTTATAACCTCGGATTCTCTTCAGCAGTACTACTTTAGTCAGTCATTCCCCATTGTGCATTTGATTTTTTTTCCCCCTTCCTAAGTGAAGTATTTTGCACTTACCTTTCCTGAATTTCATCTAGTTTAATTCAGATCAGTTCTCCAGTTTGTCTAGGACATTTTGAATTGTGATTCTGTCCAGAGTGCTTGCAGTCCTTCTGAGCTTGATGTTATCTGTAAATTTTGTACTCTCCATTCTATTTCTAAGTCATTTGTGAAAACATTAAATAGCATTGGACACAGGTCTGGTCCCCTGCTGGACCCCCATCTGCCATATGGCATTGATAGCTAACTTTGAGTACAGTCTGTCAATCAATTTTGCACCCACCTTACAGAAGTGTCTTCCAAACAGTCCTTCCCTTCTTTGCTTCTGGGAATGTCATGTGGGACAGTCAAAAGACATACTGAAATCAGTATACATCATGTCTATTGATTGTCCCAGTAATGTTGTCAAAGAAGGAAATTGGATTGATTCGGCATGATTTGTTCTTGGCAAACCCATGCTGGCTACTCTTTATAACTCTATTATCCTCTAGGTGCCTTCTTCAATAAAATGTTTGTGTATTGACAGATATTAAAGTTAGACTAATAGGTTTATAACTCCCTTGGTCCTCTTTTTAAAGGTAAGTATTATGGTTTACCTTTGTCAATCTTCTGGAACATCTTAGGTTGTTGAAAATAATTGCTAATGATTTCGATATTGCTTTGTTTAGCTCCTTCAACACCTTAACGATAAATTTGATCAGGTCTTGCCACCTTGAATATATCCAACTTATTAACTTTTTTTTTTCAAATTTGGTCTTTCCCTGTATTGTCCTGTTCCTTCTTTCTTGTTAATATTGTGTTGTTGTCATTAAGCTTTTCAGTGAAGACTGAAGTAAAATAGGCAGTTAACATCTCAGCTTTCTTGATGTTGTCAGTTCTCCTTCCTTGCTAAGTAGAGGATCAACACTTTCTCTTCTCTTTCTCTTCTTATTGTCTTTATGTCCCTTGCTATGTGTAAATGATTTTATGCCTTTCTGATTTTGTCCCTATCTCCTTGTGCTATTCTTTTGTACTCCTCCTGCACAATTTCTCCATGTCTCCACTTTTTATAGAACTCCTTTTTGATTTTTCAGGTCATTCTTACTGACCTTTTGCTGTTCTTATATCTCCTTTGTGTCAGGATAATTTGCAGTTATCTTTAACACTATCTCTTTAGAAACGGCAAGCCCTCCTTTTGCCTTTAAATTTTCTTCCCTTCGGACTAAGCTACCAATTTCATGAGTTTGTTAGTCAACTTTCTGAAAGTTCATGCTCCTCATACTACTGCTCTCACTCCTTTCTTTCCTTAGACTCGTGAACTCTATTATTTCATATCACTTTCACTCAAATTGCCTTCCACATTCAGATCTGCTATCACTTCCTCCCTGCTAGTCAGAATCACATCCCCTGGTTACCACCTTCATTTTCTGAAACAGAAAGTTGTCACCAGTATGTTCCAAGAATTTACTGGAAGTTTGGCATTTTACCATATTACTTTTCTAACAGATGTTTGAATAATTAAAGTCCCTTGTTACTACTAGGTCTTGTGTTTTGGATATTTCTGTTATTTGTTCTAGAAATGCCTCATCCACTTGATTTAGTGGTCTATAGTAGGACCTCACCACGGCTGTACTGCTATTCTTTATCCCTTTATATAGGTATTTTAAAATGGTCTGCCTCTCACCTCTTTCTGGACCTCAGAGCACATTTTATATATTCATGGATAATGCAACACCTCTTTCCTTTTTAACCTGCCTATCCTTCCTGAATGTTATATCCTCTATGCCAATAGTCCTGTCCTGAGACCTACAGCATTATCTCTCTCAAATGCAATTGTCATCATTTAGCTTAATGTAATACTTCCAGTTCTTCCTCTTTGTTCCCAATGTTCCTGGCTTTTGTATATAGGCACTGCAAATGTTGACCAGATTCCTCCACTGCTTTCTTTCTTGTTGTTCCTATGACTCTTCTAAATTTCCACATCGACCTCTTTCCCCGCAACAGGTGCATAGCTAAACATAAATATGGGGGGGGCAGGTCTTCGATCCGTTCCATTCCCTGAGCCCTTCCTTGACTCTCTGGTCCTTGCTGCCCCTGGCTGACCCCCTTCCCTGTGCTCTTTCCCTGCCGGGCCAGTGTGCCTGCCCCCCAGACTCCCCCACCTCATCTCTTTTACCTGGCTGCCAGAGGGAGAGCAGGGCCGTGGCATAGGCTGAGGCTCCCAGGATGACCCTGTTCTCAGCATGCTCAGAGCAAGGTCAGGTCAGGGCAGGAGTTTTAAAAACTCCCAGGCCCAGGTTGGGGCAGCTCCCTCCCAGCCAGAAGACTCTGTCTTCTGGCCGGGTAGAGGCCATGGCTGCCGGATGCCTGCTGCACGGACAGTGTTCCCTGCACAGCAGCGTGATGGTGCACCTCTGTTCAGTTCAGAGGCAAGGTAATCAGGGGCTAGCCCTGAGTTTCAGGGGGCCTGAGGCCCCCAGATCCCCCACCCAGTGATGCCCCTACCCCCCAACATCTAGCCCTCTGAATCTGTCCCACTTTTTTTTTTAAAGTTACCATGAGGGAAGGGAGGTTGCTAGGCATCTGTTGATGCCACCCTTTTCACTGGAGGTGATGAGTAAATGAGCAACAGGGAACATTCCAGATACTTCTTCTCTTGCTGTAAATGTGAAAATCTGTCCTTTGTGATCTATCCTCTATTCCCTTATTCCAGTTTCTTCTTTCTTTATCTCTTGTGTCAATCCAGAGGACATGACCCTGGATCCTGAGACAGCTCATCCCAATCTGATGCTCTCAGAGAACCTCAAGAGCGTGCACTTCATCAACACCTGCCAGGTGCTTCCTGACACCCCGTGTCGCTTCACCCTCTACCCCTGCATGCTGGGATCAGCCACTTACATCTCAGGTTGGCACTACTGGGAGGTGGATGTGAGCAAACAAGACCCAGTGGGCCCTGGGAGTTTCCTATGAGTCAGTTAGTCACAAGGCCAAGGACGACACAAAGCCGGAGACTGGCTACTGGTGGGTGAGGCGCTGGAATGGGAAGTACATGACCACCACTACCCCCTTCACTCTGCTGCACTTGTGCATCAAGCCAAAGCATGTGAGAGTGTTCCCGGACTACAAAGATGGGAAGGTTTCCTTTTATAATGTGACTGACCACTCTCACATCTATACCTTCACTGTTGAGTTTGCTAAGCCTGTCTGTCCCTTCTTCCGCAAAGGGATCTGCTTTGGGCATGTGAACACTGCCCCCCTTGTCACCTGCCAGCCTTTGGATTGGGACTAAACTTCTCCCATCTCTTCCTCTTCCCAGCCCTTGGCCTAGGTGTGACTGTAAACAGCACCAGCAGCCAGACCTTGATTTGATAGAAGAGTCTGACTCTCCAAATGACACCCATGTGCCCCAAGCCCTTCTTGTCCCCAGCAGCCTGCAGTGCCAGAATCAGACCCCCACGGGCAATGATCCTGATCTCACTTGGGTAGGCATGTTCAAACATTTTGTATTCCCCTCCTAGTTAACAAATCAAAGCTGACCCAGCTACCCGAATTACACCCACTTTTCGATGCCGCTGATCACAAGAAGCAAGATTTTCCAGGTGTATCTCTCCTTAGCGCTTTAGCAGAAACCCAATTACATAGGTCCCCCCGGCCCCCATATGGTGCATTATTTCCTTGAAGACCTATCTCAAGCGCTGTGCAAGTTGTACGTAAATATCACTTTGGACTGATAGAAATAGTGGGACGGTTTCTGAGATCCTACCTCCATTCTCCAACCTATCTTTTTGTATTTCTGTTTGTAATTTGTCTAGTCCTAACTAGTGTTCTTTAGACATCTGTTCCTTATGTCTGATAGTTTTGCAGTAAATTGTTTTGGAGGTTTTGGAAATGGATGTTTCTTTCTTTGTAGCTTGAGCTGCACTGTAGTGTTTTAAGGTCTCAGTGCTGTAAATCGGTAATTCTCAACCTCTTCCCTACTTGGAAATTGTGTACACACTCCTATGTAGCAACACAGGGAGTCATGACTGTCCTGCCCTTCCTGACACAAATTGTTCTGAGCTAGGGTTATGATCATCCTGTAATGTTTGTCTAATCGGTCATTTCATTGCTTCACTTATCCTCTACTGCAATGGTTTTCAACCTTCTGTGAGTCACAACACACTTAGCAGCATGTTGCAACCCAAGAGGGCACAACAGCCGGCCTCCCAGGGCAAATTTAGCCATTTCCCCAGCTCCCCATGACACACTTACTGCTGTGTGGTAAAACAGTAATGTGCCCCAACACAGTGGTTGAAAACCACTGCTCTACTGGATAGGATCAGTTTCTCAGCTGAGTGTCATGACACTGTCTATTACTAGGCATATAAAAGCAATTCCTCTCTTGCTTCAGTAAAAGGAGCCTTCTTTGTTGGTTCAGGGGGAGCAGAGGGAGGTTAACACTGTTGCCCTTCATATACTCCTTTCCGTTTGCAAAGCCGACATGCTTTACAGAGAAAGAAATAGAGATTTGGGGTTTGAAGAGGATTTCCTGATGTGAGTTAGGGTAGAACATGGGACACAGAAACCAGATGTCCTGACTACAGTCTTCTTCTTTGATTGACCACCATGACTTTGAACTACAAATAGCATTTGGGGGTCCTGACTCCCATTCCTATCACTTTCTGCTCTATTTCCTTCTACCAACTGTCAATAATTAGGAATTTGAATTGGGTCCAGAATTAGGTCTCCCTCTGTAGAGTTGGTAAGAAATATTATATGGGAAAGATTCAAAGAAAGTATTTTGATGATTTAAAATAGATTCAAGGGTTTAAATGATAGTTGGGCACCCAACTTCCATTGATTTACAGTTGGCTCTATTTTTAAAAATGCTGAATGTTCAAGCTTCTGTTGACATCACAAGGAGATTTTGGGTGCTCAGCAGTTTTTGAGACACACATTTAGACCCAAATATGAATTTAGCAAACCAAATTGAGGCACACATTTTTTGAAGTTCTGAAATTTTAGTGTTTGCTTTTCATCCTGGCTCTTTAGTTTTTTGTGGAGGTTTTGTGGGGGTTTGGGGTGTTTTTCTTTGAGAATTTATTGTTCAAAATATGATATTTTGGCATATCCCAACCAGAAAACTTTCATCTTGGATTGTTGAGGTGAATTGAGATGTTTTCCTTCAGGTCAAACTAGTATTCATCTGCAACTGCTTGGGCAGCTGTAGTGCCTTCTGGGGACTGTAGTTTTGTGCCTCGTACGTCCATTCTTTCCTTTGAGCAGTGCTGCTCTAGCTGATTCAATTTCCCATGATTCATAATAGTCTTCCCTTCTGGTGACAGGCTATGGTGTATCATAGGAGTTCTATAAACACAGTATGTTAGGGGAGATGAGGTTCAACCAAGGACTCGCCCTCAGAGAGAACAATAAGATCAGGAGCGACTCAAACTATGATTGCCATAAGGGACCATAGGTTAGATGGATGAAGAAATTTAATGTAGAAATTATTCAAAATATAGTATGTGTTTGAGATTTCTCACTTTAGGAAATTATAATTTTTCTTCTACATTTTCATATGGAAAATTTCACTTCTATGGAAAGTAGTAGCTGAAAAAACACTATGCACAACCAGTTGTGTTCTAGTTTTCACAATCATGCACAACTATTTTATTATTTCTATTCTGGTAACTCCCTACATGAGGTGTTTGTATACATAGACTGTAAAAGACAATCTCTGCTCCAAAATGCTTGCAATATTTTTATACTGAAACATTTTCTATTAAAGAAAAAAATCAGGGGATAATTCATTGAAAATGTTTATCTTTTTGAAGATTTCACTGCTTTATCATTACATATCATTTAGAAATAATTTTAAATAGAGAAATTTAGATTGAGGAATCTGAATCATGTAAAAGAAATCCATCACTCCAGGCTTACATGCAATTTGATGTTTTTGTTCCTTTTAAGTCAGGTTCTAAACAATATTTTAGGGAGTAATTTTTTTCTTATGGTTGATGCCAGAGCATCTTTCATCTCCTTGTTCCTCAGGCTGTAGATCAGGGGGTTCAGCATGGGGATCACCAGAGTATAAAACACAGAGACAATTTTGCCCTGTTCAAGCAACTCCTCTGACTGAGGTAGGCCATAAATGCAAATAGCTGTCCCATAGAACACAATGACAGCTGTGAGATGAGAGGTACATGTGGAGAAGGCTTTGCGCCTGCCCTCGGTGGAGTTAATACTCAGGATGGTGATGAGGATGTAAATGTAGGACACAAGAATAATTGAAAATGTGGTGAGGGCAATAACCCCACAGAAGATAAAAAGCACTAGTTCTGAAATATAGGTGCTGGAGCAAGAGAGCTTGACAACTGCAGGGATGTCACAGAAGAAATGATTGATAACATTGGAGCCACAAAAAGATAATCGAAAGGCACCACTTGTTTGAACTGAAGCACCAATGATACCCAAGATAAATGACCCAGTGACTAGCTGTGCACAGAACCTTGGGGCCATGATAGTCATATAGAGCAGAGGGTTACAGATGGCTACGTAACGGTCATAAGCCATCACTGCCAGAAGGAAACATTCTGTGGTTATTAGTGTGGTGAAGAAAAACATTTGAGTGGCACATCCTGTGTAAGGGATTGACTTCTTCTCTGATAAAAAATTCTGCAGGGCCTTGGGGGCAATGGCTGAGGAGTAACAGAGGTCAACAAAAGCCAAATTACTGAGAAAGAAGTACATGGGTATGTGGAGATGGGGATTAATCCTGATTAGCACAATCATTCCAACATTTCCTACCATTGTGCTGATGTAGATTATTAGAAACACAATGAACACAGTAGACTTCAGCTCTGAATGGTTGGTGAATCCCAGAAGAATGAATTCGGTCACTGTAGTGTGGTTTTCCGCAGCCATGCATTCAGTATCGAGCATCTTCCATAAAAATATTAAAATACATTGGAAATAATTAGAGATGGTCTTAAGCAAAACAGTCTTGGAATCATGATTTTTTATTTAAGTAATCCCTCCCCAGAGACATTAAAAGTGCACAAGTCCTTTAAAATCCCTCAGAAATACACTAGAGCTAGTGATAAGTGAGAAGCATTTCATAATCACAAGCAGTTTTGAGTGCACATTAGAAGTAGGACAACTGGGCCATGACTTACATTCAAAGGAAAGGGCAGAATTCGCAAACACTCAGTAAATGTTTTCAAAACCTTGAGACTAGAGGCTAGTCTTCACTGATAGTGGCAAATCATTGTCAGATCGATTTTCCCAGTCAACTGATTGGGTCTGTGAAGACCCAATCAGCTGATCAAAAATTTGATCACTGAAAACTATCCCAGCAATTGGAGTAGCACCAAATCAAAGGGAGGATGTTTTTTATTGACTCAGTGCATTGATGACACAATGGTAAGTAGGCAGTAAGCAGTTGAAGGGAGACGCACAAGGTATTTTAAGTAATTTGCCAAGTTCCAAAGGCGCAGCTGTGTTAGTCTAGTTCTGCAAAACAAGTAAGGAGTACTGTGTCGCTTAAAGAATTTACGTATCTCTTTTCAACTGCCACCAAAATCCCACCACGGTGTAGAGCTGTCCTAGCTGAGGGAACGAGGAAGCTGTTGCAGATAAATAAATGAATCTTTCTCTGTCTTTAGCAACACATTTAGGGGCTGCAGCAGGGTTCATAACTGATTTTGCTTGGTTGAAAGGGAGGGTTCAGCTTTAAAAAGTCTGGACAAAGCTGCCCTATGTGACACTAGGCGCTAAACAACTTCTACACACACTATGCCTTGGGTGACTCATGTCCAGCACAACCAGTGAATGGGAGTCAAAATATGGTTTAAGGTTTTCTAAATTATTTTCCACAGTAACATATTGTGGCAGACAGTTTGAAAAGTTAATCATAGTACTGAGGAAATTTATCCAAAGACTAACTATAATGCTGCATTCAAAATTATCTCCTTCTGTGCTTAATTCATTTTTGAACTATGTATTGGAGCATCACAGCCCCGGAGCCATGGTTGCTAAGAAAAAATAATATAGGTAATGAAATTGCATTTCAGGGCAAAACTTGGTTTAATGAAACTAGAAAATCATTTCTTAAACCTGTCTCTGTTTTTAAATAAATTTATTCTTAACCTTCGGTTTTTTTCCCCAATATTAACATGTATTTAATTTTCCTTACTTGCCTGTCATAAACTCATTACTTTTATTTTTAGCTCTCACTGGTTGTTTATTTACTTGTTTTTATCTAATAGTATCTGCCAGGAAAAAAAAATAGGGTGTTAGAATCACATATTAGCTGCAGCCTATCTTTTAATTTTTAGGCCTAGTGATTGTGGCAGTTTCCTGGGATGTGGGAGTTCCAAGTAGCTACTTTATAGCAGTGATTTGAATCCACATTTTCCTCCTTGGAAGCACAAGCCTAAGTAACTGTGAGCTGCTCTCTCAATCTCTCCTGTTAAACCTGTCCCACTTTGTCTATTATCATTGGAATAGGGATTTAAAATTGTGTGCCCACTATTGTAGGTGAGTGCCCTAAAACACTTCAGGCCACAGCATCAGTCTCAGCTTCTTTGCCTCTCTGGCCCAATGACTATTCCAGTAGTTTATACATAGTATAACTGTTTCAACAGGGGAGATGGAGAAAGTCCTGCCTAAGCATGTTCTATAGCCTAGGCATTATACTACTTAGCAGCTGGAAGACCATAGTTCAAATGTCTAGTCCAGAGCTGGGAATTGAAAACTGTCTTCCGCTATCCCAAATATGTTTTCTAACCACTGGGCTACAAGTTACAAGCTGGGTTTCTCCTCCAGCAGTTTTCTAAATCTAGCCCTTTAAAAATACCCAGAAACAAAACGCTTCAGCCTGAATAAGATTTTCCATTGTTTCCAAAATGGACTTTTTGGATATGCCAGGGTTTTTTATTTTATTTTATTTTTCAGAAATTTCAGATTCAGTTGATGCAAATCAGTTTCCCCCACCCCGACCCCCAAAACTGACAGCAAGCCAAGAATCAGCTCTTTAATCCAAATTGTACCATCTCATGCTTTTTTAGTTTTGGACAGACCTGGTTCAGTCCCTGGTTTGTCAGATAAGGTAGTGGCCATCACGGCACCACTAAACTTGCAAAATAAAAATAAATAAATAAAAGAAAGAGGATGTTAATCAAAAAAAAAAAACCACTGAAGACAAAAATGAAAGAGATTAAAACCCCTCTATGTGGTACAAATGACAGTTAGAAAACAAGAACAGAATTTCAGATGTCTGAATAAAAAAATGGTGATTACAACAGTACGGCTGAAGAGCAAATCTTAAGTGATTGCTTCAGTCAAGCAGAGAGAGAGACTTCAAAAAATCAAGTCCGAGGTCAGGTCTACATTGCCTGCCATTTTCAGCAGCAGTCAAATGGAGATACACAAGTTACTTAAAAATAACTTGCATACTTTTATGCATTTAACAGTTTAACAACTGAATATTTCTGCAGTCCAAAGGCTAAGTTAAAAGAACAAGTAATTAATAAAAACTGTGTGGTTTCTTATCTGTCAATTTCAAAGCTCTTTAACCATCATTATACTCCATTCTAGAGATTGGGGAAACTCAGGCAGACAGAGTTTTAAGGAAAGTCATACAGCAAGTCAATAGCAGAGCAAAGAATAGAATATAGGGCTTCTATATCACAGCCCACACCTTTTCTTTTTTTCCAGTTGACCACACTGCCTTGTGTATAAGAAAGCTGAATTAACACACTGGGCTACTTTGTTCATTATTAAACTGACAAACATAATGAAACAGGGAATGAATTAAGAAGGTATTAATTTCAATTTCTGAGTCATTGTAGTTTAGTTTTTATGCATTGTATCTGATTACACATTTGTCTTCACTCTGAAAACAGCTATTGTTTGACTTTCTCTGGAAAATACCATCTATTGTACCACTGAAGACATTCAGAAAGAAAGATCTTCATGCTAGCTTCAGTGTAACCCATAACCATAAAACCTACCTGCAGCAAAAAGATTCTAATCCACTCAAATTCTAAAGGATCTGTTTTTTGGTCTGGTAGAGGTCTTTATTACGGGTTTTGGTCCTCATTGAAGATGTGGTTCTCTTGACACCTTTCTCAGGACACAACCTCAAGCAGCTACTTCAGTTGCAATTAAGAGCAACCTTTGTTCCTTTTGAATCAGTAAAACCCTAGGGAAATTCTTAACAAAGTTTCTTGAAACTTCTCTTTTTGAAGTAATTTATATTCACTACTCTATGCCACATATTGCATAGGATTTGTTTTGAAACAACGCCATGCGAACATGTTGTTTTGAAACAACAGTGGTTTCAAAACGACTTGTTTTGAAACAACCGTCATCTGAACATGTTCTTTCGAAACGACGGTGAGTCATTTTGAAATAACTGTTGTCCGGAATTGCTATTTCGATTCCAGCTTTTCTCCTTATTTCGAAGTGACTTTTTTGCTAATTCAAAATAAGTCATTTCGAAATAAGGCGTTATTTCGATACAAGTTGTTTCGAAACAACCGTATCGAAATAACCCCCTGTGTGTGAACACAGCCATAGTGCCCCTCTCCTGAATCGAAATAGGAAGTCCTGTGTCTGGACATGCTATTTCGATTTGGGGTTTTTTGGTGTGGACCTGTTAAATCAATTTAACTTATATCCATTTAATAACTTTTATATGTGGACATAAGCACAGACTCTAAGGTCAGAAGGAACCAAAATGATCATCTAGTCTGACCTTCTACACAATGTAGGCCACAAGAACCTGAACCACCCACTCCTGTTATAAACCCCTAACCTATGACTGAGTTATTAAAGTCCTCAAATAACGATTTAAAGACTTTAAAGTAAAGAGAATCCAGTAGCAAGTGACCTGTGCCCCATGCTATAAGGGAAGCTTTTTATTGGTTTGGAGGCTAACTCTGCTTAATACAACTGTAAAGATGTAGAAGTGTCTAATATCTCAGTGCTATGATTCTTCAGAAAGCACACTATGAAAAATCACACTTTATTGACATACCTGATTACTGTATTACACCTCAACTACTATTTGGCAGTCTCCTAATGAAATATAACTTTTATAGAAAGAGCAGTAGACCCAGAGATTGACATAGACACTGGCTGCACCACAAAAGCACTGTGTATATTGCTCTGAAACCATAACGTCTTTTAGTTTTCTGTGAACCACACTTTTACATTTCCATGAGTTATCCTACCATGGGATATGGCTACCTTTAGGGAGTTGACTTAAAGAGTCCTCGTTTGTTTAAGTTGACTTTATAAAATCAACTTAAGCCAGGGGACACATTTTAAAATCAACTTTAAATGGGTCCCCTGGCTTAAGTCGACTTTATAAAGTCAACTTAAATAGCTCGAGTGCACTAAGTCAACTTTATTAAGTTGATTTTAATGGACACATTGTGTTAAGTTGACTTAGTTGACTTAACCCTTAAAAAAAAACCAAAAAAAACAAGGAGTCGTGTGGCACTTGAAGACTAACAGATTGATTTTTCGCATGAGCTTTCATGGGAGAAAATCCCACTTCATCAGATGCTTCGAAGATGGGTGATGAAGTGGGATTTTCTCCCATGAAAGCTCATGTGAAAAATAAATCTGTTAGTCTTTAAGTGCCACATGACTCCTTGTTTTGTTTTGTTTTGTTTTGTTTTGTTTTGCTTTTTTTACTGGACTAGATTAACACAGCTATCCCTTTGGAAACTAACCCTTAAAGTCGACTTCAAAGGTAGGCTTTATTAAGTCAACTTAAGCAAGTACTTAAGTTGACCTAATGAACTCCAAATGTGGCCAGGGAGTTGCTTAAGTAGACTCTAAGGCTACTTAAGTCGACTTAAGCCTCCCATGTAGACATAACCATGGAGAGCTCAGCAGCTTGTGCACAGAGCTGCTGCAGAATGTAACAGGGGAGACGTCCACATTTTGCTCCCTCCTGGAGACTTCATATTTATTTTTTATTTTTTATGTTTCCCTTCCTCTAAAATCAAAAATGAAAATTGAAAATGTCCAAGTGGAACAACTTTGGTAGCCCAGATTGTTTTTTTCTGAGCACTTGAAAACATTAGAAAGTAAATGCTTTTTGGCCTTATAGTGTTAGATTAGCAGGCCAAACTTTAGAGGTAGTAATTTGCAAAGCCAAAAGTTTACTGAGCTTAGTTAGAACTTTCAGTGAAATTTGCATAAATTCAGGATCCAATAAGCAATGGTCAGATTATGGATCTCAGCCATGGCACATGCTTTGAGACGTCATGGAAGGATTGGTGCTACAATATAATCATCACTGGGAATTCTGGATCACTCAGACAGAATTATTGCCTGGAATCCGTGAAGATACACAGCAGCATCCCCAATACCCTTTGAATAAATGCAATGTATGTGATGGGATGATAGATAGGATGGGTTCAGATTTACTACAAAGAATTCTGTGGGTGTCTGGCTAGTGGATCTTGTCTACATGCTCAGGATCTAACTGAGCACCATATTAGGAATTAAGAAGGAATTTTCCCCAGGATCAAACTAGCAGAGATCATGAGAGATTTTCCTTGCCTTTCTATGCAGCATGGGACAAGGTTCACTTGTCATTTTAAACTAGTGGAAATGTGGCATTTGCTGTAACTTGAAATCTTAAATTCATGGTTTGATGACTTTGGAACTCAGCCAAAGGTTATGGACTCATTTCAGGAGCAGAAGAGTGAGGTTCTGTTGCCTGTGATATGCAGGAGGTCATACTAGAAGATCATGATGGTCCCTTCTGGCTTTAAAGTCTGTAACTGGTAGAATGGAAAGCAAAGGTACATTAGGGTCCAGGACACTCAGCTGAATATACTTGCTATAGAAATAGATCTCTCCCTACCTTCTCAGAACAAGGTCTCATCTAAATACATTTCCTCTAGATTCTCCTGGGAGTCTTAACCCAGAGAACAGAGTGGTCACAGGACATCCTATATCTTAGGGCATGTCTGCCATACATTGCAGCTGATGATTGTGTTGCTGGGAAATATCCAAAATTAAAAAGCTTCAGGGGTAACCATAATTCAGGCATCCTGTGGCACTCTTAAAGACTAACTAACAGAACTCCTTGTTTGTTTTGTTGAACTAGTCAAACACAGTTATCCTTTGGAACTTATAATTCAGGCATTTCCTAAATTGTGAGTGCTTGACTTTTCAACCTTGATGGAGCTTTTTGGTTTTATTTAATGTTTTACTTTGGACAAAGTCCCTAGCTTTTCTAAAATCCTAAAAATTGAAAGAAAAAAGTCATCTTGCTTACTCCATACAAATTGGCCAGTGTAGACAGAGCCATGTTTTCAGCTAGCAACCTATCATTACCCTACATTGGAGCATTAGCAAGGGTGGGAACATACGATCCAGAGAAATTCCAAAACTCTGAAAAAGATATTGTTCCAGTTCCAGATGGTGTTCTCAGGGACTTTAGCTCCCTGCCACAGATCACTGAAACTTTGATAGCTTTTATAGGGGGCTGTCCTAGATCTACAGATCCTTGAAGTCCTGCAGTCATCATCATGGGTGACAACCATATTGTGGGACTTCCACAGAGCCACAACCCTAGAAGCGCTAGGCTTCCTGATTATCAAGCAGTCCTCACTGAAGGGTGTGTTGGAGTTGATGTGAAATTCTGGGTTCCCCCAACTAGAGATATTTACATGGCATAGCTGCCACAGCACGAGAGACTCCTGGAAACCTAGAGATTTCTAGCAGCCCTTCAAGGAACCTGGGAGGAATCCAGGCAGATTTCCAGACAGAATCCTCTGTGTGTTTTGTCAGAAATTCATCTAAATTAATAAGTTTCCACAAAACACTTTGGCTATGTCTACACAGTAACTTTTATTTCGAAAAATCCCTTTCGAAATAACTTATTTTGAAATAAAATCCTTATTTTGAAATAAATTAATTTGGATTAACACTTTGTTAATCCGAATTAAGAAAATCCCTGCAAATCGAAATAGCATGCCCTGTGTGTAGACCTGCCATTTCGAATCCAGGCGAGGGGCAGCATGGGAGGTGTGGCAACATGGCCGGCTCACCGGGCCATGTTGCCGGCCATGTTGCCAGCCAGGTAGCCAACCAATCACGTACAGGTGGAACAGACAGCCCCTCCCTGCCCACCGTGACCCCCAAGCACTTGCTAGACAGATGGCAACGGCTGCCCTCTTGCTCCTGTACCATCTTCATGCACCGGGTAGACCCCCCTGGGAGCCTGGAGGGTGCCACCCTGCTGTGGGACACATTTTCCCTGAGCCTGATGAGCCCAGACCTGAGCCCCGGACCATTATCTCAATGGCCTTCGCAGCACTGGAGAAGAAACCCATGGCTGAGGCCTTACAGTGTTGAGACACAGATAGCTCACTATGCCTATAAGGGGGGGGGGGAATAAGTGTGTGCGCCTGCTCTGCCCTACCTGAAGGCCTAGAAGAGGGCCAGTAGGAGCCCCTAACAGATAAGGTATGCCAGAGGACCCGTGCTGTGCTTGCCTCCATGGTGCACAGACAGACCACACATTGGAATTTGGGGACACAAAGGATTAGATGTTGCTGGCAGGGTGCTAAGGTCAGTCGACTTGGATAAAGGGCAAGCTGTTCAGGCCAGACCGACTAGGCCAAAGGCCCCTGGCGCAGATGACTAAGGGCGGGTTGGGGTCAAGGAAGATGCTGCAATTGGGGGACCTCTCGTGCAGAGGCCAGGCCCAGGACATAATTCCCTATGGCAAGAGCTCACGATTGCGATATGTGTACTTCTTATGCCAGTAGACAAATACGTACACTCTTCTCGGGGCCCTTGGGTACTTGCCTTCAGGTCTGCAGCTGTGTAGAAATAAAGTGCCACGCTGCACTAGGTTGTGCCCCCCCCCCCACCGATAATCCCCTCATCGTACCAATAGCGCCTCGTCCCCCATCTCAGCACCAGACACCAACACAAACCGGTGGAAACGGACTGTCCAGGGAACCTGGAGCAGCAGGCACTGAAGGAGGAACCCCCCAGATTAGCAGGGGGACCATCACCCTCATCACCGAGCCCACCCCAGTCCAACGCTGAAGGCATCCGGTGATGAGGGCAGGCATCCCTGAGGACAAGAGTGTGGCCATCGCTCCCAGGAAGACAGCCACCCCTGTGTCCCACATGTCCGGTGCCCATCTCGTCAGCATCAGGAGGTCCACCGTCAGGGAACTGCTGCTGCAGCTCGCCTACGCCATCAGCCGGTCCTGCGGCCACGCCCCATCAGCTTGGAGTGCTGAAGGACAGCATCGCCGGCCCCACCACCCTGGGCTTTCCAACGTGTGGGGGGATCGTTGATGCCACCCACAGCGCCATGGGAGCCCCACCACACTGCCTGCTCCCCCTTTCTCCCCAGCCAGCCACCACCCAACCCACCCACACCCTGAAACGAACCCAATAAAACATGCCACAACTCTGGATATGGGTGAAATGTTATTTTTAATAACGGGGTATGGGAAGGTGGAACTGGGGGGCACAGGGATGTGGGGTGGGCATTTCAAACTGGGGGGCACAGGGATGTGGGGTGGGGGTTACAAACTGGGGGGCACAGGGATGTGGGGTGGGGGTTTGGGGACAACTGGGGGAGCATGTTAGGGGGGAGCTGCCCCTGGGGCAGGGCCCACAGCACCCCAGCCTTCACCGAGGCCACCCCGGGTCTGGGGGCGCCGGCAGCGAGGGGCAGCAGGGCCCCGGAGTGCTGCAGCGGGTGGAGTCCCAGGTTGGGGGGCGAGGTTTCCCCCAGGCTGCCGCAGCGTGCCCTGGATGCCCTCCAGGGCCGTCGCCTGGCGCTCCTGGGCCACTGCCTCGTGCTCCATAGCGGCAGCCAGGCTCTCCAGGGCCGCTGCAAGGTGGTCATCAGCCCCAGTGGCGCGCTGCACGTGCTGGACCAGGGCGTACTGCCGCTGTGCCTGCTCCGTGCGCCAGGCCCTGGCGGACTCCTTTGCCTCCTGGCCGAGCTCCAGGAGCAAGGTGAGGATTTCGGTGCGGGTGGTGGGCCGGGCTCGCCACCTGCGTCCTGCAGCCACTGGTGGGGGTGGGCTCCCAGGCGCTGGGCGGCAGGTGGACCGATGAGCTGCAGGGGCAAAAGAGAGAGCGGTTAGGTGTCAGCCTACTAGTGCTGGTGCGTGCAGCCTGTGAGCTGCAAACACACCTGCCCTGACAGCTAGCAGGGTTTCGAGCTGAATGGGCACTGTACCACTGCAACCGGGGGGGGCCTCGAGGCCCACGGTAGGCAGTGAGCCATTCCTGGGGGAAGTCTCCTGGGCCCATGTGACAGTCATGGTGGCTGCAGGCTCCCTGCTCTGCATGCTGCCAGGTCTGCCTGTTGCCACCCGGTGTTGACAGACGCCCCCCCTCCTGCTTGGGCATGGGACTCCGTCCCCCCATGCCTCCCTGCATCACGCCTGCACAGAAGAGCAAGCACTCCTTCCCCAGGGCCTGAGCCTCACCATCCCGGGGCAGTGCTCCCCCCGACCCACGCCCTGCACTCTGGGGTCTCCCTGCCTTGGGGGGGGGCACTTATCAACTGAGGCGTGCGATGTCCCTTTGGACTCCACTCCCTCCTGCTCCTCTGCAGGCTCAGCTGGGCTGCCGGCCTGGGGCTCCTCCTCAGGTATCAGCTCTGGCCCGGTGGCTGGTGCCTCACTGACTGGGAGGCTGCCCTCTCCCACATCCAAGGGCTCTTCGCACTCTTCAGTGGGGGCCCCCTCTGCCTCTGTGGTGCTGCTCTGGGCTTCCCCGGTGTCCTACAGCTGCCTACGGGGGGGTGGGCCACCGGGCTCAGCCCCCAGGAAGCGGTCCAGCTCCTGGAAATATGGGCAGCTGGTGGCAGCTGCTGCCCCATGGAGTGCCCGAGCATCCCATGCCCGGTAGTAGTCTTGCCGGAGGCCCTTCACCTTTGAGCACACCTGCTCTGTGGTGCGCTCAAAGTCTTCCTCTGTCAGGGCCCTGGCGATGTCTCTGTAGACATCTACATTCTGGTGGCTAGCCCTGAACCGGTGCAGAATGTCCTCCTGTGCCCAGATCCGGAGGAGGGCACAGGTCTCCA
This sequence comes from Podocnemis expansa, assembly GCA_007922195.1. Taxonomy (NCBI): domain Eukaryota; kingdom Metazoa; phylum Chordata; order Testudines; family Podocnemididae; genus Podocnemis; species Podocnemis expansa. Next base: position 529,905 of record ML682172.1, read on the forward strand.
TGGGAGACCACACGGATCCCCTCTGCTGTCCCTGTGAAGGGGCTGCACGTGCCTCTGCTGCCATGGCACACCTTCACAGGCTGGCAGCAGCAGAAACCACATGCTGGAGGGGGACTTCCTGGCCCAGGGCAACCTGGGAGGAAGGTCACCCTCCAAACCACTTTCAAAACAACGTTGTTTCGAAACAACGAGTTGTGTGGACTTGTTGTTTCGAAACGGCCGTTTCGATTCATTGTTTTGAAACGGCCGTTTTGAAACAACAAATCCACACAACCCATTGTTTCGAAACAACATTGTTTTGAAACAACGGATCAAAATGGCCGTTTCAAAAGAACAGCCATTTCGGGGGGGGGGGGGGGTTTTCTTTTTTTTTATAAAGAACGTTATTTCAAAACGACGAGTCCCGTCATTTCGAAATAGCGGTACGTCATGTAGACCTAAATCCTTTTATTTCAAAATAACGAGTGTTATTTTGAAATAAAAGTGCTGTGTAGACGTGCCCTTTGATTTTGATTAATTGGTATTTTCTGACAAAAATCTGTTTCCATCAGAAAATTCCTAATAAGCTTCATCTAAGTCGCTGGGCAAAATTTTTCAGATGGATCATTAATATAATATAATATAATATAATATAATATAATATAATATAATATAATATAATATAATAAAGATGTACGAAAATGTTTCACTAAGATAGTTTTTATATTTTCAAAACGAAATACTCCCAAATTTTTTGTTTCATAGTAAATTTCGACTTTATTTTCTATTTTCAAATGAAAGGGAGTTTCAAAATTACAGGACTTCCTATGGAATAGAAATTCCTTTTCCTGACCAGTTTTAATGTCCATCATACAATTAGGAACAGCAAAGGAAGCATAAAGGGGCCAATAATATCATAAAAAAGAATAGGTCATACAAATGTGATAGCAAAGGAGAGGGATGAAGGTTAAGTAAGGTAAGAAAAGGACTCAGGTGTGGATCTGGATCAACATCTGTTTAAAATAATAGCAGCTGGCAGGTATATTTAGGAATGGAATGCAGCCAGGTCAAGAAGCCCAGGGTAAATGAGTATAAATATGTTGTGAAGGCTACTGAACAGAATTAAAATAAAAAGAGTATCAAAGGAAGCAGCACTTAGTATGGAGGTGATGGCTATGTATCCATAGTTACAGTTGAGTTCCATCTTGTTAAAATCAAATTCTGTTGGGAAAAAAAATAATGAATGTTGGTAGTCCCAAGGTGCAGACTACATATCCAGGCTTCTTTTCTTCAAAATTTGATGAGTTTTGGTTTGGCCCATTGTATAAATAGGGGCACAAGGTTCAGCTCAAGACATGGATGTAAAACTCCAGAGCCTTCAAATTTTGGGTTGGATCTGGATTACACGTGTTTAGAGTGGAAGGGCAAAGAATGAAATGGGATTACACAGGACTCTTAAATATTATGAAAGGGGAGTAAACACAGTCAAATCCCTCACCTTCCTTTATTCCTCTAGTCATGCTTTCCACATACAAAGAACAACCACATAATTTTTACAGCTGCTTTGATTTGCTATAACAGTGTGACCTCTTAAAATGACTTACACTTCCCTGCATTTATTTCCTCCCATTCTGTAAGTGCCCCCATCTTCAAAGCATCAGGCAAAGTGGGATTTTCTCCCATGAAAGCTCATATAGTAAATAAATTTGTTAGTGTTTAAGTGCCACATGACTCCTTGATTTTTTTTCACATAATTTTAGTTGAAGGACGTGCATTATAAGTTCAAGAAAAAAATGAAAAACAAGAACAAACACAAGTAAAGTCTCACAGGAGAGCACAGTGTGTGCCTCTTCTGCAACAGACTTCATCTGAACTGGAAACAAAATGGCAATTGCTCCAAGCACAGAACAGCCTCAATGAAATATATAGCTGGATTGTCAATGGCACTTAGCAACCACAGATCCCTTTGGTCTCAGTAGTGCTCTGTAGCTCTGAAATCCAGGCTATCTAGGGCCAAATTGTGAGAGGTTCATTATGGAGCTATTCAAGGTGAATTCAGATTATCAATCTCTCCTCACGCCACATCCCCCATATTGTGGAGACTGGTATTTCCTATTTCTATGTGGCACATTATGTCATAAAGGGCACAGAGAGGTGTGTGGAGAAACAAGGCAGAGGCATTCATAGCTCCATCCCTCTCTGTTCCAAACCCTCAGTCCAGATTGTGCACCCCTGAAGATGCATAGAGCCACATCTGAAGACTGATATGTGCCTTTTCATGAGTGGTCCTCCTGGAGTGTTATGGTTACGCACAATGTCCCCACTTCTCACCCCCATCCCCTTGTCCAGGCTGTGATGTAACTCCTGTGAGCTAACCATAAAGAAATGCAAAATTTTCTGAAGGATCACAATTCCACTTCTGGCACAGATCTAGTAATGGCCATTGATAACAGCAGGAGTTGCTACCAACGTGCAATTAGCAATGTTATATGTAACCCTAAGGTAAGTGTGATCGACAAGTTCCTTTTGTGCTCCAAGCCATGGGGACCATGAGTCTGTTAGAGTCCTCATTGAGTAAAGCTTTCCCATTCAGTTCAAGCAGTAGCACCCCATGCTTTCAGCACTCTGGTGGGCTGGCCTGGAGAAAAACAGTTCTTCCTTCTTAGGGCCACATCTGACTCTGATAATGGAAAGCTTCCCATTGTCTTCAGTGGAACAGGATGAAGCATTGCACAAAAAAGCGGGGGGGGGGGGGGCCCCAAAGAATACTAAGATTCCGCTCCAACAAAATTATTTAGACTTGTGCTTACCTTTAAGCATATGAGTGATCCAATCAATAGCAGCCAAACTACTCTCAAAGTTAAGCACTTATACAAGTGCTGGGTGTGGTGTTTTGGACTATCTAGGGTCTTTGGAGTTTCCATGGTGATAAATGGGAGGAGTGTTTTAGTTCTAGGGAAACTACAGCTGTTCATGTCTCTCCTGCTCTAGCCACCTCTTCAATGCCTTCAGCCTCTTCCCTGGACTAACTGGACACAACATCCTTTCTGTTTCCAGCCACTTCCCTGGTACCTGTGGTCACACCACCATCAATACCACCTTCTGGTGTGGGCACACCAAAAGTGGGCCATAATCCACCTAGAGAGAGGTGGCCTCCTACTAGGCTGGATCTCTAACTAATGGTGATCTCTTCATCATGGAGAAGAATAATTCCCTGGGGGTTCACCAGAGATGGGGAAGACTACCCTCATCTCCTAGTTTAGTGTTTATTCTTTCTAGGGCAGGGGAAGGGTTTTTTCATTAGAGGAGGAGGAATATGTGGGGTTTCAAACTATCTAGGGTCATTGGGGTTGCCACAGTGATAAATAGGAGGGTTGTTTTAGTGCAGAGGTCGGCAACCTTTGCTGATACCTGCGCCATTTCCTCCTCCCAAACCCTCAGCCGGTGCCAGCAGCTCCTCCACTGAAAAAATGCTGCAGCTGTATGATTTAGTAGTGGTCACAGCTGGAGGGTAGGGAAATGCTTCCCACACATGCCATTGAAAGGAGCTGCTTTTGGAAAGAAGCTGCCCGGAAGAACCCCTTTCAGTGGTGTGACTGGGCATAGGGTCCTAAGGAATGACACAGAAAGAAGTTGCCCAGTGTGTCTCTGTTTGGAGGTGGCATGCTGAGAAGAGGAGCCACTCCAGGCAGCTTCATTATGTGGTATGTCTGGGGCATGGGCATGGTGGGGACCCCTCTGCCCCAGGTGTCCCCCCAAAAAATCACCCAGAGTGACTTCCAGTGGCAGAAGCAGCCATTTCTGTGGGTCTGCAGCAGGTGCAGCATGCTGTTCCAAATGGGCTCATGTGCCACTGTTAGCACCCATGCCAGGGGTTGCCTACCCCTGTTTTAGTGCTAGGGAAACCTGTCTGTCTGGTTCCTTCTGCTCTTAGTTTTCTTTCAATAAAGATTTTGTACAAAGCTCTGAGTATGCTGCCTCTACTGGATTTTAATTCACCTAAAACAGAACACTGTGACTGGTGTTTCAGTGAGTCAAATTTAAGTCCTAACCATGAATCTTTTGACTGATCACTCTCCTCAGAGCCCGTTTCACTTCCTTATTCCTCAAGCTATAGATCATGGGGTTTAACATGGGAGTGATGATCCCATAGAGCATAGAAATGATCCTGTCCTGATTTGGTGAGTAGCGAGAGGAAGGGCGGACGTAGGTGAAAATGGTGGTGCCGTAAAACAAGCCAACCACCATCAGGTGAGAGGCACAGGTGGAGAAGGCTTTGTGCCTGCCCTTGGCAGAGTTCATTCGCAATATGGCAATGATGATGTAGATGTAGGAGACCAGGGTGATCACAAAAGCACTGCTTCCTAAGACTCCCGCCACAATGAGAAGCTCCATTTCAGTGGCATAGGTGGAGGAGCAGGCGAGGGCTACCACTGGAGAGATGTCACAGAAATACTGATTGACTTTGTTAGACCCACAGAAAGATAATGTAAAGGTGAACGAGGTGTGTAGCAAAGAATTAAGAAATCCTGCTATCCAGGTACCAGCTGCTAGTTGAGCACAGAGTCTTTTATTCATTATGACTGTGTACTTCAGGGGATGGCATATTGCAACATAGCGATCATAGGCCATCACTGCCAGAAGGAGAATCTCTGTGCCCACTACATCAATGAGGAAATACAGCTGAAGCACACAGCCAGCAAATGAAATTTCCTTGTTCTCCCACAAAAACATGTCCAGCATCTTTGGCACCATGACAGTGGGACACAGGATATCCAGCACGGACAAGTTACTGAGGAAGAAATACATGGGACTGTGCAGGTGCACATCCATTCCTATGGCGATGAGGATGATGATGTTCCCTGCCACCGTGGCTAAATAGATGACAGAAAATAACAGAAAGAGGGGGAAACGCACCACTGGGAGGTCAGAAAGTCCCACAAGAATGAATTTTGCCACTTCAGTGACATTGGTTCCATCCATCTTTCCTTTGCCAATTGAATTTTACTGTAGGAGTTTACATGGAAGAAAGAAGAAAATGCATTTAGGTCAAAATGTTACATTCATCATATTTAACAAGATAACTGTTGCTCAGGTTTCCCAAGTTGGTGACCCTTTACAGCAGTGTTTCCCAACCAGTGTGCCATGTGCCGTCAGGTCTGAGCAAGTGTGCCACTACGTTTTTTGAAAAACTGCTCAAAGAGCTCTGGATTGGCTCATTGGCTCATGAATATTCATGAGTTCATTTGGAGACTATGTGGTGGTGTGCCTCAAATTAATTAAAGGTAGCAAGGTGTGCCATGGCAGAGAAAATGTTGGGAACCGCTGCTTTAGAGTAAAACATTTTCATGATACCTTCCTCTTTACTGTAAGAGTAAAAAATGTATCAGTGATTAAAGTACATTCTTTCTTTGTGTGGATTTCAAGAGGTTGAGGTCAACGGCCAAAAATGGGCAAGATTTTGTTTTAGTGTTCAGCACATCAGAACCCCCAATTTATTTTCATTATCCATTAGAGCAGTGGTTCTCAACCAGGTATATGTGCACACCGGGGAGTATGCACAGGTCTTTCAGAGAATAAATCAGCTCATCTAGGTATTTGCCTAGTTTTACAACAGGCTAAATAAAAAGATCTAGCAAAGTCAGTACAAATTAAAATGTCATACAAACAAAGACTTGTTTATACTGCTCTACATAATACACTGAAATGCAAGCACACGGTATTCCAGTTGATTTATTTTATAGTTATAGGGTAAAAATGAGAAAGTGAGCAGTTTTTTTCAGTAATAGTGTTCTGTGAGTCTTTTGGTTTTTATGTCTGATTTTGTAAACAAGTTTTTAAGTGAGGTGAAACTTGAGATACCCAAAACAAATCAGACTCCTGAAAGAGGTACAGTGGTCTGTAAATATCGAAAGACACTGCCGTAGGGTTCCGAAAGGGTAGTCATGTTAGTCTAGTTCAGCAAAACAAACAAGGAGTCCTGCAGCACTTAAAAACTAACAAATTTATTTGTCATGTGAACTTTTGTGAAAAAAAAATCCCACTTCATCAAACGTTTTTCAAAGAGTCTGACAAAGTAGGAGTTTCTCCCATGAAACCTAATCAGATAAATAAATTACTTTGTCTTTAAAAGTGCCACAGGACTGCTTCATGGGGTTACAGTTCACCAGTTGTGAAACACTGAGGTAGATTATATTGTAGCTTCCTGGAGAGCTTGTTGCCTCAAGGTAAGATACATATCAATTGTCCCATTGAATCACACTGGTTCCCTACATACTCCAGGGGAAACTAGCTAATCTAATAATCATCAAGCATAGCCAGTACCAGCTTTAGAGGAAGGGGACAGAAAGGCTCCAATAGGCAGCTATGCAATAAATTGTTTGTAGAAAATTTCTTCCTAACTCTTACTTGTAAAGGCTGGTTTCTGTCCTTATGAATATGGAATTACATCCTCTAGATTTTTGTTTAATTTTTTTATTTTTTTAATGTTTTAAACTTAATTAGAAATTGGGATGTTGCTGTTATCTGTAAAATGTCCCATCCTTTTTAATTTCTGTCTCAGTGATATCTTATGATAGTAAGTTTCGCAGGCAAACATATTGGACTTGAGTTTCACACAAGCTAGTTCAATAGGAACACTTGAAAAGTTCCTTCTGTTTATAGAGAAAGAAATGGTTTGAGAGATATTATTTCATCTCTTACTGCTTTAACTGGTAATATTGATATATCCAAAAGGAATATTTTAAATGCAACCACACTATCTTATTCCTGTAGTGATCTGCTTAAATCACAGGCAGTTAAAGGCAGAAGGCAGACTCAGTTCCAAAGAGTGAGATGATTGATTAATTACTTATTTATTAGCTATTATTAATTATTATGACATGTGAAACCATTGGGGGGGGATCATTTTACTATTTTAATTTTACAAATTGTAATTATTAGGACAAAACATCTCAAACATTATTTTTCATTATATAGGAAACATACAAAAATAGATAATAGATATTATGGAAAGTATAACACTATCCAAAACAGGCACTCAGTTCTGCCTTATTTAAATCCTATGAGGCTTTGCTACCGATTTAAATGGCATCAAGATTAGACCCTCTAAAAGAAATATTTCAGTTAACAATAAAAGCAGGAACCATGTCTAAGAGATTCATCTAACCCAAACTGCCATTTGATGTGTAGCTAATTTGATCTAGACATCACAGAACTGCAAAATACTAATATGTTCTAATATTAATAGTTGATCTGTTACCAAACATAGGCGAAATACATTCTTACACTGCCATCTTTTTTCCATTCTCCACATGCATAAAAATCAAATATGACCTGTAAATGTGTATGTTTAGTTGACAAGTTAAACCATTGTGTTTTGTACAATTATTTGTAGATTTACTTGCATCACAAAATTATTAAACTCACTCTAAAATGCTAACATAAGTGTTCATTCTGTAACAAAATAAAATAAAAAAAGACAGTAGAATTGGGTCCAGAGGTTGAATTAATTGATTATTCTATTCTCCACTAATTTATAATTATGATCATATATTTTCTTGACGTGCATGACAAATTTAATGTAACCATGGGGAAAAGGTTACTGTCCATATTTATTTCACAATTTTTAATTTCTAGGACAAGCTACCTTAAATGCTATAGTATGTTTCTTGATCTAAAAGTTGTTCCAAAAATTAGAAATTAAATTATTGCACAAGTTTCCTCTTGAAATACACATGAGACCATAGAAGATTTGACATATTTTAGTTCACAATAACAAGAGAAATCATTCCATAAGACATCTCTTTAGTCCAAAATATCATTTGTGGTTTCTAAGCAGAAACTACTTTGATTTAAACTCGGATCAAATGCACCACAGACATTCAAAGTATTATTTGGTTCTTATTGGTAAGAATCATAATTATATACATTGACCTATAAGTGCATAAACACTAGGAATTTATTTAACCTTTGTTAGCTTTTTGATTCACAAATCTACACACAAATATGCCCTGTAGTTTTTAACTAAATGAAAGAAAATTAGCAAATTACCTCAAACAAATCTTCAAAGCATCTGATGACATGAGATTTTCTCCCACCAAAGCTCATGCAATAAATAAATCTGTTAGTCTTTAAGTGCCACAGGACTCCTTGTTTGTTTTACTCAAGCAAATCAGTTTGTTTGTTTGTTTGCAAAATGGAACTGTTAATCACAGTCAGAACTATTCACTTTATTGTATAATCACAATTTTGTTCATCTACCTTAATAACAAAGGACAGAGGCTTTTTAATGCTAGAGGTTTTCATAAATATCTACTGGCAGTTACCCCTAGGAATCACAATCTCTAGGGGAATCTCAAAGTTACTACCATCTTTAGACATACAAGGCTTTTCTTAGTCTTATCAAAGAATCACAAACCTAAAAATAAAATGAACCTATTACTTAGACTCATAGACTCCAAGGTCCGAAGGGACCAATATGATCATCTAGTCTGACCTCCTGCAAAGTGCAGGCCATAAAACCTCACCAACCCACTCCTACAATGAACCTCAACCCCATAAAAGAGCTATTAAAGTCCTCACTTCATGATTAAAGACTTTAATACAGAGAATCTACTAGCAAGTGAGCCATGCCCAATGCTACAGAGGAAGGCAAAAAAAAACAAAAACAAAAACCCAGTGGCCAAGCCAATCTGCCCCGGAGGAAAATTCCTTCCTGACCCCAAATATGGCGACCAGTTAAACCCTGAGCATCAGGGCAAGTCCACAACAGCCAGTCAAGAAGAACTTCTCTGTAATAACTTAGAACCCACTCCATCTAATGCCCCTTCCCAGGTCACTATCGTATCCATCACCCGTAGTAAAAGACAGTAAAAGCCATGCTACATTGTCCATCATATCATTCCCTCCATAAATTTACCAAGCTCAGTTTTGAAGGCACCTAAGGTTTTTGCCCCCACCACTTCCCTTGGTATACTGTTTGAGAACTTTACTCCTCTGATGGTTAGGAATCTGTGCCTAATTTCAAACCTAAATTTTCTGAAGGACAGTTTGTATCCATTTGTTCTTGTGTCCACATTGGCACTGTATTCAAATAATTCCTCCCCCTCCCTTGTATTTATCCCTCTAATGTATTTATAAAGAGCAATCATATCTCCTCTCAGCCTTCTTTTGGTCAGACTAAACAAACCAAGCTCTTTAAGTCATATCTCATAGGCAAGATTTTCCATTCCATGAATATTCCTTGCAGCCGTTCTTTGCATCTGTTCCAGTTTGACTTCATCTTTCTTAAACATGGGTGACCAGAACTGTACACAATACTCCAAGTGAGCTCGCACCAGCGCCTTGTATAATGCTACTAACACCTCCCTATCTCTACTGGAAATACCCCTTCTGATGAACTCCAGGACCGCATTAGCTTTTTTCACTGCCACATCATATTGGCTACTCATTGTCATTCTGTGATCAACCAGTATGCCCAGGTCCTTCTCCTCCCCCATCACTTCCAGCAGATGCATTCCCAGCTTATAAGAAAAAATCCTGTTATTTGTCCCTAAGTGCATGACCTCACACTTTCCGTTGTTGAATTTCATCCTATTTCTAATGCTCCACTTTACAAGGTCATCCAAATCATTCTGTATGCTATCTCAATCCTCCTCTGTACTGACAATACCTCCCATCTCGGTGTCGTCTGCAAACTTAATTAGCACATTCCCCCTTTCCTGCCAAGGTCAATAACAAAAAGGTTGAATAAAATGGGTCCCAGGACTGATCCTTGGGGAACTCCTCTAGTAACCTCCTTCCAGCTAGACAGTTCATCTTTCACTATGACCCTCTGTAATCTCCCCTGTAACCAGTTCTTTATCCACCTTTCTAATTTTATATTAATCCCCATCTTCCCCAATTTAACTAATAATTCCCTGTGTGGAACTGTATCAAATGCCTTGCTGAAATCTAAGTAAATTAGGTCTACCACATTCCCTTTATCCAAAAAATCTGCTATCTTCTCAAAAAAGATCCGGTTGGTCTGGCATGATCTACCTTTTGTAAAGCCATGTTGTATTTTATCGCAGTTACCATTCTCCTCAATATCCTTAAGTACCTTCTCCTTCCAAATTTTCTCCAAGACCTTGCATATTGCTAAGGTCAAACTAACAGGCCTGTAGTTACCTGGATCACTTTTACTCCCTTTCTTGAAAATAGGGACTACATTAGCAATTCTCCAGTCATAAGGTACAACTCCTGTGTACACCAATACTTTAAAAATACTTGCTAAAGGGCTGACAATACCATGTGTGAGTTCCTTCAATATTCTTGGATGGAGTTTATCTGGACCCCCTGATTTAGTTCCATTAAGAAGCTGAAGTGTGACTTCCACCTCAGATATGGTAATTTCCACTTCTACATTCTCATTCCTATTAACTACCCTACTTCTGTCCCCCAATCTCACCATCACCCTCATTAAAGACAGAGGCAAAGTACTTATTTAGATATTCAGCCTTGCCTAGATTACCGTTGATCTCTACCCCATCCTCAGTGTATAGTGGTCCAACTTCATCCTTCTGTGTTTTCTTTCTCTTTATATGGCTAAAGATCCTTTTACCACTGGTTTTGATTCCCTTTGCAAGATCTAACTCTGCTTGGCTTTTGGCCTTCCTCACTTGATCCCGACATGCTCTGACTTCTAAAAGGTAGCCCTCCTTTCCTATCCCTCCCAACTTCCACTCCTTGTAGCTCTTGTGCTTCCTCCTAATTGCCTGTCTAAGATGTACATTCATCCAGCTTGGTTTAGAACCCATGCCTAAAATTTTTTTCCTCTTCTTTGGAATGCAGGCTTCAGATAGTTCCTGCAGATTTATCCTGAAGCAGTTCCAAGCATCCTCAATGTTCATATCCATGAATTCTTTAGTCCAGTCCACTTCCCTAGCTAATTCCCTTAATCTTTTGAAGTTAGCCCTTTTGAAGTCAAAGACTCTGGTCACAGATTTATTTTTGTTTACCCTTCCACTCAGTTTAAATTGGTTTAGCTCATGGTCACTAGAACCTAAGTTGCCCCTACAACTAATTCCTCTATGAGGTCCTTACTACCGAACTTCATCCAGAACTCTGTGGGTTTATGTCTATTTTATTACATAGGACTTTCCCAGAAGCAATGCTGTGTCCCAAATGTTTGAAAGCTAAGCTAGGAAAACCAAATCAAGAATGTCCTGACCCCACTGCAACTCCACCATGTTTTCTTAAAGCCCTACATATCTTAATTGATATGCTTTCCACACTGCCCCTTCTTTTGAACAGTCCTTTGTACACATATACCCGTTCTGACTTCTCCATACACAGAATTTGGGAAATGGATTTAAGGACCTCATAGTATGGTTGCCTCTCTGCTGAGCAGTAACAAATGTCAGGACCTTGTAGATCAGCATACCATATGGCTATGTCTACACTTACAGGTTAAATCAAAATAATGATGATTAAATCGATTTAAAGTAGTGCATGGCCACACTAGCTTTCCATAGATAGAACTAAGGATCTTCCTCAGTTCAAAATAAGGAAAGGTTATATCAAAATGTTAAAAGCTGCCTTAAAATCAAAGCAAGGGTTATTTTGATCTTATTAGTTAGAAATAACCCAGTGTAGCCAAGTTAAACAAAACAACCATTATTTTGATTTAACATGGTTTGCCCTATTCCTTCCCAGGGTGCCTTCCTTTTTCTCTATATTGGGTGGGGGCATGGCCCTTCTTGGGATCCATCCTGTCACACTTCCCATGGTGCCGCTTTCCTCACTTGAACTAGCAAGTCTTGTCTATGGACATGCTAGTTTGATTTGGGTTTCTAGTGTGGCCATGTTAAATCAATTTAACTTAATTCTAGTTAATGATTTTTATTTTGATTTAATTGGACCGATTTATGTTAAATCAATTTAACAATCTAAGTGAAGACAGAACCCCAAAGAAGAAATCAGGGATGAGAAGTTTGGGTATTTTCTTAGTGTAACTTATTTTTTATGCTATATATACCAGTCCTTGAACAAAGATAGTCATGAAGGCTATGTCTACACGTAGCCCGTTATTTTGAAACAACTTATTTCGAAATAAAAACATTATTTTGAAATAACCAGAATCAAAATAACCAAAAATCAAGTTGAAATAAGGGAAAAGCTGGAATCGAAATAGCATGTCCAAACACAGGACTTGCTATTTCGCTTTAGGGGAAGGGCACCATGGAAGGTGTGGCAACATGGCCTCCTCACTGGGCCATGTTGGCAGCCATGTTGCCGGCCAGTCCTATAAAAGTTGGCACTGACCTCACTTCCCTGTCCATTCTGGCTAGCAGTACACTGCGAGACACAGACATGGACTCTGCCCGGCTGCCTAGCCATCGCCGTGCAGCGAATAGACCCTCTGCTCTCCTGCAGAGTGTCCTGCTGCTGTGGGACACTGCTTGCAGACCCTGATGGTGCCCAGTCTGTGCCCCATGCTATCATCCATCTGGGCCGCAGAGCAGACCTACTTCCCCTGCCCCCTTCTGTGCCTCGTCAGGTCTGGGCCCTGGAGACCAGCACAGATTGGTGGGAGCGGGTAGTGCTCTGAACCTGGGGTGACGACCAGTGGCTGAGGAATTTCCAGATGACCAGGGCCAGCTTCAACCACCTGGTTGCAGAACTCGCCCCACTCCTGCACCAAAGGGACACTGCCATGAGACTGGCCATACTTGTCGACAAAAGAGTGGCCATTGCTCTGTGGAAGATGGCTGTTCTGGAGTCGTATAGGTCCGTGGTGCACCTTTTCGGTGCTGGCAGGTCCACCATCAGGAACGTCCTGACACAGGTCACCAGGGCCATCAACAAGATCCTGCTGCGGCACCTTGTCACTCAAGGGGAGCTGCAAGACATTATAGATGGCACAGCCGCCCTGGGATTTCCCAGTTGTGCAGGGATACTAGATGCCACGGACATCCCTGTGAGGGCCCCAGAGCACCGAGCCATTGAGTACCGGAATCGCAAGGAGTACTACTCTGTCATCATGCAGGCGCTTGTGGACCACTGGGGCGTCTTCCAGAACTGTTATGTGGGCTGGCCAGGGAGGGCGCATGATGCCCAAGTCCTTCGGAACTCTGCCCTCTACTGGGGCATGGAGGCGGGCACCTTCTGCCCCTCCCCATAACATCAATGTTGGGGGAGTAGAGGTGCCCGTCCTCATTGTCGCCAACGCGGCCTATCCCTCCACCCGTGGCTCATGCGCCCTTACACAGGTCCCCTAGATCCTCGCCAGCAGCTTTTCGATTGGCATGTGAGCCACTGTCACCAAGTGGTCAAGTGGGTCTTTGGACGGCTGAAGGCACGCTGGAGGTGCCTCCTTACCCACCTCCATGTTGGGGAGGAGACGACGTCAGAGGTAATAAGCGCATGCATGTCCCTGCATAATTTCTGTGAGCTGCGGCGCGAGAGTGTTGCTGCCACCTGGGAGTTTGAGGCCCAGCTCATTGGGGGCCAATACGAGCAGCCCGCACCTGTGTCCCCATTGGAGTATGCGACGCGCTGACAAACGTCTTTTGCTACAGAGGAGAAACTCTGAAGGCCAGGCCTGACGTGTCCCACACCACCCTCTCCCCCATTCTCCCAAAGCCAGCCCCGACACTGTTGAAGCACACCCAATAAAAACACTCACAAACACTAACATGAGTTTCAAACTATTTATTTAACAGAACATGGGGATGGGGCAGTGAAGGGCTGGGGAGGGTTAGGGGATGGGGAAATGTGCGGGGAGTCTGGGGCGACGGCCTGCAACTTGGAGGAGGAGACTGGGAGGGAGAGGCGTTGCTAAGTGGGACCCGTGGGACGGTCCGGTGGAGATGTCCCACGCCCCGCATCTGGGGCCGCCTCCGGGGAAGACCAGGCGGAGGACCTCCGTCAACAGCTGGAGGGACCATGCAGTCCACCAGCTGATGGATGCTGCTGGCCAGGTCCTCGACCACGGTGGTCAGGAGGTCACTGAGGCACTCTATGGCCAATACCTGCCGCTCGATGCAGTGACCACAGGGTCATCTGCGGTGGCCACCTGTTGCAGCAGGTGAAGGGCAGCTTCCTGGCGCCCGGCCTGCTGTCTCCGCCAGGCCTGGGTGAATGTCTCTGCCTGGTGGCCAAGCTCCTCCAGGCTCTCCAGGACTTCCCCACACATCTGCTGGGCCCTCCTCCTCCTCCTCAGTGGTCTGGGGGTGCCGGGTGGGCTCGCTGGTGGTGCATGGCGGGTAGCTGAGTGACCTGCTGGAGGGAAGCAAAAAACACAGTTGGCCCCTGCTGCCTGCTGGCCTTGTCTGTGTGCAGCCTGTCTGCAGCACAGACCTCTGCCCTGACTGTCAGCAGGAATGTGGATCTGGGTCCTGTGGGACATTGCCCTGGAGTAGGGCTACCAGATACTAAAGCCTGGAAAGTAGGACAGGGAAGTATAAGAAGGAGGACATGGAAGGACACATGGGAGAAAATGTAGTATTAATGTAATGTTCTTCGGTTTTTAGGGGGCCCTGGAACACTGTCCCCTAAAAATAAGGTATTCTGTGGCATTCCAGGATACTTTAACCCCTATGTGACGGGGCAGGC
>ML682172.1:564481-591159 GCA_007922195.1 Podocnemis expansa
CCCTATAAGCAGTCCTTGTGCGCCCTCAAACACCTATAACAGTAGTTGTGTAGCCTCAGACCCCTACTAGCAGTACTTGGGTACGTCTACACTATGAGCTTAAATCAGCTGAAGGAGACTTAAGTTGACTTAAACAAAGCCCTGGCCACATTTGGAGTTCATTAAGTAGACTTAAGAGCTTCCTTAAGTCTACTTAATAACCCCTGCCCTTAAAGTTGACTTTAAGGGTTAAGTCAATTTACCACAATGTGGCCATTAAAGTTGACTTTATAAAGTTGACAATTCTGTGGGGCCATTTAAGTCAACTTAATAAGATCTACTTAAATTCAACTTTAAGTAGACTTTATTAAGTCAATTTAGCTTTTGTAGTGTAGACATAGCCCTTGTGTTCTTTCAATCCCCTATAACAGTACTTGTGTGGTCTCAAACCCCTATAGCAGCACTATTGCAGCCTCAAACCCCATAGCAGTACTTGTGTGGTCTCATAACCCTACTGCAGCACTTGTGTGGCCTAACACCGCTATAGCAGTAGGTGTGTTCACCTAAATATTTCTATTTCCAAAGGGATAGCCATGTTAGTCTAGTCCAGCAAAAAATAAATAAATTAATTAAAAAAAAAAAAAAAGGAGTTGTGTGGCACTTTAAGACTAACAGATTTATTTTTCTCATGAGTTTTCGTGGGAGAAAATCCCACTTTTTTGACGAAGTAGAATTTTCTCCCATGAAAGCTCAGGCGAAAAATAAATCTGTTAGTCTTAAAGTGCCACACGATTCCTTGTTTTTTTTTAAATATTTCTAGCCCACATGCCTATCTGGCAGTAACTGTGTGGTAACAAAAGCCTGAGGCCTAGCTGGCATTACTTGTGTCTTATTTCTCACCTACAAGGCATGGCTGTTCTTAGAGGGGAGATTAGGATTACCAGGCTGAGGAGACGTACCCATGCTGGCTCTGACTGAACAAGTGCATTGAATATAGAGTGTAGCTCAGGTGGCATGCAGAGCTAGCCACCATAAGGACATCCTGGAAGGATCCGTATTTGGGGTGTCTAGTCCCTTCCACTGATTGCACCAATGCAGCTACACTGTACTAGTTTAGTCGGAGCTACCATGGATATGTCTCCCTGAGCTGTGGATCTCAGCCCCAGCTCAAAGGGTACACATAACCATGGAGTGTTTAGGCTTCAAGCCAATATGGCACTACCGGTGTGCTGCTGGTAACCTAAAGATGATTAAACCTTAACCCAAGATGTCAGGACCTGTGTGGTCTTGTCCACTTGAAGATAATTAGGCCACTCATCTGCATAGTAATACTTGGATAGCATTGCTTAGATTGCCAAAGATTTTTAAGCATTGCTCCTGCCTGGAGGGACCTGTGGCATATTGCTCACCTGAAGTTTCATGTATCACAAACCTCTCTGGCAATATCTGTTAGGTCTTGTATATTTAAAATTATTAGGCCACAACTCTGCATTGTAGTATCTGTCAAGTATTGCCCATGTAGTGAATAGACCTTGTATGGCTCAAGTGCTTATTATAGGCAAAATTGGGGGTGTGAAAAGGGCTGTTAAAATGACATTCTAATTTTCATGTTTGTTTGTTATTGAGCAAAGTTCATCTAAGAGGAAGCTCTGCTGGATTCACTTAAACTTACACTAAGAATGACTGCCAAGTTCCAAAGGGGCAGCTGTGTAAGTCTAGTTTAACAACAACAACAACAGCAAGGAGTCCTGTGGCACTGCTGTTCTGCCCACTTCCTCTTGTTTGCATCTCATACAGTACACTCCACCTGACAGAAAAATTGACAGTATGGTTCTATTGCAGGTTGTGACACTAAAGGCACTAACTAGGAGGGGCAATAAGAAATACACAAATAAGGGATATGGTTTTGAGTAGAAAACATGAGCAAATTTCATTGTAAAATCAACAGTGTTTCAATCAGTAAGAAACCTGAACATAAAAGGCTTTTGCGTGGATTTTCTCCTACAAAAGCTCATGTGATAAATAAATCTGTTAATCTTTAAGTGCCACAGGACTCCTTGCTTTTTTTTTTTCACTAAGAATGACTGTGGCCCACATTTCCATTTACACAAAAGCACTTTTATGTTCAGGTTCCTTACTGATTGAAACACTTGATTTTTAAAATGAAATTTACTCATATTTTCTACTCAAAACCATGTCCCTTATTTGTGTCTTTCTCATTGCGCCTCCTATCTAGTGCCTTTAATGGCACAACCTGCAACAGAACCATACTGTCAATTGTTCTGTCAAGTGGAGTGTACTGTATGAGATGCAAACAAGAGGAAGTGGGCAGAATAGCAGTGCTGGGAGTGGTGAAACAGCATAGGCCGTGTGACAGCTGTTAGACAACCTTGTCTTTGCAAAACATACTTCTGCATTTATTCTCCATGGTATGGGAACTGTGAACCACACACATCAGTCTGCTATGGCTGCCTTGAGCCACTCTAACAAACCAAAGTATCTAGAAACCTAGGTTAGTTAAGCCTAAATTTATAGCTGGTTTGCATTGTTAAAATGGCAGAAAGCAGACAGATTAATATCATCCATAATCCTTAAACTGTTCCCTGTAGTGTTTAGCACAGCATTTAGCAAAGAGTGGGGACTTTTTCTTTTCTTGAGATGAGAAATCGTTGCATAAATCTTTTTTCTCTTTCGACAAGACTCTTTTCCTTTAAGGAAACCTTTCAGAGTCCCTTAAATTAGGATAGCAATCAAGCCTGATCAGTTATCTCTTGGAGTTGCTAATTTCAATGAGTGTGACAAAGTCTTTGAAACACATTCAGATTTTAATGATGCACAGTGGACCCAATTTAACTGCACTTCCAAACTTGCTTGCAAAGTTAGGTAATCACAATTTGGCAGGCATAAACTTTCAAATCATGCCCACTGAGAGCTTATTAAAATTGTCAGAAGCTAATACCATTTCTGGAGAGATGAGTCAATTACAGTAAATTGATCACCGCTGGCCCTGAAACAGAGGTACTTGAAAGTGTAACCTCCCTGGAATTTTCATTTTTGTTTTGTTGCCAGAGTAAGGGTGATTATTTTGAACCAGCACATGTAATCACACTGCATTAACTTGTTCCTCATAAGGGAGTGTAAGAAATTACCAGCAGAGAATTCCCTAAAGCGGGAACATACAAAGAAACTAATTGTTTGAGCTATAACTGCAAAACTGCACAGATGATAACATTTGAAATTCAAAACTTTTGTTCCAGTGACTATACTAATATCAGTCAAATATTACTATTAATATCTGACCTGCATATTCACCTTTCTGTCTGTATTCCACATGTCCTATGCCAACCTCTTGTAGACCAGGACAGACGCCTATTAATTAGAGACCCCTTAATGCCATGGGAAAACAGAGTGCAAAACAGTGAAAGAATATGGACAGAACAATCATATTTTAAACTGAAACTGCTATCACAACCACAGGTTACAAAACAGGTTGTCCCATAGGACAAAATAATTCCCTTCACTGTTGGTAAGAATGATTGGAATTTTCTGATATGTGGCATGCAGGCCATCAGTCTATCTGATAATTATGTTCTCTTCTGGCCTTGAAATCTATGGACCTGTTTACTGACTTCACTTCCTGTTTTAAAATAATGCAGAGAGAAGCCTCTATGTTTGTGATTGTCTGTGTGAATTCAGAACTGAATTTAAAAAAAACAACCAAAAAACGTAAAATCAGTTGCTAAAAGCAGAAAAGAACATTTTGAAAATCCATCCACTCCCCAAACAGACAGTGCACTTCTTTTCGGATCTGTAGCAACCCTCCTAGGGCAGTCCTATCCATCTCATCTCTAATCTACAACACCCCTCCAATTGCCCACCCCTGCAACCTCACACACAGAGCCCTAATTTGCATCTCCCTCTTTTACATTAAATTAAAGATGTAGCTCACCTTCAGATGTGTCCACACACATACATTTCTACAAACAAACTTCAGTTGAGAAGACAGATAGACTAGCATTTAGGGTAATAGACTGTTAGATGAAGTGGGTTCATGGCCTGCCCTACCACAGACTTTCTGGGGGCAGGGCCGTCCTTGGGGTAGGGCAACTGTGGTGGCTGCCCAGGGCCCCATGTTTTGGGGGGCCTTGCGGGGCCACGCCACTGCCTCCCCATGCTGAGGACCGGGCAAGCCAGCCAAAAGGGTGGCCCAGTTCAATGCTGCTGGTCCTCCCCCCCCCCAGACCATGTGCGCTGCTCTGGGCTCCATGCCAGAGTAATGAGGAGGGAGCGGGAGGCAGCGTAGAGCCAGTATCGCTGACCGCCTGCACCCCGCCCAGCAGCACTGCCTCCCACCTCCTCCCTGCTGCTCCAGCACAGAGCACAGAGCCCAGAGCAGCGCATGTGGCCTGGGGGAATGTGGGGTGGGCAGGCAGTTCTGCACCTTGCTGCCCTTTTGGCCACTCTCCCAGTCCCGGCATAAGGGGTCAACACAGGGGTCTGCCCCTCCCCTGGACTGGCAAGTCCCACCCCCAGTGCCAGAGGGGCACTCAGAGGGCGATTTGTCTGACGCCCTGCACCCCCCTAGGGATGGCCCTGTCTGGGGGACCTTGGGAATAAAATAGGCCTACACATTCAAAGGTATTTCAATATTGTGTTCAGTGTCACAATACCTAACTGATTTAGGAGCCTAAAATGCATTTTCAGAAAGGTTTTGGGGCACTTAGAAATGAAAATACTCATGACCGTCAAGGAGATTTTGTCTCCTAAGTGCCTAAATCCCTTTTGAAAATGAGATGCAGGCTACTAAATCTGTCAGGCATTGCCATGCTGAGCACAGCAATACATAAATACCTTACAAATTTGGGTCTTTGACTCTCTCTACCTCAGTCCCCATCTGTAAAGGGGGATCACAGTTCTTCTCTACCTCACAGAGATGGGGTAAGGCTAAATATAATAGAGGAGTTGTGTGGCACTTTAAGACTAACAGGTTTATTTTTTGCATGAGCTTTCGTGCGAGAAGATCCCACTTCCTCAGATGCTTCGAAGATGGGTGAACTAACCCATCTTTGAAGCATCTGAGGAAGTGGGATCTTCTCCCACGAAAGCTCATGCAAAAAAATAAATCTGTTAGTCTTAAAGTGCCACACAACTGCTTGTTGTTTTTTTACTGGACTAGACTAACACAGCTATCCCTTTTGAAATTGACAATATAATAGAGGGTCACACACCATACTCTCATTGTGGCTCAGCTCTTGCATGATCCAACTTTTCCAGTGCAAATGGAGGCCTAATTGGGGGGGGGGAGGAACACTACTAGGAGGTGGAGGTGGGCTGGCCATAGTGAGAATGAGGCTCCAACTTCTGAGTGCTGACCACAGAGGGCAGAAGGCATGTAGATGTGGGGTGCTAACTGGAGTGAGGATGAATGGGCCCAACAAAGGGGGAGATGCCAGGAGAGGAGGGAAGAAGAACCAAGCCAAGGTGACAGGGGGCTGGCCAGAGGGGAGCAATGAGAGGCCAGGCTGAGAGGGCTGGCAGAAGTAGGGAAGAGTTGGAGGCTGGAACTGGCTGGATTGGAGTAAAAAGTCCTGCAGGGTGTGCAGCTCCTGCTACATAAGCTACAAAGGGTGGGGTGTGATAGTAAGCTGTTACCTGATATGTTCAGGCAGCAGCAGAGGGTTCCAGAGAGCTAACCCTGCCTGCTGCACCTGGTGCACCAAATGTAAACTGTGAGGTGCTCCAACACTGGGATAACGAGGGCACGTAAGTGTCTTAGATAGTCCTGACCTGTAATAACCCTTCTAAGTCTGATCCCGGATGCCCTGATACTCCTGTGTTAAGGGAAGTCCTTTCAGCTCTGCTGATGCCCCTCAATATTGTCATGTTACAGCCCCCCTCCAGGCTATTTCAATCTTTGCCCCTCTCTTTCCCCACACCTCATACAGGTCTACTAAATTCTTAGCCATAAAGTATTCCATGCATAAGTGGTCTGAGCTATTTTCTGTTGATGAAGCCTTACGCGCATAAGATGCTATGTAGAGGAACAATGTGCATAATCATTTATACACTGAGAGTTTAGTGTACTAAAAGGGGCCTTTTTTTTTCCTGCACTCCTTATCCTAAAGATAGTCCAGGATCCCCAGGTCATTTCCTTCCCAGAGACTTCTTGGTCTGTACAATGGTTCCAAGGTCACCATGGACCACCAATACTGAGCATAGAAGCATTATGTGGACTGAGGATACTGAACTCTTCTGCTCCTATGCCCTCTTTGTTCATCAGACAGACTGAGCTAGCTACAAGGGAATGAGGGGCAGAGAGTGTCAGGGGTCAGGAGTGTGGCATATGTCATTGTGTTGAGCTCTTCAGAGAAACCTAAGATAATATAATCAACCTGCTGATTCATTGCTGAGTCCCACCACCCACCCCTTTCCAGAATTAGTTTCAGGGAAAAGACTGGGCTGCAGCACATCCTAGGAAGGGATGATATGTCTGGGAGGGCCCCATGCTATCCAAGTTCAGCGTCATGACAGTAGAGGGATCCATATGAACAGGCAAGGCAGTGACATCCAGAGGGCAGAAAAGATCAGGTTCAGCCAGTGAGTGGTAGGCCAGTGGGCAGTGACAGGCCCAAGGCAGCACTTGGGAGTCGGATGTGGATGAGGAGGCATAGTAGCAGACATCCTGCGACAGAATCAGAGGCTGAAGAAAAATTTACAAGCAAAGCATCCAAGCAACTATAGCTCTCAGAAGGCAAAAACTGATGGGAACGCATCAAAGGACAGAGAACCCACAGCCCTGTGCTTGGAGGGTCTATTGCACTGACTTATGAGCTCATGGTACACTGGGATCATTAGGAGGGGTTTGTAAACTTGCAGCAGCACTATGTGGTGGGGACAATAGTTTAGCTAGATAGAAGCAAAGGAAGAGTTGGACTGTTTGTTGCCTTGTTTGGTTTCAAATTCTGCCTGTTAGGCACAACCTGCCCAGAACATTGAAGGTATTTAGGTGCCTATCTCACATTGAAGTCAATGGAGCCCAGACTAGAAGTCAGCAGACCAGTGTCCCCTAGGAATATTAACTGTTTGAATTAACACAGTTTGACCTTCTCCACCCCAGGGTGCCTTCCTCTTTCTATGTATTGGGTGGGGGGCATGGCCCTTCTTGGGTACCATGTTGCCACACTTCCAATGGTGCCCCCTTCCTAAATAGAACTAGCAAGTCCTGTCCATGGACAAGCTAGTTTGATTTGGGTTTCTAGTGAGGCCATGTTACTTCGAATTAACTTACTTCAAATTAACTATTATTAGTTCAATTTAATTAGTTCAAAGTAAGTTAATCTGAAGTAACCTTGTAAGTGTAGACATAGCCAGTGAGGCTTAGAGCCGGGCCATAAGGAGCAGTAGTTCCTTTCATCCAGGTTTGGTCATCTCTACTACCTCCTAAGGTAGGAGGGCAAGAATATGACCCTATCCCCTTCCCTGCTTTCCTCACGCTTTTTTGGGCAGCTCATGCCCAAGGAGTAAGCAATGTGTGTACTCCAGAGAGTAAAGAGAATGCAGTTATACCTGGTCTCTGAACAGGGACTGTTACAATGGAACCTTTTCTTGCACTGTCCTTTTAACCCTGCCCATTCAAGCAAAGGCCAGCCACAATCTGACCATTTGCAGGCAACTAGTCTCCTGGCAATTTATCTGTGCATCCCCTGAGCATAGTACTTCTATTTGCTGGTCTCTGACGTTTATCATCTCTATAACCACTAGACAGCAGCAGGGTGCATTTAGCTAGCATTACATTCAGTCAAAAAGTGTTCCCTGCATCAAATGCTATCATAGAACTTTTAATGGTGATGGAATCTTGGGGTATGTCTACACTTAAACTTGAATTCAAATTGAGGACAATCAATTTGAATTCAATTAAGTGCATGGCTACACTAGCTTTCTTCAATTTGAATTAGTCAAACTTCATTTGACTTCGAAGTCAGAGTCAATTTGAACCCAGTAGTTTGAATTGACTGTGTGGCCATGTCAATTCAAACTCATTGAGTTCGAACTGAGAAGGGTTGACCTTCCTCCCAGGGTGCATGGCACCCTGGGATGAAGATCAGCCCTAGAGCACCCGGGGCCAGCAGCCCCAAAGGTGCCTCCATCACCCCCCCAGCCAGATCAGGCTGGGGGGGGGGAGAATGGGGTTCCTGTCCACTGGCTGGGGACAGAGACTCCATCCCCTGCTGAAGCCCAGCTGACCATGCGCATGAAAGACTCCCCTGGGTGTGGCTTCTCTTGGACGGGTTGCAGGCAGGAAAGGCATCCCTGAGCAGGACTCCAGCCCAGCCGGCCGCACATGGGAAAGACACCCCCACGCACGACTCCAGGCTGGATGGCCACGCGCAGAAAACACACCTCTGCATGTAGCTTCTCCTGGGCTGGCCGTGTGCAGGGAAGACATCCCTGTGCGTGGCTCCAGCCCCGCCGGCCACGCGTGGGGAAGATGTAGCCACGTATGGGGGTGTCTTCCCCACTCACCGCCAGCTGGGCTAGAGTCCTGCGTGGGGATGTCTTCCCTGCGTGCAGCCAGCCCAGGAGAAGCCACACACAAGGGAGTCTTCCCTGCACACAGCCATCAGGGATGCAGCCATGCCCGGGGGTTTCTTCCGCACGCATGGCCATCCAGGCTGGAGGCGTGCACGGGGGTGTCTTCCCTGCACGCGCGGCCAGTCCAGGAGAAGCCACACGCAGGTGTGTCTTCCCTGCATACCTCCAGCAGAGATGCAGCGGCATGCAGGAGTGCCTTCCCAACTGCAGCCAGCCAGGCTGGAGCCGCATGCAGGGATGTCTTCCCCCCCCAGGGCCAGATGGGCAGGAACCACAGGGGGGTGACTTCCCAGGGGTGGGGGTGTAATAACCCTTGGGGAGGAAGGGGTTAACACTCTGGTCAGTGAGTCCCAGGACAGCCAATAGGAACGAAGCACAGCTTTTTGAATGGTAACAGCAGCCTGGCCTGGGCCTGTTTGGATGCAGCAGAGCTCCTGGAAGGATCAGGAGGAGGCCAGAGGGGCCTGAGGAAGAATCCAGCAACATCCTTACCAGAGATAAGTTAAGTTTGGTACTGACCAGGTGTGGGTAGAACAGGGAATGTTTATTTAGATGCGGTCAGGGTATTTTCTTTGTTTTTGGCTTGTTTTTTGGATTTCTCTGTGCTAACCACATGTAACCCAACCCCCCACCCCACTACCCTGTAACTACCTAAGTTAATTCCCAGAGAAGCAACTCTCTGTGTTTATCATCTGTTCTTTTTGATTAAAGAGTTTACCTTTTAAGTAAGTTCTGGTTCTGTGTCCCGAGAGGCAAGAGGTTTGTGTGCCCGTGCCTTAGACTGCACAGGCAGCTACTAGAGGGAACCCTGTTCCAGTTCCAGCTCATACTGCAGCTGGAGTTCAGTCATTTTCCTGAGAGAGGAATAAAGAGGATTGCAAGTACCTCACAGGGAGGAATTCCCAAGTGCGCCATCCTGGGTCTCAAGAGGTTTTTTTTTTGCATTTGGGTGGTGGCAGCGATACCACTCCAAGGCCAGGAATTGGAGGCCTTGGAGACTTTTAAGAGCAGGCTTTAAGGCCAGTGGCTTTTCTGGCCTGTTGCGGGCCCCCACCTTCTGCACTCAGAGTGCCAGAGTGGGGAAAAAGCCTTGACAGGGGGCTCCTGCCCTGCTGGAATGCTTTCTCTCCCCACGTCATTGCGCTGTCAGCAGAGGGTTCTCCCTGCCCCTCTCTGACAGCGGAGCCTGGCGGGGGAGAAGGGATTCCCCTGGCTGTGCTGACAGTGGGGGGCAGGATTCCACCAGCCCCGCACTGACAGCAGAGCAGGGGAGGGGGAGAAGGGATTCCCCTGGCTGCAGTGACAGTGCTTGGAGGGGGAGTCCCTTCTCCCATGTCCCCACTGTATGTGGGGGGGTGCCCTGGCCCCAGGTT
Source organism: Podocnemis expansa (assembly GCA_007922195.1). Taxonomy (NCBI): domain Eukaryota; kingdom Metazoa; phylum Chordata; order Testudines; family Podocnemididae; genus Podocnemis; species Podocnemis expansa. The sequence goes on from ML682172.1 coordinate 574,426, forward strand.
GCCATGGGAGGGGAAGACATCCCCTGCCAGTCTCCTGCCTTCTGAGCCTGGCATGGGGAAAAACATCCCCTGCCCAGCTGTAGCTGCACTGGGGCTAAAGCTGGGCAGGGGATGCTTTTCCCTGTGCCAGGCTCTGAAGGCTGGAGCCTGGCAGGGGATTGGGTGGTGGCATGGCCCCTTTTGAGGGCCATGTTGCCACACTTCCCATGATGCCCCTTCTCCAACTCAGATTAGCATGTCCAGTCCATGAACATGCTAATTCAAATGGAAATTTCTTGTATAGCCATATCAATTTGAATTGACCCAATTCGAACTAATAATTGTTAGTTTAAATTGACTAGTTCGAATTCAGTCATTCGAACTGACATGGTAAATGTAGACACAGTCTTGGTGTTTCCTCTTTTAATGGAACATTTCTCATCTAAACCTGTTCACAGAGAGCTTCAGTGACCGAACTGATGAGGTGTAAATGAACAATAATAAACAATGCAATTCTTTTAGATATAGTCCACCCTAGAAAAGGTTTGTCAACATATCTATGCTGGTATAGTTACAATAACAGACCCACTTAGTGTAGCTTCAGTTTATACAAGCAAAAGAGCACTTTTGCTTGTATAATTCAGGGCTCAACAAACCCCAGACCCCAGGTTGCCATGCAACCAGAATTTGTAGGTTGGTGCTTAGCTTTGCTGGGGAAATTCAGCAGAGGACCACCCTCTGGTGTCCAAAAACAAAATTGCAGGAGTCTTTACTGGAAGGCCAGGGAATTCCACAGCATTTCGGCAGCAGAGGACTTTTTGGTGGGGCAGCTCAGTACCTTGCTTTGAAGCTGGACACCTAGCGTCCCCATTTTTGTCGGCCCCCGGTATAACTTATATCCATTCCCTAAAAGAAAGAAAGTATGTCAGCAAAAGCACCAATCTCAGGAAGGTGGCTTGCTTATTCTGATGGAACAACCCCCTCCTCCTGTGCTGCTATTTCATTTCAAGTGTATTCAAGCTCTACCGCTTTTACTGGTATAGAAATGTCATTTAAAAAAAAAAAAACACATGCCTAATCAACATAGCAACTCTTGCAAAAGTTTCTAGTGTATACGTGGCTGAGAGTGGATCAAATGCCAAACCCTTGCTTGTGAGTATTTCAATAAATAGAAATGCCGTTGTCAGCAGCCTCATATTCATATGTTCATAATATAAAAGTTAGACAAAGGATGCTGTGCATTGCTAGTCCTTAGGTCAAATTCTCTACTGGTGCAAAATGGCAGAGGATTCACACCAATTTATTCCATTGACTTCAATATAACTGCCCCAGTTTACACCACCCAGTGACTCCAAATGAACAATGTCAATTACAACAGGAAAGACTCTGGTACGATGACTTCAGTGAAACATCTTTGATTTACACCACTTGAGGATCCGATCCATTTACTTCTGTAGTTCTAAGCACATTTATGCCTGCTTGGGAGGACTGGCCCCATTGAATTACACAGCAGGTATCATTAATTTGCACGTGCTGGAGATCTGTGTAATTAATTACAGTAGAGCATGTCTGACCCACAGCAGCAAGTGATCTTGCCAATTGACATCAATAGTATTGTCTGATGCAAACCATCTGAGGATATAGCCTTAATATGGCTGAATGGGAAGCAAACAGTAATGCTTCAAAAATCCTAATATGGTTTCCTTCAAATCTTTTCTTGTTGAAAAAGAGTGAATCATGTCATGTTTTGTTTTAACCCCCTACAAAATGTTTTGAGCAAACATTTTTAAGTTTTCTGGGCAAAAAAGACTTCTCTAAAGCTTCTTCCTGCACTTTCTCACTTTCTCAATGTGATTCATTTTCCACTGCTTTGTAGCTTATATAGTCTCAGACATCTTTGCATGGGAAGGCCCTAGATCCAAAGCCAACTGAAATCAATGGAAAGATTCCTATTTATTTCAGGAGAGTTTGGATCAGGACTTCATATCACATATTTGTAAATGACAGCACAAGGTGCTCCAAGGTGGAGAATCCAGCACATTTGAATTAGAGTTGGTTAATAAAAATTAGAATAATTTGATTCAAAATTTCAATGCTATGGTTTGCAGTTTTCAAAAGGCACTCATTTTAAATGAGTGGCCAGATATTGTTCTTTAACATTTTGCAGTTTTCCAGCTTTTTTCTTTTCTTTTGCCCTCTTCCTTTTTAATCTGAAAAGGAAGGAAAGGGAAGGGGGGAGAAAAAGAAGAAAATAGAAAAAAAAAATAGAGGAAAAAAAAAAGAAGATACCCATGAAACATTTTGAAAAAGCACTTTTTTGTGAAAATTATCAGTTTAGGCAAATAGAAAGGGTAGTTTTTAACTAAAAAAGTATTCATCTTTAAAATTTTCTGCCAACTCTAATGGTAATGTTTCGCCACCAAAATGAATCACATAGAAAGAAAACTTCCCTGACAAATCCTGCTCATATCTAAACACTCTTGCTGAAAACACCAGAGCGATGAGCAAACCTTCTTCATGTCACATAGCAGGCCTTTGGATTCCTCTTGTAGTTAGTTCACATAATAAATTAACAAAGCAGTGGCTAAAAAAGAGAAAGTTAGTAGTTAAACTCTAAGTGCAGATGCTCCTGTTTTTAGGATGTAATCCTACACAGAAAAAGGGAATGATAATTTTACCACTCGCTTCAACAATAGCTAGAACTGGTCCTGAATTCAGTCTCTGCTGATGTCCCAAGTCAGCCAACATGAACACCTCTACACATTCAAAACTCAAGAGACAGGTTTGCAAAAATCATAAGATTAAGAAAGAAATACAAATAGCTGTGGTTCTTTTTGTCGGACTTCTGGTTTCTTGAACCTTTGTAGGGCACTAAGATGCTATCTGCAAGTTTTGCTTTGTAATCATGAGGGCTAAACAACTAATTGTCTTCAAATGAAAGCTGCGATTCACCTGACTCTAGGTCCCGGAGCTTTGAGAAAAACACAAAATGTCATAAGACATGCAATAAAGTCAAGGGAGTTGGCAATGCTGCAGTTGTCACACATCAGTGGTGACACAGATGTTAGGAATTACATGTATTTACACTTTATTCTTTTTACAAAATATCCTTAGCATGAAAATGGAGATTTACATGTTATTTTACTGTTTCTGAGCTATTGGAATCCAGAACAATTCTGGTAAAACAGATCTAATTTTAATTTTTTAAATTTTTAAAGTGTAAATAATAAAACACGATACCAAGAAAATGCTCCACTTCCTCTCTGTCTGCGCCACCCACTCATATGAAATCTCTTCCTCTGTGCCTTTCCTAAATAGTGCATCCATGTAAAGGCTAAGAATAGTATTTCCCTGAAACTCTCTGATGTGTATCATTTCCCCACTCATGACAAGCACAGAAAATCTCTGAAAAGTGCCTAAAAATGGCACTCTTCTACCCCACAGACCTGTCCCCTCTCTGCATCACAGTCACATCTTCTGTCTTTACTGATTATTATTTCTGTTAGCTCTGTAAAACTGACACAGTTGAGAGAAAAGAAGCTGGACTGTTTTGCATGTTCCCAGTCCCAGTGGGACTGTTTTACATCAGCAAAATTGTTTCTTCTGTTCCACTTGGTTACATCTGTGCAAACCTGCTGAAGGCACTGTGTGACAGGCTGTTCCCAGTTCTGGTCCTATGTGCCACTGTGACCCCCTAGTTTCCACTACTGAACCCCAGCCTACCCCACTTTGATAGGTGACTACTCACTCGAGTCAGTCCATACCAGCCTCCTGCATGTGTGCAATCCCAGGCAGTGGGTGTGTGCCCACTAGGCATCTATAGGGCAGTCGCCAAGCAAACACCCTCAGACTCCACACTGGGAAGCCCTATCCTACAGGGATTGAAACCCACCTCCACAGACACGTGTTAATCCATTTAACTCTGAAATAGATTAGCCCAGCCTTCCTCATTCACATCCCCTAAATTTCACACAGCTTTAGGTAAAACAAACACTAAATTATTGATCAAGATAAGATTTTAAGTGAGTATACAGCAAATTAATGTACAATCATTTAATAAAGCAGTCAGGAATTGCCACAATCAAAAGTAAAGGATATAAACTGCATGCTAATCTAATGCACTATCTAGGATCACACTTTAGCTTATTCTCATCTTTCTTACCCCCAATTCTGTCTGTCTGGTGGTTTTCAGTTAGACTAGGCCCTCCTGGCCATGTGGATAGGCTGAGTATCTTGCAGTTGCTTCTAAGATGGTGTTTCTCTACCAAAGCTAGCAGCTTATCTCTTGTTCAAAGTGGCTATGTCTACATCTAAGTGCTTAGTTCGGACTTGCTTAGTCCGAACTAAGCAGTTCAGAGTTAATTTGAACTAACTGTGGGTTAGTTCCAACTAACCTGAACATTTTAGTAAGACCTAACCACGTTTTTTTTAGTTTGAACTAAAAAAATTTGGTCAATTCGAGCTAACCTTTTAGTTCAAACTTATTTAGTTGGAACTAGCACAGCTACATTATGCTAGTTTGAGCTAAAATTCAAACTGAGTTGGAACTAAATGGTTAGTTCAAACCAACCGTTCAAGCTAATTAGCTCGAACTGAGCTTTGCTTAGTTCGGACTAGAATATTTTTTAGTTCAAACTAGGCAAAGCCTAGTGTAGACAGGGATCAAATTAGTCTGGATGAAGCCTCCTTATTCCAAACAAATTTGCTACTGTAAACATATCCTGTGTCCATTTTCAGTCCCTCTCAGCCCCCTGTCCCCTTCCTGGTTAGAGGTAACCCTGTTGTTCTGTCTGAGCCTGAGACCTGAATTTACATCATCTTTGTTCTCTCCTTCAGGTACTTGCTTGCAGCTTTGGCTGTTTACATGGTGCTGGAAGAAAGTTCTCTCTGTCCCCCTCCCTCCTAAGCCATGTAACCTGCTTCATATGTGTGCACATACATGATGCTGCAGGAAACATGATACCATAACCATATAGCACAGCGTTCTCAAGAGAACCTTGCATGGCATAATTGGCATGATAACACACAATTATATGGCAAAAACAAACAGAAAAGTTATATAGATCATAACTTAGGGATGCACAGATGTGCATCCCATGATATATTCTGACTGGACAGGTGTCACTAAAGTCCAAGTAGGGAAAATGTTGCTGATACATGAGACAGAAAATGCTCCCATTTGTGACTCAGAGACTAGGCTAAATTTGCACTGGTAGCAATGAGATAAAAATAACTAGGATAGTCAGGAGCTACAATCTGAGCATATGTGATACAGATATCAGTGAGAGACAAACACTGACACCCCAACGTCATTTTTACCAAGTTACTTTTCAAACAGCTCGCTACGCTCCAAAGTGAAAATAGTAAGTGACAAATGTCTGGCTGACAGCTCAGGAGACTGAAAGCTGTTCTCAGTTCCCCCCCGTTCCCCCCCATCAGGTACAAGGTAGGCAGTGACAACAAAGACTTATACACAAGCTAGTTCCAACTAATTTGCTGCAGTATTGACTTCGGGTGTGTCTACACTAGCCACAGTTAGTTTGGACTTCTTAGTCCAAACTAAGAAGTTTGAGGTTAATTCAGACTAATCTCAGGTTAGTTCAAACTAACCTCAAGCCAGTTAGTTTGAGTAACTGCACGTTCTAGTTCAAACTAATGCTTAGTTTAAACTAGAATGCATGGTTAGTTCAAACTAACCATGCATTCTAGTTTAAACTTTTTAAATTCAAACTAAAGCTTAGTTCGAGTCTTGCCTGCACCTAGTTCAAATCAAAGTTCAAACTAAGCACACAAGTTCAGACTACATGCTGGTATTTACAAGTTCAGACTAAGCTGGTTAGTTTAGAAAATAAAAAAAATATCTTAGTTAGAGCAAAGGAATGCCCAGTGTAGCCATGGACTAAATTAATCCAGACTAAGCCTCCTTAGTCCAGACTAATTTGCCAGCGTAGACATAGCCTTAGAAGTTACATCTCTGGTGGATCATAGAAGTATTCACATTCTACGGCCTAGTCATTCCTTGCTGTCTCTTATGAAGTTACCTACAGGGTACCAGTAAACACTTATTGCAATCATGGAATTTGCAGTGTGAGTATCGCTGGTCAAAAATTTTCCATCAAAATTGTTTTTCATTAAATATTAGGGTTCTTCACCCTTTTTGTCATCCAAAATCAGAATTCCTGAGAGCTCTTATTATTATTATTTAAAATAAAAACTAAAATACTTCAATTCTGAAATGTTGCCCTAGCACCTCATTGGAAATGTAGCTTTGGTACTTTATACTTCTATTCTCCTCAGTGGGCCCCATTTCCCAGCCAGACTTCATTTTCCATTATGCAGCGGGATCATGTGTCTATGATGATACACCTCCCCTCACAAAGAAGGGAGACCATAGTGTATCAGTGAACATGTAACCCAACAAAGGAGTCCAGCCTGAGCAAAAACAGGAGGACTGCATACCACAAATCCCATATGGCACCACAACAGTATTTCCAAGTCAAGATATTTTAATGTATGGCCAAAATATTTCAAATTATGATTTTTCAAAGAGAACCTGAAATTTTCAATGAGAAAAAAGATTTCCAACCAGCCCTAGATGTGGCCCCCTATCATGCTAGCAGACACAGTGAGAGACCCAACTAATTTCACAAAGGCCATCAATCGGACTTAAACCACAATTTCTGATGACTACCAATTGTGCTGGTGATGACAGTGGAAAAGATGTATAACTCATTCTCAAGAGTTACTCTGTCCTTTCCTCTCCATCATCTTCATTGGTTTATCTTCCTACAATGATCATATGAACAGGATAGCTGGGTTTGATTTTAGTACCCCCCCGTTACTGCAGGACCAGAATAACCGGCCCAGGGGCCCTGGGTTGCCCCCCACCAAAGGGTCCCCCTTCCCAGACCCCCCTCAACCATGAGCCCCTCATCTGGGCTACAGTGGCCAGCCTCCACCCCCCACCACTGGGGAGAGGCCCTTGGGCCAGAGGGAACTCCTGCCCTAGCGCCACTCTGGCCAGTCTGCGTTCAAGGGGGGAGCGGGACTGGTTGGTGCATGGTGGGCCATGGAGCTGTGGCAGAGGCCTCACCACGAGCCAGCCAGCCCTGCCCTCCAAGGCAGAGCAAACAGGAGCTGGACCACCCCTCTCTGCCCCCAAGGATGGGCCAGCCAGCCTAGGGGTGGGGCAGAGCACAGAGCTCTGCTTCTGGTCCAGTGCCCGGCCCCCCCCAGCCCCCTTTGTCCCAGCTGCAGCACTCCTGCCCTGCTGGCACTGAGCTGGGTGGGCTGGCTGGATACTCATTGTTTTTGAGGCTGGATTCTGGGGGCTCCCTTTTTGTTTGGACCTGGAGCATAAGCCCCTAAAGCCCCTTTGATAATCCAGCCTTGACGTAGTGCTCTGCTCTGCAGGATGCTCTGCTGTGACCATCTGCATTTTCTTTTGAAATGAATATTAATCTAAACAGTGTACTCCTAGGTTGCACTGCTTAATTGCTTAGTGCGTTCCATAAGGGAGATTGGGGGCTTGGGGTATGAGGAAGTCTCCTTTGTGATTTCCAGCGCAATTTAACTACTACTGTAAGATTCATGTTGTGATCATTCTGCAAATCTAGTTACTCTTTCAAATTGTGGGTTTTATCAACCCATGGAGTAGAGCTGAATATTCTTCACAGAGGTAACAACAACATCATTAGGAACACCTTAGCTTTGATAGAAAGCTGAGAAAGAGCTTTTCTTTCAGATGCCAGCATGAACTGAAGTTCTGGTCAGATGTTCTTTACAGAACTGGACAACACATGAGCAGAGTTCGTACTGCAGCTGGAATCCTGGTAAGTCAGACTGTATCAGTGGAATTTAAAATGCATTGTCTACAACTTTTTAGGAGTGGGAAATTGTGTGGACTTTTAGATTTAAAGGAAAACAATATTTTAAAAAACCCAAGCTATTCACTCCTAAGTTGAGTTCAATTATTTGGTAGTGGTTTTTTTAAAAAAATATATATTTTTTTTTTTGAGAAACACTGAGGTTAAATAAATTAAGCAATGTATTTAGATTTTGCCTTCTCTAATAAGAACCCCCCTGAGTAGTTATTTGTATTACAGTAATGACTCAGCTGTGATCAGGTCCCCATCAAACCGTACAATGTGAAAACACAGAGGGGCAAACCAGGCCCCAGTGAGTTTACAATCGAAATGGACAAGAGAGACACAGGATGAAAGAAAAGTATTATTATGTACCTTTTACAGATAGGGAATTAAAGCAGAGAGACATTAAAAGGATGAATGAATTTTCTGAAAGGGCCTAATTGATTTAACAGATTTAGCCCTATTTTCAAAGGTGATGAAACACTTTTGAAAATGTGACCTGGGTTCCTAAATTAGAGGCATTCTTCAATATTTTGCTCTCTGTTATTTGCACATAGGATTAGATAGGGTATTTATGGCAGAACTGGGAATTAAATACAGATCTACTGAGACCCACTCTATACATTAACTGTAGAATTGTTATTTCTCTCTAATTAGATTGATGCAGATTTTAATGTATAAATATCATAATAATGTAACAGTAATATTCAGTGTACAGTACTGGAATATAACAATGATAATTTTTGGTATTTTTCTCAGGGAAATAAAAAAAAGCTAGATTTATACATCTAGCTAAGCTCATTACCTATACTGCTCTTGTGTTGGCAGTCCTTGATCTCTCAAGGTCTGTTTATTCACAGAACAGCATCACCAACAGCAGAGCAAGTTTCTCTGCCACATTGTTCCTAAAAGGACCACTTTAGAGGGTAAAAGCTTAAGGCAACAGGTGCTTGCTGATAGTTGTCATATAGAATATTATCACCAGTGAAACAGACCCAAAACTTTTCCAATCCACTTAACGTCTACATCCCTACTCACCATCAATCCACCCATTCTCAAACGCTCTCACTCATCTTCCTACCTGCCTTAGAACAAAATATCACCTGGTAATCTCTCTTTTATGGAACTAACATCAGGTCTTTGTTTAACTCTGGTTGGCTCCAAAGCTTGTCTCTTTTCACCAACAGAAGTTGGTCCAGTAAAAGATATTTCCTCGCCCACTTTGTTTCCTGAGACCAGCATGGCTACAACATGATTTACCTTTCAATTCACTCTCTCAGCTACTTTCTCACTAATCCACTTCCATACTCCTACTTACTCAATGACTCATTCATTCAACTTCCCACTGATTCACTTATCCATCCACCTTCTCGACTTCCTACACAACCATCTACTTCCCAGTTTTTTCTTATACTAATTATATACTCACCCATCTATCAGCCCTCCAGTTTACTAACACATCTGATTGTCTATCACAACCAACAGAGACTCCCATCAAGCTACAAACCAATTCATCCTTCCAACCATCTATTTATTGACATCCATTTATTCATGCAGACACACTCTGACTCACCTACCACTCAACACATCCACCAAACCACCCATTTAGAGAGTATACCAATGCTAAATAAAATGGGATACATCTTAGAAAGCATTCAAATGATTGGATGCATGACTGAATTAAGAACTCATTTGTTTTGTTATTTGTCTGTCACTGCAGAAACCATTTTAAGCAAAACCCAGAGAAGAGTTTACCACCTTTAGTCACAAGAGGGTTGAATATTTGTGAAAAAAATATCATTGAGGACCAACTCTCAAAGCAGTGTGCATGCAAAAATATATACACATTTGTATGCTTTGTACTCAACATGACAACAGAACATGAAATAGTTCACTTTCTCTTTATTCATCTTTCACTAGGGATCAGAAGTGGGAATAATGGAAGAGAAAAATTGTACTATTGCAACGCAATTTATTCTCATGGGATTCACAGATGGTCCAAACTTTCAGGTCACCTTCTTTGTGTTGTTCCTAGTGATCTATGCTTTCACCCTGATGGGGAATCTTGGGATGGTCATTTTGATCAAGATCAGTTCCCGACTTCACACACCCATGTACTTCTTCTTGTGCAATTTGTCTGTTGTCGACATCTGCTATTCATCTGTTGTCACCCCAAAGATGCTGGCGAATTTCTTAGCAGAGCAAAAAGCCATTTCCTACTCTGGTTGTTTTGTTCAACTGTATTTTTTTATTATCTGGCTCAGCACTGAGTGCCTACTTTTAGCTGTGATGGCTTATGACCGCTATGTGGCCATCTGTAAACCACTGCTCTACACAGCAGTTATGTCCCATAAAGTCTGTGTCCCACTGGTGATTAGCTCCTATTTTACTAGTTTCATGAGTGCCTTGATTACTACCTGTTTACTCAGTGGGTTGACATACTGTGGCTCTAACATCATCAACCATTTTTTCTGTGACACCCCTCCACTACTAGCCCTCTCATCTTCCGATAGCAGCATTGCTGAAAATATCATCTCTGTTTTAGCTGGTTTCACCAGCGTCAGCTCCCTTCTGATAATTCTCTTCTCTTACCTTTACATCTTGGCTGCCATCCTGCAGATCCGCTCTTCTGAGGGCAGGCACAAAGCCTTCAACACCTGTGCTTCCCACCTGACGGCGGTCACCATGTTTTACGGGACTCTGATCTTTACCTACTTACGCCCCAACACCAGCTACTCACTGGGCCAAGACCAGGTGGCCTCTGTGTTCTACACGGTGGTGAGTCCCATGTTGAATCCTGTGATCTATAGCCTGAGGAACAAGGAGGTGAAGGATGCCCTATGGAGATTACTTGGGTGGGGAAGTGTTTCCAAGAGGAGTTCATTTATTAAAATGACTAGGAAACAATAACAAATGTATTCATCTCTTCTCTATTATTTCAGGGAATTTGGCTGAGCTGACTGCCTTCTCAAATGCAGTTTAAATAGGCATTATACATAACAGCCACAACTCATAGAAATGCTCACTTAAAGGTAGGGATGAAATCACTGATCTTAAAATAGTTTTAAACACCCACATGTGCTCACTTTAAGAGTCTGTAATGTTCTTGACTTCTACAGCAATGAGCCCTCTGTAAGATCGTTGATATAGACAACATGCAGACAGATAGTACCAGAAGAACATATCACAGAACAATCATATAGTAAGCTTGAGGGAAGAAACATTTGAATTTTAAATTCCAATATCAGTTAGGTCATATAGTAGATTGTAGAGTAAATGGAACTTAACATGCTTTTAAGAAAGAAACACAATGTGTAGTTACATACATCATTAGTGAGATCAGTAGTCCCTGATCTCTTTTTCCCCAAATATGTATTGCTATTGTGTCTTATCTTGTTGCATTGTTATTGCACCATTAAATCACAGCCTCTAAATACTTTGAGTGTCTCCTTTGCACCTCCAGAGACAGTCACTTCTGTGTCCCTGATTATATATCATTTGATGATGGAAAGGTCACAGATGAAAGTTCAGATCTGGGAACTTTGCCTCAGTTCAGCAGACCACTACAAATGCATGGCCCGATATAAAGAGGTCAATTCAGTGGGACCATGAAATTAGATATATCAGTCACTTACACTCTCGTCCATTACTGGTGATTGTATTATATTAGAAAGTACTGGAATGGAATCATCTTAAAACACATCTATGCTGCCAGTTTTGTAGGTATAACTTTTTTCACTCAGGTGTGAACAAAACCACCAAACAACATAAGTTTCTCCAACAGAAGCACTGATGTGGATGGTGCTATATCAGCAGGAGAGCTTCTCTCACCAACATATCTATGGATGCTTGTGAAGTGGTTTTATTATGCTGATGAGAAAGCTCTCGCCCATCTGCATAGCACAGCCACACAAGTGATCTTACAGGTATGCTGGTAAAATAATTGACCAGAATTGTACAGAGACACAGTGGAGGAGACAATGTCCTTTATTGGACCAACTTCTGTTGATGAGAGAGACAAGCTTTTGAGTTTACACAGAACTCTTATTGTGCTCTTGGAAACTAACTCAGAATGTCACAGGTAAATACAAGGTGGAACAGATTGTTTAGCACAAGTAGTTAGAACATATTTCATGTGACCTTTCAAGGTGAAGTGGCCCATTAATGTCTAGCAAAGGTATGAATTTAACTTTCCAGCTCATCTTTCAAAAGCGTTGTTCAGATTTCCTTGAAGGATGAGGTCTGATAGGTCTAGGGTTACCAGCTGTCAGGCAAAAGGAGGACATGTCCTCCGTTTTACCTTCACATCGTTTGTCTGGCAGACATTTTAAAATACATGATTTTGTCTGGCTTTTTACTTATAGGGGTGAAAGTATGCTGGAATGCCATGGAATACCATATTTTTAGGGGAAAGCATTCCAGGACCCCCTAAAAACAGAAGAATATTACATTAACACTACATTTTCTCCAGGTGTCCTCCAATGTCCTCCTTTTCATACTTCCCTGTCCTCCTTTCCAGGCTTTGGTATCTGGTAGCCCTAGATAGGTCAGATATAGAGTGGTCACTTTGTGAAAAGTGTTCACCCACAGGTCATGTCATGGTTTTGTCTTTTACCATTTTCCTATGTGAGTTCATTCTAGAGCATAATGATCACCTGGTTCTACATAAATACTTACTATTGGAGCGCTTAGTGCATAGAATGAAGTACTAAACAACCTGTTCCACCTTCTATTTTGCTGTTACACTCTGAGTAAGTTTCCTAGATCTGAAGAAGAGCTCTGGGTAACCTCAAAAGCAGCAGAGGAAGCTCCTGTAAAAGATATTACCTCACCCACCTTCTCTATCTCATAGAATTCAATAACACTTCACATATACTTATTACTCACATAAACATTTCAACACACTTTGATAGGCTGGGAACTCCTCTGTTTTGCATAATAATTCAATGGTTATTCCTCAAGAGCTTCCAAATATGCAACTTCTTGTGCTCTGACTGGCTGCGGGTTTTCATTGCCTACTCAAATGGTAGGAATTAGCATAATCGCAATGCAAATTATTTCTCAAGGCCCATTAAGTAACTATGCAACCCCTTTCTTTCTGACTAGCTACTCCTCACTGCAGTCATGGCCTTTTCACCTGCTGAGACATCTTCCTCCCGTACCCATCTACTCCAGACGTTAAATGCAATTTACTGTATATCATCGCATATAAGCCACGATTTTTGTGCCTGAAAATTGGCTTCAAAATAGGTTCTTGGCTTATACTTGGGAGAATACAGTAGACAGCCCCAGCCTACCAGTTTCCCTGACCATGTGGGTGGCTGGAGCCCCTGTTTTGCCAGGTGGCCATCTTGGGCAGTCGTCCTGGGCTGGGGCTGGAGTAAGGAGGGGACCCCGGTCTCTAGAGCGGCCAGGTAAGGGGACCCTGGAGGGATTGGCCTGGACATTGGGGGAGGGGGGGGGGATTCAAGGAGGCCAGGGAAGCGGCGACAGGAACCAGGGGTTGGGAAGGGGGTTGGGTAGTCAGAGAAAGTGATGGGATGGCCACGGGGGGTGGGGAGGTTCACGGAGGCCAGAAAGGGGTGGCAGGGCCCAGGTGTTTGGAGGGGGAGTCAGGGAGTCTGGGGAAAGTGTCAGGAGGGCCCGGGGGTTTCGGGGAGCCCAGAGAAGCAACAACAGGGCCCAGGGATTTGGGGGGGTGCCCAGGAGGCTGGGAAGAGCAGCAGCAGGGGTTGGGGGTGACGGGGAAAGGGGTGGAAAGGGTGTTGGGGAACAGGGGAGCAACAGCAGGGAACTAAGAAGCGAGCAGGGGAGCAGCAGTGAGGAGAGGGCAGAGCAGGGGGGCAACAGGAGGAGCAGGGGGCAACAGTGAAGACTGGAGAGAGCAGGGGGCCAGGGAAAAGCAGCAGCAGAGATTTGGGGATTAGGGAAGCTGTCAGGAACTCGAGGGGAAGCCAGCAGCAGCCCTGGGTAAGAGGGTCAGGGGCCAAGGCCAAAAGGGGATCTCAGCTTACACGCGGGTCACCCATTTTTGCCCCTTTGGGCATTTTTGCGTCTGCTAGCTCCCTCGACACCTTCTTGGAGTAGTGGGCGCTGTCTGGGGTTCTCTGCTCGGTGACCCCCTCTGAATGCCTAACTTTGAACCTTTGACCTCACACCCATCCCTGTTTTTTCATTAGTTGTCCCCTGTATTTATTTGGACCTGGGTCCACTGCCACCTCCTTTAGGCTAGTGGAGGAGTTTTAGCAGTGGGTGGGCTTGCACCTGCCCACATCCTGGCCTCCAAATAGGCAGCCTGAAGGAGGAGGACAAGGAAGAGGAAGGCAGGCCAGATCCGGGTATGCTGCTGGGCCCACTACTACTGCTGCTCCTTTTTCCCCACTGGAACAGCCGCTGCTGGTCCAGGCACTGCTGCTGCTCCTGCTGCTCCTGAGAGGCCCTGCTGTTCCCACTGCTGCTGCTGGCTTCTCTCTCACCCACCCCCCGCCCTGTGGGGAGTGGGGAGAGCTTCAGATAGGAGGACCTCAACAATACCACCACCATCTCCATCACGACCTGTGGAGAAGAGCACCCTTCCTGAAAGCCTGTCCATGCTGCTGTCCCTGCTGCTGTCCTTGGATTTCACTAGTACCATCTTTGAGGGCAGGCAAACTGACTGTGTTCTTGCTGTTTGTGGCTGAGGGAGGACTTACAGCAGGGGTACTCAAACTTTTTGCGAGCCGGTCCACATTCAGCCTTCCACCATTCATCGGGGTCCACAAGCAACTAGGGTAGGTGAGCGGGGGGGGGCTGCTGCCGGGAGCGGGGGGGGTGATGCCGGGAGCGGGGGGGGGGCTGCGGGGCAGGCCCGTGGGGGGGGGGGAGCCCAGTGAGCAACAGCTGCCGCAGGGGTACTCAAATGGCCTTAGAGGGAACATTGCTTCAGGTTCGGATTTTTCATGCAAATAGGCGGCCCGAGGTCCACCAGAAACGTCTTTGCGGTCCGGATTTTGGACCGCGGGCCGCTGTTTGAGTACCCCTGACTTACAGCCAACACTGCAACTGTGGATGGGCTGGTTTCTCCATAAACAGAAGGAGTTTACCACCACTTCTAACAGCCCCTCAACCTACACCCTCAGCCATCACCTGGCTGCCCTCCAGACAGCAGCAGGGTTCCTTCAACACCCGGGACTCTACTACCAGCAAAGACTTTTCAGCCTCCTAGGCACAGCCCCCCTCGTTCCACAGTACCTAACTCCTCCCACCCTCTGCTTAGCCTTTCAGCTGATTCAATACCTTCCCCACCCTTCACAGACCCCCCCCCATCCCCAACCTTAGGTCCTTCCCTTAGGAGTCCCTTTGCATTTGTTTCAGTTTCTGCCCTGCTCTAGCCCCTATAGTTTGTTTAGTTGAGTTACCATCCCTGCCCCCACCCTTCAGCCTATGTGGTCTCCCTGCCCCACTCTTGGTTTGTGAAAGTCCCACCCTTTCCCCTCCTCCCTTTGCTCAGTTGCCCCATCACATTCTCTGCAGTGCCCGTGCCCATGCCCAACCAGTGCTAGTGGGCTCTTGCAACTATTAATTTTTCTGTTACTCCCCATTCACTGCACCCCCTGATGTCCCAGTGACCACACCGCATCCCAGTGCAGCCAGAGGAGCTGGTCCCCTTCCTGCCCCCACACGAGTAGCCTCCCCCTTTTCCCTGGGTGCCCTCCTCCCCAGCCTGCAGCCTAGCAGGAAGGAGTGGTCTCTCCACCCATTTCCCTACATAGGCCACTGCCCTGCCTCACTGCTCCCTTCCTCTTACCCACCCTGCCCTCCTCCCCAGCCAGCAGCTAAGTTGGAAGGAGTGGTTTCCCTAATTCCTTCCCCTTCACTCCTTGTCCCTGCCCCCCCCCAGTATTTTCCACTCCCCCCCAATAAGTCTCCCTTTTCAATCATCCCTATTGTAGGGATATGAAGACCTCCCCAACAGCCTCTGAACCTCCACCTCTGCCAGCTCCCCCTCTGACCATCACCGCTACCTCCACCATTGCTGATGCTCCCACTGGGGCACCAGCGGCAGCAGCAGGCATGGGAGGGGCTTCCATCTCTGCTACTACTGCAGCCTCCTTGGCTGGCCATAAAAGCTGGCAGAAAAAGGCGGGCAAGGGCCAGGACATTGTTGCAGCCATGTCATTGGCAACAGTCTCATCTTCCCCTGCCATCCCCTCCACCAGCTCTGGGGGAATCACTGCCCCCAGAGCATACACCCAGGTGGCTGCCTCTCCTCCACCACTGCCTTACCATCTGCCTGTGCCACCTCCTCCAGAGGACCTGGGTGTGTGAGTAGTGTTAACCTCTGCCCCCCCCTTCCTCCCCAATGCTGCCCTGCTCCCCCTCCTCTCCACCCTGGGGAAGCCAATATCAACTATCAGCCCTCTCCTGTTGGGCTGTAAGAACCCCACCCTCCGTCATGTGTTGTCCTTCAGCCAGCAAGTGCAAATCCAACTTGTGACACTGTCTGGGTCTAGGGGACTGTTTGTGATTATTTATTCATATTACTATTTCATATTTGCAGTAACCCATACGTCATGTGCCATGTTTCATATCAATGGAAAGGCTGTAATCTGCTAAGAATGATTATATGATTTATATGTAGGTATGATATTTGTGTTAGCATCTAGGGATCTCATTTGTTTTGTTTGTGTTCCAAATTGTTTGAGCTGAGGCAAGCCCAGACTGGGTATCTGCAAAGTATTGTCCTATGAACGGCCCATCAGGAGGGGCTCCCAGCTACAGTGGGCCCAGCAGGAAACTTGTTTGACCAGTTACTCAGACTGACCATGTGGCCAACCTCCATTTGAATCTGGCAAAGACTCTGGCTGTGTTCACACGCACAGGGTTATTTCGAAACAAGTTGTGTCGA
>ML682172.1:591559-607011 GCA_007922195.1 Podocnemis expansa
CATGTGACTCAACTCCATTTTGATTTGGCAAGGACTTAGAGCATGGGAAAAGCCAAAGGGGATAAAAAGCAACAGCCCAATGTCCATTTTGTCTTTAGTCTTCAGTCTGCAATCAACATCATCTTCTGGAAGTATTCTCCTGGGACTGAACAAAGGACTGAGACCCACCCAGCTGCTGCTGTTGCTGGGTGCACACCAGAGGAGTGGGACTAATCTGCAAACTACAGGATCTTTGAGGATTTGTTTTCTATGGACTCTAAATCATTTGTATGTATGTGATTCATTTTGACCCTTTAACATCTCTCATATTTTGTTTGTTTTCTTTTTATATTAACCTTTAGTTGTAGTTACTAAAGGATTGGCTGGCAGCATGGTATTTTGGGTAAGATCCAAGCCTGTATTGTTTTGAATGATGTGGCTGGCCCTTTGGGGTCAGGAGAACCTATTTCCTAAAGAGACCCAGTGGCTAGAGGGGACCATCAGGGGCATCGCTGGCGCTGGGCACTCCGGGGCCCGTGCCCCGAACCCTAGCGCCAGAGCCCTGGATCTCTGACCCAATCGGGCCAGGGATCTGGGGCCCGGCCACCCACAGCTGTGGTGGCCCCATCCCCAGCCGGGGATCCGGGGCCTGGCTGCCAGTGGCTGCGGTGGCCCCTTCCCCCACTGGGGATGTGGGGCCTGGCCACCCGTGGCGGCGCAGGGGTGCCTGGCCCTGTTCCCGGTCAGGGGCGGGGCCTGCGGCCTGGGGGCAGGGCCTTGAGGCGGGGCTTGGGCCCATGCCCTGGGTCCCTCCCCCAGCCAGCAACACCCCTGGGGACCATAGGAACTGATGTGGAGGAAGGAGGCTGTTTCTGTTTTATTATGCCTGGTGATGACCAGAGCGGGGGAATCAAAAGCATGTTTTGTGGCTGACTGGGAGACTGGTTTAAGTACCACCCGTCAGTGGTTTAGGGGTTTGGCCCCTGGTTTTGCAGCTTGCCCTGATTTTGGCACATTTAAAAGTTACTCCAGGAGGCTCAGGTCACACAACTGTCGCTGGTGGGGACCCGTGATGGATGGGCGCTTGAGGGGTCCTTTTTGTTGCCTCATCCAGGGGCCCATTATTATATTGATTTATTCCTTGGAAGAGGCTTGGTGCTTCTTCTGTCAGGGCTTGGGGCACGTCTGGAGGGACTGTCCCCTGGCCCACCATGGAGAGGAGGCAACTGGGCCCCCTAAGTCTGCCTTGGGTGCAGGCCATACCATCACCAGTGACTCTAGCCACCGGAAATGCCCCTCCCCCTCTACCTCCTTCTCCTTTGTCATGAGGACCCAGAGAGGAGAAAGGGGTGATGGTGG
Source organism: Podocnemis expansa (assembly GCA_007922195.1). Taxonomy (NCBI): domain Eukaryota; kingdom Metazoa; phylum Chordata; order Testudines; family Podocnemididae; genus Podocnemis; species Podocnemis expansa. The sequence goes on from ML682172.1 coordinate 592,898, forward strand.
CTGGTGCCAGCCAGGGAGAGAGCTCACCCCAGGGATTGAGTTCCCATACCTCTGTTGTTACACCCTTGTTCCCTGCTTCTTGATTCTGTCCCCACTGGCCAGCCCTTCCCTGCCACCTTGAAGGACTGGGTCTTCGCTACAGGGAAGTGCAGCAAGTGTAGAAATGTTCTGACCCTCCTCCCCATGTTGGACAGGGAGGAGGCCCCCCTGGAAGGCATTGCAGATGGCTGATGATAACAATCAGGAGAATACTGAAATTGATGAGCCAGTAGGTTTTCAGTATAGGGTGGTGTTGATGTGTCCCTCTTTAATTTGTAGTACAGTGTCTAGAACAGGCATGGCCAAACTGTGGCTTGTGAGCCACATGTGGTTCTTGAATGAAAAAAATGTGGCTTGTGGAAGAATGTCAGCAAATCAATTTACTAGGTAAAAGTATATGGCTATATGCCTCAGTGCGGCTCTTGAAGGTTTAACAATCAACTTGTGTGGCTCTTGAGTTCCATAAGTCTGGCCATCCCTGGTCTAAAAAATGGGCCTCCTGTGTGGAGTATGTTCCACACTAAGTTTGATTGTGGAATGGAAATTGTTGAAATCTCTGTGGATGTCTTCAAGAGCATCCCTGCCATGGGTCCAGATGATGAAGGTGTCATCAAAGTTGCATAAGTAGAGAAGAGGTGCTTTAGGATGAGACTTGAGGAAACATTGTTATAAGTCACTTATAAAAATGTTGGCATATTGTGGGGCCATGCAGGTACACATAGCAGTGCCACTTTCTTGGAGGTATAAATTATCCTCAAATCTGAAATGGTTGTGGGTGAGCACAAAGTCACAAAATTCAGTCACAAGCTGTGCTGTGGCATCATCTGGGATGGTTCTTCTAATAGCTTGTAATCCATCCTTGTGTGGGATGTTGGTGTAAAGTGCTTCTACCGAAAACCTACTGATCGGTATAGTTACCTACATCCCTCAAGCTTCCATCCAAAACAGACCACATAATCCATTGTCTACAGCCAAGTGCTAAGATATAACCACATTTGCTCTGATCCCTCCGACAGACATAGACATCTTCAGGATCTCTATCAAGCATTCTTAAAACTACAGTACCCACCTGCGAAAGTGAAAAAAACACATTGACAGAGCCAGACGGGTACCCTGAAGTCAACTACTACAGGAGAGGCCCTAAAATAATAATAATAAAAAAAAAAACAATAGAACACCACTGGTCACCACATACAACCCCCAAGTCATACCTCTACAACAGATCATTAAGGACCTACAGCCTATTCTAAAAGGTAATCCCTCATTCTCTCAAGCTTTGGGAGACAGACCTCTACTTGCCTACAAACAACCCCCGAACCTTAAACAAATGCTCACCAGCAGCTACAGACCCAACAACAGAAACATTAAAGCAGGCACACACCCCCTGGAACAAACCACATTGCAAACTTTGCCTACATGTCTGCACAAAAGACACCATGATAGAACCTAATCAAGCCAGCTACTCCATCAAGGTCTCATTCACTTGCTCATCTACTAATGTGATGTATGCCATCATGTACCAGAAATGACCCCACACCTTATACATTGGACAAACAGGACAATCCCTGCTCAAAAGAATAAATGGGCACAAGACTGACATCAGACATCACAACACACAAAAACCAGTTGCTGAGCACTTCCATCTTTCTAATTATTCTATGGATGTTTTGTTAATGACTGTGCACAAGAAAGGCAGTGGGGCATCAAGACTTCAAAGAGAAACAGGTGAATTAGAATTGATATGCAGATTAGATTGTATGAAAGCAGGACTGAATTGTGACTATGTCTTCTTTCCCCAATATAACAGGTGATTTGACTTCACTCTCCTCTGTGTGCTGTTTCTCACTGTTTGAATCTTAACAACTGCTTTGATTTGCTGTTAATGTATGACCTGATCCCATGTCTTACGCTCGCCTGCATTTATTTTCATCCCTTTCTGTAAGTTCCCCCATCTTCAAAGCATCTGACAAAGTGGGATCTTCTCCCATGAAAGTTCATGTGATAAATAAATCTGTTGGTCTTTAAGTGCCATAGGACTCCTTGCTCCCCCCCCCCCGAACTAGATTAATATTCCTGCCCCTTTGGAACTTGGTAGTTGAATCTATTCTTGAATGGTTGAGAGAAAGACAGTTAATGCCATCTCAGCCCCCATTTCTGTGCCTGAAAGGCTGTTTGTGAGAGTTTCCTATCTTGCCATATGTTTGAATAGCATGTTTAGCAACATTTTGTAACTTCTGAGCTGCAGTGGCATACAGCATTTACATGGGCACCTGTGACCTGTTGGTCTATGCATTCAAGAAGTCCCCAAAACTCTGCATGCAGCTAGCAGCCCATTCATAGGGAGTAGTTTGTGCATTGCTATGATAACTACAAATTTAGTGAGTTGTTTCTTGTTCTTTGTCTCTAGTGTCACCAAGCACTTCTTCTGAGAAGTCCTTCCATTGCTAGCACTCTTCCACTCAACTACAGCACTGAAATGTTAATTTTTGGTCGTTTCACCTTGAAGAGCTCCCCTTTCTTCATCTCTCTTTTCTGCCTGTACATCTTGAGTTCCATAATGAGGATCTGGTCTAGCTAGGTCAGATATAAAGATCATGATGGTGGTCACTGTTCTATGGGACTCTCATCTTCATGTATTTAATGCCCCAATACAAACTACTCACTAAGCCAAGGCCAGATGGTCTCAAAGTTCTGTCCAGTGGTGATTCCCATTTGGAACCCTCTGATCTACAGCCTTGAGAAACAAGGAAGTGAATGACACCCTGAGAAGGAGATATGGGATTGAAAGGAAAATATTTTCATGGCTAGTGTAATTTTTATAAAACTATTAGGATATTAGCAATAACTATCCATGCTTAAAAAAAGAGTCCTGTGGCATTTTTAAAGTCTAACAAATTTATTTTTCACATGAGCTTTCATGAGAGAAAAATCATACTCCATCAGATGCTTGAAGATGAGAATTTACAGAGTGGGAGCTGATAAAGTTTACTGGTTATGATGAAATTGGCTGTTGAGCCTAACTGCAGCACTGCCTCTGCTAGAGAGGACGGGTATAACATGCATATATGGTTTGTGTGTAGGTTTTGAGTATTCAGCTCTGCCCTTTGCTGGCAGACAATTATCTAGGCTTGGCAGAATTCAATTTATATCGTACTATAATTTTGATGGATAACATCAATGTGTGTTTGCAAGTATTTATTATATGTTATCAATTTAATTTTTCACAGATCCACACAACTATGGGGTTTAAGTATTATTTTTCTTTTTTATTTCTTCACATTTTCATAGTTGCAAGAAATTACAGGGAAGTGTCAGACACTAATTATTTAATAATAGTAGACATTGGGTATGTCTGCACTTAGAAGGTTAGTTTGAATTAACTGAATTCAAAATAATCAATTTGGACTAATAATTATTAGTTCGAATTAAGTTAATTCAAATTAACACAGCCACACTAGAAACCCTAATTCAAACTAGCATGTCCATGCACAGGACTTGCAAGTTTGAATTAGGCAGGGGGCGCTATTGCATAGGGGGAAAAAATCAAGCTATGGTTAATTGGAACTAACAGTTAATTTGAATTAGCTACATTGGGTTAATTCAAACTCATTAGTTTGAATTAACCATCAATTTGAACGTAAGGGAGGTTTTATAGATTCGAACTAGGCTTTCCTTAGTTTGAACTAAGGGAACTCCTTAGTTCGAGCTAATGAAAGCAAGTGTGGACATGCAATAATTTAGTTCGAATTAAAGCCTCCTTAATTCAAACTAAATTGTAAGTGTAGACATACCCACTGAGATTTGAAAAGCTAATGCTGAATTGCCACCAAAACACAAGTTGTCAACATTACATGTCAACATATACAAAGTACATATCAAATTCTAATAAGTTCTCCAGCGGCACTTTTCTTATTTTCCTTATTTGAAAATTCATATTATTGATGGAAATATTTTGGTTCATTTCTGTGTGTATTGTGAAATTGATGTTTGCCACTAAAAATCTAACACTTCTTTGGTTAGATGTCTCCGTCTTGCTTAAATGCATTACTTCTAACGTATTACTTTTGCAGGAACACGTAGATTTCAATGAAATCCCAATTTCAACATATGAAAACAATTTGTTTTGGTTATTTGTTTAGAACCATTTTTTTTTATTTTGAATTTTATTTTATGTTGCTATCTTATAAATTGTAAAATTTTAAAAAAAGGAAATGAAAATCAAAATAAATGTTCTGAGGTCAAGAATCCATCCAAGGATTTAAAGCACGAGCTTCTATGGCTTGAACTAAGAGACCCAGAACTGTCAGCCTAGACGGTACCCAACTCCTCAATGTCTGCCTGCGGCCCAGGCAGCTCTAGATGGGGACAGAGTGCCATATGAATATGTTGTAGGCTTCAGTGGCCAACACTTTGCCCTGTTCCCAACTCAGAGGACCACATAGGTGAAGGCAGAGGGCCCTAGTCAATATCATCTGGATGCTCATTTGGAGAATTCCTCTTATATAGCAGGCACTCCTATTTCACCTTTGCAAAAGCCTTGGGTACAGGGAACAGAGTTCAAGGGCAGAGCAAGCGGTATAGAGGGCAAGGCCAAAGGAAGGATGAGATGGACTGGTGACATAAGGAGGTATGGCCCAGGTAGATCTTCCCTTGATGATTCTACACTCTGCAATAGCCTATAAGAGAGAGTGTCACACAAAGAAGAATATGCAATTTGCCGTGAAGGAGTTGGGCAGTGGGCATGTTCCCTGTACCATGCTTAGGGACTTGGAATAAATTCCTACTCCCCTTATTCTGAATTCTGCACAATTTATAAATTCCAGCCCTTACAAATTAGAATGATAATAGAGCTATTAGGACCCTTTGTCCATTCCTTCTTCAGGTTTGGTCACAACTGGCTCTTACACAATGTTTTATCCCTCTCAAGTACCTGAATTTGCACCCTGGTGGAGTTGCCAGCCATTTTAATTTGAAAAACTACTTCTGTGTTCAATTAAATCTCTACCCACAGTTCATGAAAAAGCCATGGCTTAATTACCTGGAGTTATTTGTTCCAGTCTCTGTGAACAAATGGTCCCCCCAGAGATCAGTTCCTAAGGTACTTGAAAATATGAATAAAAATAGCAGCATTAACCCAGTGTGAATCCTTTCAGCGCTGCTTTCATCTTTACAGTCAGGGTTTTGCCAGAACAAGGTTAAATACTAATATGCTTGACATGTTAGAAAAATTGGCATTTTGGGTGGTACAAAACTGAGCCAAACTGGCAAACTTTCTTAATTCAACCATGATCTGAAATCAAAGTCCCTTGTTCTGATTGTCAAATTAGCCTTAAACTCAGCAGTGAGATTCCAGGGTTGTGTGGCAGCCTGGAAATCCCATAACAGCTTCATACATGTTTATTTTTATTTTATTATTTGTGCGTAAAATGTAAGTATTTAATGAAGAGAGGATTTAGCTGACTAATGTGGTAACAGGATGGTTCAGATGTTCCCTGCTACAATGAGGTGGAAACTGCATAGCTTACCCTGGGCAAGTTGGAACATGATGAGTGAACTTGTTGGTCTGCCTGTCCTGTACTCATGAATGTAGGTGAGCCAGGCACATACCACACAGTGCTATTGTCATTCCTTTGTAACAAACTTGCTTGTTGCCTTATTTTCCAAAGATTCTGAGTTCCTCTTTCTCTCACTGGCATTACTGGTGTTCATAATGCACAACACTGAAAATCAAGTCACTGGTTCTCAAAATCCTTCTATCTGTTATTTAACTGGATTAGTCCTAGATTCTGATTATGGGTACATTTGTTCCTTGCATTAGAAATAGGGAGGTTATACTACTTTTGTATCTCTTACAGGTAAACTGCTGCTGGGTACATGGCATCCAGTTCTGGTGTTCACAATTCAAGAGGCATGTAGGTAAACTGAATAGAGGACTGAGATGATCCACAAGAGTGATTAAAGGATTAGAAAACCTGTAATATAGTGACAAACTCCAGGCACTCAATCTGTTTTGCTTCAAAAAGAGAAGATTAAGGGGCATGTTGATCACAGTCTGTAAGTGCCAACATGGGAACAAACATTTGATATTGGGCTCTTCAGTCTAGTAAACAAAGGTGTAACAAGACAAATGGCTGGAAGTTGAAACTAGACAAATTCAGACTGGAAATAAGATGTAATCCATATGCCTAAAAAGGAGCAATCTCTTTTAGGGATCTCTTAAGGATGGGTTACTGTTGCTGGGCAGATTTGGCTGTCCAGAAACCAGAGTTTTCCAGTCACAGGGAGTGGTAGCATGTTGAGCATGCGCCACAGATTTTTCTATTGTTGGTGTGAGCAGATGCTTGAGAGCAGCAGCTACAGAAAGCTACAGAGTCCATATGATCAGTGCTCGAGTGAAAGCAGCTGAGCCAGGAGTGGACTGCAAGATGTTTTCTCCCTGCAGTGGAATATTTTGCAGAGGAATTTTCTCCTGTGAGACTGATGACTGGTGCACCAGTAAACAGACTGCATGGTGCTGGTTGCAGAGGAGACAGGAAGGACTGCATGGATTCCTCTTGAAGATTCCTGCAGTCAGAGAAGAAGAGGACTGCTACATCTTTCCACTCAAAGCCTTCAACAACAACAACAACAACAACAAAAACTGAGATAAGGGTGACTTTACCTGCACTTTGAACTCTTCAGTTTCTTAATGTTCTGTTTAAATTCATTTTGGTTTCTTAGGCTAAGATCTGTTAAGTTAGTAGTTAATAAAATTTATTGTTGAGTTTATTTTGAGTAGTATTTTAATGTGGGATGGTAACTGAGCAGTCTTCGCTGTGAGTCCCTTTAGAACTGAATCCTGGATCTCCAGCTGCTTTCTCCAGGGGTTTATCTCTGTTAGGCACTAGAGGGAGGCTAATGAATGAATTCCAGCCCACCCAGAGGTTACAAAGATGCACATTTTTATCAATGAAAGTTATTAACCATTGATAGAGTTTACCAAGGGAAGTGACAGATTGTCTGTCTCTGGCAATATTTAAATCAAGACTGGTTGTTTTATGAAAGATATGTTGTAGTTCAAACAGGAGTTTAGTCAGGGGATACTATGGTATTTGTTGTATATAGGAAGTCACGTTAAATCAGTGATTCCCAACCCATGGCTCATGGACTACAAGTGGCCTTCAAGTTCTTTCAAAGTGGCCTGTCACTCCCCTTCCACTGGCTTCAGAAGGGAGCTGCTGCCTAAGGTCCCAGGCAAAGTGTGTTGCTACAAGACTAGTAAAGGCTTTTTGATGTAGCCAACAGACAAAAGATCAGCCCTCTCCTCCCTTTGGCTGAAGCAGGGAGCACAGCAAAGCATTCTGCCTGGGTCCCTGGGTGCTGGGGTCCCTGCTAGAAACAGAAGGAGGGGAATGCTGATCTCCTTTCCCCCTAGCTATAGAAAGGATCCACTGCCTAGGTACACAGGTTGCGTGCACAGAGCTACAGGATGGGTGCAGTTCTCCTGCTGCACCCAGGGGGATGGAAGATCAATGAGGAGGTAGCCTCCTCAATGAACTCTTCCTGTGTGCCTGCAATACAGGGGGTGGGGGGAATTGCTGGCAGAAACTGGGGGGCCCTTCAGGGTTGTAAAAATGATATCTGTGGCCCTCAAGTCAAAAAGTTTGGAAACAACTGCCCAAGATCATCATAGCAGTCCCTTCTCACCTTATAATCTCTGAATCTCTGTAGAAATGAGGAAAATTAATCAAATAATCGTTTCCATTAGAAACTGGTCCAAAGTCTGTTGAGGTCAGTGGAAATTCTCTGCTGACTCCATTGGGCTTCAGATTAAGTGACCAGACTTTTTTTGTCTGTACTAATAAAAAGTCTTCTGAAATTGAGTTTGACACTCAGGGTCTGCAGTCTACAGTTTTCTTAGTAATAAATCTTTATGCTGGTTCTTTAGGTGGTGTAAATCATCATAGTTCCTTTGGATTCCACTGAGGATTTACTTCTGTCTTTTTATATCATACCAAAAAAAATTTCATTAAAATTCACCCATTTATCCCCCCAAGCAGGCACAATATGTACATTCCCATCCTTAGCAATGATGATTAACAATAATGAAGAAAACACAATAGTTAATTATATTAAATTCAGTTAAACTGTCCATTTGGGAAGGTAGAAATTTGCTAGGTGCATTCATTCAATGCTCATATAAAAAGCTGTGTTGACAGCTTTGAAGACTGGAGTTTTCTGCTCCAGTACCCACAGAGCACCTGCTGCATAGGCAGTCACACAGGAAACCTCATAAATGGTGCCTTAACCTTGCACTACAGGAAGTGCCTGTACAGGTCAGAAACAGTTTTAGTGTTCATTGAATTTGCAAGAATTTCAGAGATTTTGTCTGGGAGTAAACAAAATAGTCAAAAATCACCAAATTTCCTGTGGGGTGGAAATTTGGTTTTTCAGATGAGTTCTGTTCATTAAGACAAGGAGGGTAGCAAAGATCCCTAGAAAGCAGCTTAGATAAATACATTTGTTAGTCTTTAAAAGTGCCACAATTCTCCTGGTTTGTTCTGCTGAACTAGACTGACTTGGCTACCCCTTTGGTATTTAGAAAGTAGCTGACTCAGTTGTACACCAATTTCAACCAAAGAGAGAGAAATTCAGTGTTACTATGGTAACAAGCTATTGGAAATAGAAAGAAACAGTTTAAACTACATATAAGCACTGATGGGTTCTGAAGGTTAAGGGGTGACTTGATCACAGTCTATAAGTATCTCCATGGGGGAAAATTCAGTATTGAATTGACTTTGTTAGCTCTTACCCTTCCCATTGTATTGTTTCTCACCGTTGCAAGTGTATATACACCTCCTAATTGTAGTTTCCACTTCATGCATCTGATGAAGTGGGATTTTCTTCCACGAAAGTGTATGCAATTAAATAAATTTGTTAGCATTTAAGGTATCACAGGGCTTTCATTGGTCTTGGGCTTAATAAATACACTAGATTTGTGGCTTATTACAACCATCTGTAACCCACTAATCCCCTTTTCTCTCTTGAGTGATTCCAGGTGTATTCATAGACCACATTACATTGAATCATCCCTTAGATTATAAATAAGGAGTCTTGTGGCACTTTTAAAGACTAACAAATTTATTTATCGCATGAGCCTTCATGAAAGAAAATCCCACTTTGTCTGACTTAGATTATGTGCTAACTACTTGTGCTAAATAATCTCTGCCATCTTGTATTTAGCTGTGATACTCTGAGTTCCTTTCCAAGCTCTTAGGAGTTTGAAAGATTGTCTTTCACCAACAGAAGTTGGTCCAATAAAAAATTTTACCTTACCCACCTTTGCTAATTTTGGAGCTAACATAAATCATTGCTGATTCTGGAGCTGAAGCAGACTAGCAATTTCTATGGTCCCTGTGGGAGCCAGAGTCTCATCTTCCTCCTGAAAGGTAAATGATGTGATTGTGTTTTTCAGAGGAAATGGATGCTGCCCCCTTCTGAATAGTGAGGCCTGCCTGCTAACCTCTGCAAATGTACAACGTGGTTGCAAGGGCGTGAAGAAGCAAAGACAACCAGTCAGCCATATGATTAATCCTCAGTGACTATTTCCCAAAGACACCTCAAGGTGGTTTTGCCGCCTGCCAGCCCTTCCACTAGATCAGGTTCTGCCTTACATCACCAGTTCCCTATAGGGTAGAAATCCCAGGGAAATGGTGCTAGGAAATCACACCACACTGACTGAGTTTATTCTTCTGGGACTAACTGACAAAACAGAACTACGGCCTACTCTGTTTGTGGTGTTTCTAGTGATCTATTTGATCACAGTGGTAGGGAATCTTGGAATGATCACACTCATCAGGATCGACTGCCAACTCCACACACCAATGTATTTTTTTCTCACCCACTTGGCTTTCCTCGATTTCTGTTACTCATCAGCTGTAGCCCCCAAAATGCTGGCCAACTTTTTAGCTAAAAGCAAAGCCATCTCCATAGCTGGCTGTGCTACCCAGATGTATTGCTTCATTGCTTTTGGCACCACCGAGTGCTTCCTCCTGGCTGTGATGGCATATGACCGGTATGTGGCCATCTGCAAGCCACTGCTCTACACAGTCATCATGTCTCGAAAGGTCTGCATCGAGCTGTTAGCTGGCTCTTACATCTGTGGTTTTCTGATTTCAATGATACACACCAGCTGTGCTTTCCGGCTGTCCTTCTGCCAGTCCAATGTCATCTACCATTTCTTCTGTGATGTGGTCCCCCTGCTGAACCTTTCCTGTACAGATACTAGAGTCAATGAGATCATTCTCTTTGTTTTCTGTATCTTCAATGGCATCTTCGTCACTTTGGAAATATGCATCTCCTACATCTACATTATCTCTGCCATCCTACGGATCCACTCTGCTGATGGCAGGTTCAAAGCCTTCTCCACCTGTGCCTCTCACCTGACAGTGGTCACCATCTTTTTTGGGACCGCAGTGTTCATGTAGATGCGCCCCAGTTCAAACTCCTCACCAGACCAAGATCGTGTCATGTCAGTTTTCTACACTGTGGTGATCCCCATGCTGAATCCCCTGATCTACAGTCTGAGGAACATGGAGGTGAGGGCTGCCTTTAGGAGAGTGGTAAAACGATGTAACTTGTCAATGAATAAGAGTTCTAAGGTGATTGAAACAACTGCTTAAATAATAAAGGGGCTAACAAAGGAACCCACTGGTTTATCCATTAATCAATTTATTTTACCAGAGCTATTAGATATACAGTGAAAGAGAAAAAAAAATCTCATGGAGCAATAGAAAGAAGCTTGGCAAGTCTACACAGCCTACCATTTTTGGCAGCACTTGAATGGAGATACACAAGTTACTTAAAATTACAACTGCCCTATGCCTGGCACATCTTCTATGGTGTGTCAATGGAAGGAGCCTCCCTTTGATTCAGCACTACTCCAGTTGTCACGGTGGCCTTAATTAGATCAGCTTCCTGATCAACTGGTTGGTCTTCATAGACCTGATCAATCGATTGGGAAGGTCAATCTGATGCCGATGACTTTGCCGCCATAAGTGATGACTAGCCCATGGTTGTGATATAGAAACCTTCACTGCAGTGGTAGGACTTATAGACTTTTAGACCAGCAAGGTCCATCATGATCATCTTGTCTGACGTATGCTGTATAACCCAGGCCATAGAATGTAAACCAGGTTTCATTCCCCCCAGCATACTCTGAAGTAAATCACGAGTGACTCTACTACAGCCAATGGCTTAGTACCAGTGTTAAAGCAGAATACATAACAGAACATTCAGATGGAGCTGAGAAAAATTCAGAATTTGCTTGCCATAGGAGACTCTACAATTTCAACATCTAGCCCAGAGCAGGATTTTAAAATTTAAAAGTTTTAACTGTTTTAAAGTTTTAAAATTTTCCATGGAATTGAAATGCCAAAGTAGTCAATCTGAAATTTTCAAAACATTTTGTTTCACTATATCCAATCAGCATGCCTGAAATTCATTTTTTTTTGTTTGAAATTATCTGAACTGTCTTCCTGAACCTAGTTTTATTATCAGAGAAGTCACCCTCATAAAAGTTGTGTTTTCCTTTGTCTGAAGGGGCTATCACTCTGTAATCCATGTCTACACTTGCAGTGGTGTGTAGGGTTCATGTAGCCACACATTGCAGTGAAGGCCAGACTACATCCACGCTCACCAAATTGTGTAGCAATATGCGGCAATGCAATCTCCCAGCAAACAGAAAGTAGCTGGAAAAGCTCTGGCAGCTTCCCATTGTCGGAGTATTTCCTCTCTGCTATAGTCTTTCACTGAGCTGAAGAAGCATTCTAGTGCGGTGAGCTATCAGTGCTTTTGCCAATGCAGTGAAAGACCTTTTCCTGCTGTCTTTCTCTGTGTCAGGGAAAGGTTATGGCAACTGGAAGGAAGCAGGACACTACACTCCTAAATATAACAACATAAGTGTGGGAGGCACTGAGTGGTCTTATAGAAATCTGTGTAAGGTATATAACCTGGGAGTTCAGATATGTAGGACGCTATTCACCTAAACTGTGCCTCATCAGTTACACTGCTATTGATATTCATGCTAGGTACATGTGCAATGTCTGTATGCAACACTCCTCTGTAAATATAGATGTGTTCTAAGAAAGGTTGGATTTGTTAAGTAAATTAATAAATGATGTAGGATACAGGGTTACATGGCAGGGTTTTCTGTGGTAGCAGGGAATTGTATTTGATGACCAAAGAAAAAGACTGAGAAAGCAAAGTGGATGGCACCTAATTCAGCACAAGAGAATGACTTCAGGTTCTGATAAATCCCTTCATCAGCAACACTAGATCTTTTTTTTTTTTAATCATAAATTCTTGCCCCAGTTACATCAGTTCAAAGCAGTATGGACTAGTTTCTTTTGCTGAATCATGACGAGGTAACATCACTGATCAGAAACAGGTGATTCTAAAGTCCCCCCTCAGGAGGAGTGTGTAGTAAAGTGGACATCACTGAATTAACTGAGCTACCTGTATTATGGGATAGAGATTGACTTACTTCCTGTTTAATCAGTTGGAGTCTTGTCCCTCTATCACACTGTTGTCGTTCAGGTAAACAAAGCAGCAAGATCCCAGCCTACAGCCCTGTGAGTGGATTTCTTTGTTTTGTATTGAATGGGCCCTTCATAAAGATAAATAAATAAATTAATTTAATTAAATTAACAGTTATGGCTGCTTCCAGTCACTGAAGGATGAGAGAACACACTCTATTGTTAAATAAGGGAATTAAACTTTTTGTATAGGCATATTGCAATGAGATAATGTAGCAGGCATAGGCGTGCAAGGGAGGCAGGTGACTGTCCTTCAGTGTCACTCTCAGAGAGAGGTCACACCTCCTGGCCATCACCTCCTGGATTAACAACTGAAGTCAGGAGAGAAATTAGCAGTTGCTTCTAGACAGGGTGGGCAAAAGAGGTGAGCACTAATGCCATCTAGGGCTCACAGACATTGGGCTGAGCACTAATATAGGTCTCCGGGCCTAGTGGGGGGTCTGCCACACAAGGGAGGGGTAGTGATAGGCAGATTCAAAGAATTCCACCTCATTCCAGCCCAGGTCATTCCACTTCTGGGCCAGATGTTCTCCAGCTGAAACATGCCAACCGATGTTCCAGTATGAGCATAGTCAGCTGATGCTTTGCTACACCTGGGCTCCTTCATACCACATTCCAAGTGTACAGGGGTCCCACGGTCATCCTTCACCTCCTTAAGGTACACAGCCAGTGGTAGCAACAGCAGTTCCTTACTGGCAGGTGTCTCCATGACTCTAGTAGTTCAGAGTCATCACTGGAACAGATGGAGGCAGTGGTGGGCTCAGGTGCCAGCAATAGGCAGTGGTCATCTGTCTTCCTCAGCTCAGGTGCCAGGCCCGCCTCTGCTTCCAGCCTAGTGGATGTGGACTTCCTGGTTCCACTCACCACAGGGTGGAGGGCCCTTCCCCAGTGTCAAAGTTCAAGGAAAGCATACATCCCTGCTACAGTTGCGGTTACTTTCTTCTCTTCTTAGAAACAATAATGAAGAAAGCCTGGATAGGAAGGCTGAGCCAAGAATGCACAGTGAGAGGTTAATATATCTTATCAAAGAGCCTCCTATTAAAACATCTTTACTTTAAAACAGTTTAAAATTAGATAAAAAAGAAAAACAAAACACAAAAAAACAGTCCCAATCCCTGTGCAAAGAGTTCACCACGAATTACCCTACTGATGTGTGTAAAAGCTTGTAACCTGCATGCCTCCTCATTCCTTCCAAAAGTGCCTGAGCCCTACAACATGTTTGAGGAGACAACCAAAATCCCTTGCCTACAGAATTAAAAGCATCATCTTAATTTATAAAACACATATACAATAAATGTAAAAGGTCACCCAACTGCTAAACTCCATTTTCCAGAATACCTCAGACCCAGGCTCAAGTTTGGATTCATGCCCTCTTCCACTCTTCCCACCCCATGACCATGTTTCACCAACATTTAGGTGAAAAAAGAGTAAGAAAAGAAACCAGGCTGGCTGTGAGTGTTATGAGATTTGTATGAGACCACAAACTTGTGAGCATAAGTG
>ML682172.1:612011-626431 GCA_007922195.1 Podocnemis expansa
CACTTATGCTCACAAGTTTGTGGTCTCATACAAATCTCATAACAGTGAGGATGGTGCCATTTAGAAATATAACCAGGAAAGTGGGTCTCTTCGGCTTCTGCATAAGCAATACTCCAAGAGCTGCCATCAATTATATTAGCTAAGAGCTAAATTTATCAGGAATCTGATGTATGATAACATTCTATATAGAGATGGAAAAGGAAAGTAATATTAGTAACTGTTCTTGGCATGCTGATCCAAAGATAGGTGAGTCTCCACTAAAGGGAATTGCCCACAGTGGCAACGAATTAACAAAAAATCATGTAACCTTCCTGGAATTCCTCACCAAGTCCTTCACTTTAAAACTATAAGGGCATATCTACACAGCTCTTTTATTTCGAAATAACACCCATTATTTTGAAATAAAAAATATTTAGTCTACATGACGTATCGATATTTCGAAATGACAGGGCTCGTCGTTTCGAAATAATGATCGTTATTTCGAAAAAGTAAAACCTACCCCCCCCCCCTCGAAACGGCCATTATTTCAAAACAGATGTTTCGAAATAACAGCTTTAGACCCGCTGTTTCGAAACAACGGTTCGAAACAGCAGTCCCATTGCCGTTACTTCGAAACATCCGTTTCAAAATAACGGCCATTTCGATTCCACAGTTTCCCTTATTTCGAAAGGAGCCCTTTCAAAATAAGGGTTTTATTTCAAAACCGGTCCTTTTGAAAGGACCGATTTTGAAATAAACCTGTGTGTGTAGACGTGCCCTTAGGTTTTGTGATGCACAAATAGATAAAAGCATAAAATACTCTTGCTGGAAGGTTGCAAGGTAACACAATGCATAGCCTTATATCTTAGAATTCAGAATAACATACAAGAACCCCAAACAGAGAGATACAACTCATGTCATCTTAATCTAGGCTGTTTACCCTCATACCATGCTGACTGCTGGTGGGCCCAAGTCTCAGACTTGCCCACAGAGCTCCTGAGCCTTCCAGTAGGATCAGGAGAAGTGCAAATTGAAAGTGATAGGTCACAGCTTACCATAGTTTTCAGCATACCACCCACACACATCTGCCACAAAAATAAAAGAAAACATGCTGTAGAAAAAATCTCTTTCCTACTTTTCTTATTAATGAAGCCATTTGCGGCTGAATTCCAGGTTCGGTAAACATGGGAGTGAAGTCATAGGAGAGTTATCCCCGAGCCAAGTATGTCCCTCGGATATCCTGTATCAAAAAGGACAATACCTGTGTAATGATCTTGAGGGTTCATTAAAGACGATACTACTGAATGAGTAAGGAATAGAACAGACGTGGCCAAACTGCGGCTCGCGAGCCACATGTGGCTCTTTAAAGAAAAATTGCAGCTCCTGGGAGAGTGCAGGAGGGAAGGGCAACAGGGTGGGAGCAAGGGGCGAAAAATTTGCAGGGGTCGGGGCCAGCAGAGAGGTGGAGGCGTTGGGGTAGCCAGCAGCGGAGGAGTGGGGCTGTGAGAGCTGAAGGAAACAGCAGCCTTGTCAGAGCGGGGAAGGAAAAGGCAGGGCGGGGAGGGGGAGCATTGAGAGAGCCTCACGGGCAGAAAAAAGCAGCCTGGTAAGAGCCGAGAGGGGAGGTGAAGGGCAGTCCTGTGAGAGGAGCCAGCAGGGAGAAGCAAGTCATCAGGGAGGTGGAAAGAGAAGCCCTTGGAACAAGGATCTGCCAGATTCTCCGGAACACCCCCACTATTAATTCTACCCTCCTTGTCTCTGTGCATTATGATACAGTCTTTAATTACATCAATGCATGATTTTTTCAATACTTTTCTTTTTTGATATTGTTTTCTGGGTCAATATTTTTTAAAAGTGGCAACATAAATTGATCAAAAACAAGTCTACAATGAACTACGGATAAGGGATGATAATTAGCAATTTAAACCTGAAAAGCAATTGTAAATTAATTTTCTTTTTTAAAAATCACCTGGCATGTCCAGATATTGTAATACAATGCAAACTTATTTCTCTTGTATTTCTATTTTGAGAATTAAATAAGAATAATCAGAAATGACTGAAAATTGACACAAATGTTATATCCAAAACCAAAAGGTTATTTAAAAAAAAAAACCCTCTATTTAAAGAATGTTACAAGTACTTATTATGGATCATGGTTCATTTTCAGCATGCAAAATGACTTAGACTTAGGATTGACCACCATGACTGAAAACTGGCTTTAGAAAAAAATTTCTTAAGTCCATTGAACAAGTGTGCCTGAGACATCAGTATGTTATCTGTTTGCAAAAGGAACTGCTAGTACATTTATTTTACAAGAAAATTTTGATTAATATAACTAAGTCAATTACCAAGATAATTTACATTCACTGCAAAGTTCAATAGCAGCACTATACTTCTACTGATTAAATAGCATTCAACGTTTTAATTCTTTTTTTGTTGTATAGTCAAAAATCTATTTATACTTCAGTGCAGTCTTCATGAATGACTCTATGGGTATCTGAGCCCATTAGACAAGAGTAATTGTTGTGAAGGGCTGAGGATGGAAAAATTGTGTTGCAAATTTTCTGAAAAAAAATCTCTCACCAATAAAGATTTTACTTTGTATTATAAAAACCAAATAATGATACTTAGAATTTATACAGGGCCTGACCCCAAACTGAATAAACTCAATGGGATTTTTTCCATAGTATCTTCTGTGCATGGACTCCAAAGCACTTACTGAAACAGGCTCTGATCTTGCACTTTCTGTCCCCATAAATTCTCATTGATCTGTTGTGATTCTGAATAGTTGAAAAGGTGTCCCTGTGTGCATCTCTTCACAGGATTAAGATGAGAGCAGTGTTTTCCCTTACTATTAATCTCATTTTAAAATGAATCATGTCTGAGTCCTCAGACCTTTTGTCTTCACTGTCCATGAGGATTTTAGTGAACAAGTTTACTGACAGAAATATTGGCAGGGACGCGGGGGCATGGTAGGTGCCGGGATGAGGTGGGAGGCAGAAGTGCAGCATGGTTGGGGAGAGCAGAGAAGCAGCGGTGTGGTAAGAGATGGCAGGGAAGCAGCAACAGGGGGTGGGGGAGAGAAGCGTGACATGGTCAGAGAAGCCATAGCATGTTTAGATTTTCTCATAGGCCCTAATGCAGCTTACTCCTTGTTAAAATAAAATCATGTTTTACAGGTCCTAAACATGATGTGGAATACTAAGAAATGAAAATCCAAAGGAGAAAAGTATAAAACTGAATGTAGATTGTTTTTCAATTTTTGGCACAACTTACTGCTGTGAAGCATCATATTCCACAATGAAATTCAAAACATTGTGCAATACTTAGAGATCAGCATCTCAGAGACCTTTTATCTGCTGCATTGACAAGTTACTGACCAGATTTAAAAAAAAAAAAAAAGAAAAAGAAAAAACTTGCCACAAGCCTCTAATGTTCTACATCTAGCAACAGCTAAATTTTTACTGTATAGGCCTAGTTTCATGGTAATGTTAAATAATTATTAGAATCTGACATTAGCGGATCAATATGTGCCCTATTTTTATGATAAAATTGAAGTGTGCAATTAATTTTAAGCTTAGTAATTTTCGAGTACGTAAAAATATGTGGTTATATGCCTCAGTGCGGCTCTCAAAGGTTTCATAATCGACTTGTGTGGCTCTTGAGTTCCGTAAGTTTGGCCACCCCTGGAATAGAACTTTAATCATACAGACAGGTATCGAGGTGTGTACCTGGGAGCAGCCATGTTAGATCTTCTTTGGGGCACATCTCCCAATTTACACAACACTGGCCCATGCTAAGGAGTGTCTCTAAATTCACAGCCTTCTACAAGCATATCACTACAACCTGAGTCTGGAATTTGGGAAATACCAGCAAGTGCATCCACATGCATGAGATCTTCTAAAGCATCTGGCATGGGATGGGGCCTCTGAGCATGGATCTGATTATTTCATGCCTCAGTGCTCCAGGGGAGACTAAACCAACAGCCACTGGCTATAATGTGTTTCACTAACCCAACAGGTACAAGGGCATGTGCCTTGTTTCTCTTACCATGGAAGTGAAAACATTAGTTGGACAAGGGCCCATATAGATTGTAGCCCAGGAATATTAGCATGATACTCATTGCTGCCAGATATATGAGTTTTAGACCCATGGTTCCTTTCTTTCCCAAGAGCTCTAGCCAGGGACATCCACAGCAACCCAATCTCACCAGGGCCCCATTCTGGGTGACATGATCCTGAATCTTATTTTTAAAGCCATCAATTTACTAAACCTGGTTGGTTCTGTAAGAAATTCCTCTTTCCCCAAACCATCTCCTATATCATGAGCTATACTTAAGGGGTCAGCCTGGATGACAGAGTCCAAGCTGTGATTCATTAGTGCTGAAAACAGGACACTGCAATTATACTCTTGACAAAAGTTCAGTCAATTAGCTAGCAAAGTAACAGTAGTGTGGCCCAGAAGAGAAGAAATTTTGAAAGCTTCTAAGGATTCTGAGCCTTTCCTTTCTCATTTACATCATGTAATAACTCCATTGATTTCCATGAAGTTATTCCTGATTCACACCCATCTGAATGCAAAATCAAGCCCTCTGATTTTAGACAGCTTTTCATATTATTTCTAATGACTTAAAATATTTTTAGCTCCTGCCAACACCAGCCCCCAATTTTTGCCAGAAGATTTCAGTTTCCTTATAGCCAATGGCATTGAGGGACAATTCATATTTTTCTTAAAACTTATTCTTACCCAAGCAAAATTGCCAATAAAATGATTGAGGAAAAAGATTCTGAGACTGTCACACCCACTAAGTAGCACTTTAGTGAACCAGTAGCCTCACTGACATCAATGAGGTCATGTATGGTCTAAGCCTCTGATCCTTAAAAGCACCTAACTCTCTTTGAAATATACCTTTTCTCTTCAGGAAGGGAATTTGCATAAGCAGGACCTTTGCCCCTTGCCCTTTTTCCTTTCCATGAGATATGGCCTTATGGTTCTATTACTATAGACCAGGCAGATTTCAACTCTGGCAAGGTACCATGAGGCAAAAGAACAAAGGGAGACAATGAAGTGGAAGATGAAGAGTTGGTTCCTGCAGTCCGGATGAAGGATGGTACAGGAATGTGAGATCTCAGAAAGGACAGTATGAGGTACTTCAGAACATTGAGATTTGGGTGTTTTATTTTCTAAGTTGTTTGGTGTCTGTGCTTTGGCTGATTGGATTAGGTGGGGAGGAAAGTTGGCTATAATAAAGACCACTCATGTTTTTACTTAAAACATCACTTTTCCTTCCAGGGCAACATAGGAAAACCACATCACTCAATGATGTAGAGCCTTGCCTCATATGGTCTGTCTACACTTCTGACTGAGTCCAAGCTCTGACTGAGGTTTCAGCCCAAACCCCCTTTCTGTTCACACACAAATCAGTCTGACTTGGGTCAGCAAGTACTAAGGACCTGGGTCCAGGGACCCTGCTGGGGGAGTGGGTCAGAAACCAATTCTCACTGTGACTTAGGTCTAAGTCCTGTCATCTTGTAGCATGGTCACAGCTCAAGCCACAGACATGAGTCAAAAGGTGTGTGCAGAGCATTGGAGATGTGCTAGCACAGTTGTGAGACTTGTGTTCAGTAATTGTAAACCCAGGTTTATAATGCAGTGTGGATGCTCAAGAATGGTCTTAGAAACATAAAGTCCACAAGTCTGGATCCCACAGACCTGGATTTAGTGTGCAATGTAGACATACCAAAAGGCAGTGACCTGAAACCAATGATAGAGTTCACTTGGGACCCACAACAGCTCTGAACACCAATGAAATATAGCAGAGCTTCAGCAAAAGGACCTGTACAGACTGAGATCTATGAATAATGAGTGGTCAGCAGGGCCAGGCTGTTGACATAGTGCTGGTCTCTCTTCTTTCCAGCTACTAAAGAGCATTAAAACTCAGCCAAAAGTACAGAAGACAATTTACTAATGTTGCTTTCCTCACAGGGAATTGCATTAACCATTATAGGGATGTTATTGGTTGGGAAGGGAATTGCCCGTGAAAAAATTGATTAAGATTGTCTCTCCACTATGAAACTGTTTAAAAAGCTCTGCACTGAAGACTCAGTGATGAGAAGAGTTGGTGAATATTTCACCTGATATCAATAGAAAGGAATTTCAATGAAGCAGCTGCTCCAAAGACTAGTTATTAGCTCTTTAGGGCATTTCAGCAGGGAAGAATCAATACAGAGCTGGAAATCCCAAGGTTTCTGTATCTACATAAGTTTTCTGCATCATCTAAGCAAGAATCTTTGACAAGGTTTCGACTCCTGGTACAAAGAGACTCTTTATGTTATGCTGCTACCCGGCAGAAGATCACACCTTGCAGCAAAGGCTGCATCATTTAACATGGTTCTGTATTAAGCCAAAGTGCAAGGCAGCATCAGAAAAATCAAGTAACTTCCAGCCTGCTAACTAGAGGATAAACTATTAATGGTAAGTTCATTAACAATAGTTTGATGCCTTAACCAGGTTATGTGACAACTAGTGAAATGGGAAATGCTTTTTGGTTGGAGGTTAGACCAAGGCCCAAATTTTGATAGACTCATAGAGTTATATAACTACACACTTAGCCGGAACTACAAGGGTTATCTAGTCTAAACCCCTGCCAAGATGCAGCATTTATTGTGTCTAAAACATCCAAGACAGAGGTCTCTCCAGCCTTTTTTTGAAAACCTCCAGTGAAGGAGCATCTATAACATTCCAAGGCAATTTGTTCCATTATCCTACTCTTTTGACAGTTAGGAAGTTTTTCCTGAAATTTAACCTAAATCTGCTCTGCTGTCGTTTGAACCCATTGCCTCTTTTCCTACCCTGTGTGGCAAGAGCGAACAACTTTTCTCTATCTATTTTATGGCAGCATTTCAAGTATTTGAAGACTGCTATCATATCCCCCCATAATCTCCTTTTTCCTACACTAAACATAAGCAGTTCCTTCAGCCTTTGCATGCATGGCTTGTACTCCACCCTTTTATCAGCTTTGTCGCTTACATCAGGTTCCTCTCCATTTCTCAGTATCATTTCTATAGTCTGGTGACTGAAAATTGTATGCAGTATTCCGGCTGAGGCCTAACCACCACCGAGTAGAGAGGTACTACCAATTCCCATGACCTGCATGAAAAGCTTCTGTTAATATAACCCAAAAATTGCATTTGATTTTTTTGTAACAGCATCACCTTCATCCACCACAGCTTGCAGCTCCTTTACAGCTCTGCTACCAAGCCAATAGTCCTCCATTCTCTTTGCACATTTTTTTCTTCCCTAAATGTAGCACCTTACATTTGTCTTTGTTTATTTACATTTGGTTGACTACAGCCCCATTATCCAATTTATTGAGATTCCTTTGAATTTTACATCTATCTTGCAAAATATTTGCAACCCCCTCCCACCCAACGCACACAATTTTGTGGCATCTGCATAGTTGATCAGTATGCTGTCTCACCCTGGTAACTAATAAATATGTTAAATAACACTGCAGCCAGAAATGATCCGTGCAAAACTGAACTTTCCTTACAATCTGACATCATTCCATTAATAACTACTCTTTACTGACAGTTTTTTTAACCCATTATGTTTCCTCTTCATGGTAGTTTTACCAAGCCTGTATTTTTCCATCTTACTCATAAGACTGCAATGTGGAACTGTGTCAAAAGCCTTGCTGAAGTCACTCTGCTTTCCCCCTACCCACCAAACTGGTTGCCTTGTCAAAGAAGGAAATCAAGCTGGTGTGGTGTGTTTTGTTAGTAAGTCCATGCTGAGTGCTACTGATTATTCCTTCATCCTCCGAGTGTTCTCAAGCTGAATGCTTTGTACACTGCTCCAATAGCTTTCCAGCTGTCAGGCTCATCAGTCTATAGTTCCATGATCCCTCCTTTTTCCCTCTTTTGAAGTATTTAAGTGGCTGAAGATAAACCCTTTCAACTTGTTCAATACTTGCTTCCGTTGCTTAGGCATTTTTAAACATCCTAGTTGGCACCTATCTGCATCTTCCAGTGCCTAATGCCTTGAAAATCTGACCCAATGTGCCTTAATTCTGTAGGTCCAATTTCTAAGAGTCTAGGAAAGCTGGAACAGGAAAGTGAAGAGAGTAGGTTGATCAAATACCTTGAAGGAGAGAGGTGATAAAAGGTATATGTGAGGAGGAGGAAAAGCAAGAACGAGACCCGGGGTCTC
Organism: Podocnemis expansa; assembly: GCA_007922195.1. NCBI lineage: Eukaryota > Metazoa > Chordata > Testudines > Podocnemididae > Podocnemis > Podocnemis expansa. The sequence continues at coordinate 620,202 of ML682172.1, forward strand.
AAACATAAAGCTGTTTCCTGCAGCCCACAATGACACTATCATTACCAATATTTGCAATATTGTTGTATGAAAAGGTTTTAGTGGTGCAGTCCTTGGGCTAACATACTAGGCCTCATGCAGCCCTGTACTAATCCTCATGTGGCCCTCGTGGTGATTTGAGTTTGAGACCCTTGACCTAGACATCAGAACAATAATGCGCCTGTTAAGATTTTCTTCTCCAATTGGAGAAAATGAACTAAAGAACACTTTTTTTAACATTTCTATAATAATTTTAAATGTGAAATGGTATGTATTATAGTCTAGTGGTGAGCACTTGCTCATATGGATCCTGTCTCATTGACTTAGTGAGGCCACTTATGGGAATTCAAGAGCTCATCAGCATCTGGGTTGCAAAATTTAGCACTATGGTGGACACTAGAGTGTGCTCACATTAAGCCCTGCAAAACTGGGATTGGTAAACCCTTGTTTTTAAAGTAATTGTACATGCTAATCATAAATTACTAAATTATTTCCCTTGTGTGCTAGTGACTCCATGGGAGACTCATACGTTTCATTGAATGTTTTTGTCTGTTTCAAATTTGATGAGCTGAAGGAAGTAGAAATGGTTGTGGACACACTGACCAAACAGCTATTTTACTTGTTTGGCTTCTAATATCTTAGAAGGGACAGTTTTCCTTAATTTCAATGACTCCCACTTCACTCTTGAGCCTCCCACCATTAGACAAAGAGGTCTTTACTAACACAAACACAAGAGTGTTTCATGGTATTAATTTCTCAGCAAAAAATGACCAATGTCCCAATAAAATGTGCAGTGAAATCAATGGAAAGTCACCCCTTGACTTCAACCATGTTTGGTTCAGACTAATGTTTTCATTCCTCACCCCCTATTGGGGGGGGGGGGGGGTGGCAGATTAGTTCTATTGCTGATGAGCCAATAGATTAGCCTCCCACCACCAAGTTATGGTAACAAAGGAGACACTTGCTTTCACCTGTTGGAACTCCAAAGCACTAAAAGCAATGTCTGGGATTCATCATTTCACAGACTTCAAAGACAGACAGGATCATTTACAGTCAGGCCTCCAGTCTATCATAGACACTTCGATTGTGTCTAAATATCACCATATTAAGCCAAAGGACTTTAACTAAATGAAAGCATTTCAGTCTGCAGGAGACTAAAGGTGTGCCACAGACAGAAAACGGGGGAGACCAAGATACCACCAATGTCCAAGACTCCTGCAATGGCATGGAAGTGATAAGCTGAGCCAGGCCCCAGGGATACCTGCAGAAACTTCATGCATCATAGGAAGGTGAAACCCCCATGAGGTCCTTGACCTAACACTGAGATTATATGTTTCAGGAAGAAACTGACCATTGCCCTTCATGAACTTTTGGATTACATTGCTGGACACATCCAACTTCAGTCACACTGGGCATGAGGGAGAGAGGCAGGGATGCCCATTGAACTGCAGGTATGATGGTGATGGCGAGGATGAGACTCAGAATGGCTCAGTTGTTCACATACTAACTTGAGCCTTAAGAAATCAGGACACAAGTCCCAATTCTGCCATAGGTTCTATGCATCACCTTGGACTAGCCATTTAGCCTCTCTATGCCTCATTTTCCCATCTGCCCTACCTCATAGGGATGTTATGAGGACAAATTTGTTAAAGGTTTTGAGGTAGTTAAATGCTACAGTAATGAGGACCATATAAGAACCCTGGCTACCTGGAATATAAATTGAGGGTCATCCAATTTCCCTTCAGTCGATCAGGTAGAGTCAATCAGCAGATAACATACGTGCACTGACAAAAATGTCCGAGGGAAATCATACCTTGGTTACTGAGTTTGTCCTTTCAGGACTAGCAGAAAGTCCAGAGATGAAGGCCATCTGCTTTCTCTTCTTCTTAGTGATGTATCTGGTCACCCTAGTGGGGAATCTTGGGATGATTGTGTTGATCAGAGTTGACCCTCGCCTCCACACCCCTATGTACTATTTCCTCAGTAATTTGAACTTTGTGGATTTCTTCTACTCCTCAACCATCACCCCCAAGATGCTGGTGAATTTCTTAACTGGGAGAAGAACCATTTCGTTGGGTGGGTGCATCACACAGATGTTCTGTTTTGTGCTCACAGCAAGTGTTGAATGCCTCCTGTTGGCTGTGATGGCCTATGACCGTTATGTGGCCATTTGCAACCCACTGCTCTACATGGTCATCATGTCCCGCAGGGTCTGTGGCCAACTGGTGGCTGGCTCATATCTCATTGGCTTTGTCCATGCACTGGCACAAACTATCTCCACCTTTCAACTGTCCTTCTGCAGCTCCAATGTTATCAACCATTACTTCTGTGACATCCCCCCACTGATACAGCTGTCTTGCTCTGATACTTACAGCAATGCAATAGTGCTTTATACCTTTGGCACATTTCATGGCATCTTCACCTCAGTGGAGATTCTCGTCTCCTATATCTATATCATCTCCACCATTCTTAGGATCCGCTTCACTGGGGGCAGACGCAAAGCTTTCTCCACCTGTGCCTCCCACTTGACAGCTGTCATGATATTCTATGGCACCACAGTGTTTATGTATGTCAGACCAATTTCCAGCTACTCACTGGAGCGGGACAAAGTGATCTCAGTGTTCTACACAGTGGTGATTCCCATGCTGAACCCCCTGATATACAGCCTGAGGAACAAGGAGGTGAAGGATGCCATGAAAAGGTTATTAGGCTGGGCAACAGTTTCTTGACGGGCATCAGTGCAGCAAAATTCTTGCTGAGATAATAAAGAAAAATCCTTGGGGACTGGGCTAAGTTTATTATTTCTCTATTTACTTCATATAACTTCGGGTTCTGTCTGGTACAATAATACATGTCACTCAGAAGTTTAATAGAAACAACTTAAACCAATTGTGGCTATAAATAACTAGAGACCAATGGACAAACATATTAAAAAGATTAATTAATTTTTCATGAGTAAAGCTGAGTCAATATCAGAGTTTCCATTCTTTCAGTGGAAAGATCATGGATCATCATGAGAGATGTAGTCAGGCCTATTACAGAAAATGGGGTAATGAAGCACTCAAACTAAAGCTCACCTGAGGCTTCATGGCAATCTAGGTTGATGCAATTTAATATCAAATTCACTTGAAACAAATATATTTTGCTGAGTACAACAAACCAAAGTGTTTTGATTCAGGTTGATAAAAAATCATGAAGTGTCTGCATTAAAATTTTTAGAAACTGGATTTTCCCACAAAAATCCATTTTGATGTAAAATTACCAACCAGCTCTCCTCATGACTAGATTTTGAAGATGTAAGGTGGCATAGGGGTGCTAAACATTATTTTATTGGCATTAACTATGGGACTCACAGCTGCTGTATACTGTGGAATCATGTAGTTTAGCAAGAATATTTTTTAAGGATTAAATTTTATTATAAATAAATACTCTCTTCAAGATGGAAAAAAATATGTTGACATTAGTGACATGTGGTAGAATTTGGACCCTCACAGAGCCTACATGTTATCTACTAGTACTGGTAAGGTTTATCCTGTGGAGATTTAAGTCAGTTTACTTACCAATTCTATGCTACAAAATTCCTCTATCTGACTAAGTATTTGCATGGACCATGATTTCCTATCCTGGTGAAAAAGTACAGCTGGATTTTCTGAAAGAGCCTTCTACATACTACATATGGAAATTATGATAGGATTCTTTCTTTCTTTCTTTCTTCTTCTAGGCATCCCCTCCCAGTCTTTACTATAAGATCAATGGTTAAAATGTAATTTGATGGGCCCTGGAACCCTCCTAATCTCTGGGCTCCCTTCCCATATTGTCTGGGCCTCCTTCATCCATGTGCGGGCCCCAGCCCAGTAGGCATTTGCAATCACGTCTCGGTACCATACTTATTGATTATTGCTCCATAAAAATATCATTATCACTCCATAAATATACTGGCCCCAATCCTGGCCGCACACACAGCCACCTCCACCCCTCTGCACCTCCCTGACCTCAACCCCACACTCACACTCTGCCTCCACCAGCCCACTGACCCTGATCCTGGTCTCACACACTGCCCTCTCCTTCTGCCTCCCTACCCCCATCCAGGCCTCACACACTACCCTTTCTGCCCCCCTAGATGGTACTTGGCCCTGGCATGAATGCAGAGGATTGGACTCAGCGACTTCTCATGGTCCCTGGCCAGGCTGCTGCCACCCTGAGCACGCATCTGAGGATGCGCAGGGTGGGAGATCTGAAAACTCCAGCCTGGCTTCAGCTCCCAGGCCAGGGCAGGATGGAATTTTTCTATCTGTCAGAGCCCAGGAACTCTGGCGTCTCAAATTTGTGGTCCCCAGAAACTTTAACCCCTGTAGAAGACAGTTATATACACAACTCAATTAGCATTTTCTCATTTCTTTTTACTGCATAACATTCCAAAGATAAACTGCTAGAGTTCAGCAGTTACAATGATCCTTTCTAATCTAATGTCACTATTTAGAGATTTGTTATTTTCCTTTAAAATGAAAAGTATCTCACAAGGCCCAAACCCTAAAATATATATTTAAACCTCATAAAATAAGTACAGGGATTGTGCCTTCTGACAATCAATAATTTTGTACTTTCCTGTAGGGTGACTCTGGATATTATATTGCTTCAAATATTCAGTCATACCACATAACAACTTGAAATAAGAAAAACTGACAACTACTGTAGCTCTTAGGTTCACATAGTGTATTTGGTTCACTAATGTAATAAAACTCATGAAGACATTTGGCCTCTAGTCTGTTTCTCCTTTGCAGTGTTTTCCCTTTTTCATTCCTACTGACTTGTCTAAAATTACACAACACTGTATTGAGACCCAACCCACATGTTCAGCCTGGGGTGCCCCTGTATCTTCTCCCTGCAGGACAGGACATTTTCTGACTAGTGTTCAAACCACTGATTTGCTTGGTCAGGAGTTTCTAGATTCTAACTAAGGGTATGTACACATTCAGGAATGCCTGTCCTTATGAAGGTTTTCATACCAGCTTGAACACAGCTACTGTCCACCATTACCAGCCTCCTATACTCCTGTTAGTGTGCTGAAACAACAGCTACTTTTTTGCAGTCACAAAAGCATCTATACTGCCACCTTGCCTGGGAATGTTTCAATAGGCAGGTGCACACTACCTGCAGTCAAACAAAGGTATGCAAGTTACTTAAAATAACTTGTGTATCAGAGTTGAACTGCCTATTGCCTTGCCTGTCCACTATGCTAAATTGAAAGGTCTCCATTTGACTCACTGCTAACCCAGTTGCAGGGCTGGTATTAATAAATCGGCTTCCCAGTCCATTGAGCAGGTCTTCACAGACCCTTGAATCAAACCAGAAAGTTCAAACTGATGGTGGAGAATTTGCCACCATCTGTGAAGACAAGCCCTATTTCACCACAAAACAAATAGAAACAGTAATTATAATTAAACCAGTATGGTTGCTGGCTGAACACCAAAAGAAAAGAAAAGAAGGTTACACTGTGCATTGGTAAGAATCTTTTTGTCAAGATGGGCTTTTCAACAAAGAATGCCATTTGTGTAAAAAAAATAAGTGTCAGTGTCAATAACATATTGTTCTTTAAAAAATGGAGCATTTCGAAAAGTTAAAATGTCTGTTTTCAACATTTTTGGAATTAAACATTTCATTTCAAACTGCTTTTTGAAACAATTCCTTATTTTCAGGTGAAACTTTTCAAAAATTTTAAAATGGTCAAAATCAGTATGAAATGTTTACAGATTTTTGTGATATGCAATTTAAATTTTTTCCTTCTTAATCTATCCCTTTCTATCAAGTTACAGTAGGTAAAAAAAATTGTGATTACAGTAGGAATGTTATATTTGTTCTGACTTCAATCTCATCTGGAAAACGGTGGCAAATAGGAAGCAGTTTGGGTGGATGGTTTTGATTTCAATGTACTTAGAGAGAGAATAAAAACTGTACTTTTGATGAAAAACAATGCCCCAACTTCCATAATTCTCACCATCTGTGGAATACAATGCCAAAATTATACATATGATCCCATTGAACATCATCATCATCAATGGCTGTGAAATGGAGAGAGGAAGCTAATTTTAAAATATAAACTATTTTAAAAATAAGCAAAGTTTTCAGATGCTGGAACAGATGATAGATGTAGATTAAAACAGAATAGATAGATAGATAGATAGATAGATAGATAGATAGATAGATAGATAGAT
>ML682172.1:626441-706784 GCA_007922195.1 Podocnemis expansa
GATAGATAGATAGATAGATAGATAGATAGATAGATAGATAGATAGATTCACTATGGAGGGACTTCAGTAATAATAATGGGAACTTCTAAGAAAACGCAGTGGTTCTAAATTCAAAGAGAACTTTTGCAGCTCTGTCAGTGGGGAGCCCAGGGCTTGTATAGCAGGGGCCTGAGGGTCGTCAGCAGAGCTAAGAGGGTATAGCCCAGAACTGGACTAGCAGTTGTGTACCTATTGGGATTCAGAGCACTCTATAGAACCAGCAATGCAACAGCAAGGAGCTGGAGGCCAGGTTTATTAGCAGGTCTATGGGGAGTGGAAACTCCTGTTCTAATATTTTGGTGGAGCCGGAGGTTAAATTTCAGGGGTGCACAGTCATATACTAGGTGGAGTGCCTTTCAAGTGTGCATCAAACTCCATCAGGACCTGGAGCAGGCCCAGTAGCACCAGCTAGACCCCCTTAATCAGTGTTTCATTTAAATTAAAAGGGTTAAATTGATACCAAACCATTGCAAATTAGGGTGAAACTCCATGGTGGACCCAGGAAATATTGAATTCCTTGGCATCTGACTTTGCTTCTTTTCATCTCGAACAAATTCACTGAGTTCTGAATTAGGAGACACAACACTTGGGATCTCAGTCCAGTGGACTATAGAGGTTCATGGTGTCCATATACATGATAGAGGAGTGCAGAGGTCAACGGGAAGATGAATGTGGGGAATCTCCTGATTCTAAATTAATATGCAAATTATATTGTGTGCAAGCAGGATTGAATCATGAGTATGACTTCTTTTCCCTTTACAACAGGTAATTTGACTTCATCCTCTTCTATGTGCTGTTTCCCAGGGCTTGAATATCAACAAATGCTCTGATTTGCTGTTATGTATGACCTGATCCCTTACACTTCCTTGCATTTACTTCCATCCCAGTCTGTAAGTTCCCCCTCTTCAAAGCATCTGACGAAGTGGGATTTTCTCCCACGAAAGCTCATGCAATAAATAAATCTGTTAGTCTTTAAATGCCACAGGAGTCCTTGCTTGTTTTGCTTTACTAGACTAACACAGCTTCCCCTTTAGAACTTGGTTAACTACAGTTACGGATACTCTTATTCTAGAATAAGAGTGCCTTCAACTGAATTAGAGTCATTCGCTTCTAAAATGGAGTAAACTAATTTGAAGTAAATTGCCTATTCCAGAGTACAATAATCCACACACAGGGTATATCTAGACTGGGTGCTCTTTTAAGTCAACTTAACAAGGTCAGCTTTAAGTTGATGTAAAGTTGACCTTGTTAAGTCAAATTAAGGGTATGTCTACACTGGAGACATATCCCCAAAGCATTCCTGGGCCCACGCCCCCCCCCACACCCTGCCCTGTGGCCCAATCTGGCCCCAGCCACCACCAGCAAGCACCACAGAGCCACCTCCTGCCACTGCCAGGAGCTGGCTCCAAGCCACCTACTGCTTGCGGCAAGGGCAGGGGCAGGATCGGGCTCTCAGCTGCTTGCCAGTGGCGGCAGGAGCTGATTCCAAGCTGTCTGCCACTTGCAGAAAGGGCAGGGGTTGGATCTGGCTCTGAGCCACTTTCAGGCAGTGGCTGGGGCCAGATTGGGCCCCCTGAACCAGATTGGGCCCTGGGGCAGGGCAGAGGGTGAGGCCTATGCCCAGGCCCCACCTCTGGCTATCTACATAGGTCGACTTAAGGCTTAAGTCAACTTTATGTACTGATGTTATTAAGTGAACTTAAGGCACTGCTTAAGTCAACTTAAGAAAAGCGCAATGTAGATAGGGAATTCTTAGGTTGACTTAGGGAAGATTACGTTGACCTAAGGCTCCTGTGTAGACACACCCACAGTTAGCCTTAGTTTGCACTGCCCACCATTTTTGGTGGCAGTCAGAAATACACAAGTTACTTAAAGTAATTTGTGTATCCCCCTTTGACTTCTTAATCTCTGTGGGTCCACTGCCCTGAGTTGACAAGAAATACTATCCTTTCAACTCACACTATTCTAGTTCAGATGCTGGAGTTAATGCATTGATTGACTGATTGACTGAATGGGTCTTTACAGACTCACTCATTCAAACTGGAAAGTTCAATCTGACAGCAGAGAACTTGCCACCATCAGTCAAGACAAGCCGTTAGTGAGAATAACTTTGCACATGGACAGGCCCCTAGTCACCCCACTTTTATCTGCTTCCTGTTCCCTGGCAGGAAAGTGGAGATAATAATCATTTCCCACAGAACAGTCCTTAGAGTTAATGAGTTGAAATGTGTAGAGCATGTTGCAAGCGTACAGAGCATGGCCTCAGAGAACCAATCACAGGAGTTTGTTTCTGTCTCGTGTTCTGTTGTTAAGACTTATCAGTGAAACTAGGCTCAGCCTTTTTTGCTGATTCTCATCTAACCTCCAAATGTCATCAAATGACTATGCAAGTGAAATCACTGTTTTTTTTTTCCCAACAGGTGTCTGTGATACCTAATATACTTAGTGAAATCTCCCATCTCCCCCAGGCCATTGTGTTTTATAATCATAATAATGCATGTGCAATATCTTTTTTAAGTCATTTAGACCAATGAATAGGGCACCACTGGGAAATATTAAACTCAGTGGCATCTGAAGCTGCTCTCTTTTATCACAAATAAATTCTGAACCTGAAGATGCTACAGCTGGGAGTATAACGCGGGAATTGTGAAAGCAGCCAGAAAGCAGGGGGAAAATGTTGCGGGGGGGGGGAATGTACTTGTATTTATTTCATAGTTTAACCAGTGAAAGATAAACAGTAAAACAATAATAATAATAACAACAACAAAAGAACCCCTCTGTTTCCTTGCTTCCTTTGCCCATTAGAAAACAGTTATGAAGTATTGGAAAGTGAAAAAGAACCCATAATTTTAAATCAAAATATTTTGTGGATACTGAAGTATTTGCATGAAAAATTTTGATTGCAATAAAATCCTTTTTCCAATGAAAAGCTATTTTGCTCTTTTTTTATTGACTAGCTCTATTTCTCATTGATTAAAGTGCTGTACCATTAAACGGTAATCTCCTTGCAAGGGCAGCATTCCTAAATTTCAAGATCTGTGAGACCTTCCATAGCAGCTGGGCTTGGCCACTGTTGAAAGACAGGATACTGGGTTAGATGGACCATTGGTCTGACCCAGTAGGGCATCTTTTATGTTCTTATGCTTTCTAGAGTTCTCAGTGGCTGGCTATTTTATATGTATGGTGGACCTTTTCTGTCCTGAGTCAGCCTCCTCCCTGAAAATCCTCTGGAGGATATCCTTAAGGGGCTCTCTCAGTTGCCGTCTCCCATGTCTCCCGACTAAGAAGTAGATGAAGGGGTTGATACTGCTGTTCATGCAGGACAGTAGGAGAACTAAGCATATGACAAAGAGGTGTATCATCGTGTGACTGAGAAAGGACATCAGCACTATGACCCTCAGTGGAAGAGCAAATATGAGGAAGCAAAGGATGTTGATCAGGATGACAGCATAAAGTTTTGTTGGTTGGCATCCTTGTGAGTTACACCAGATCTTGATGAACAGGCCCAAGCTGGACAGAACCATGAGTGGAGTGAAAATCAGGAAGCTCAAGACACAGCTGAATATGGTCATTTTGGAACAGTGGTATTTACTGACGCAGAAATAACACTCCAGGCCAGATACCAGGGTGGAGAGAGCCCAGAGCAGGGAACACACAATGGCAGACAAGTTTTTTGGCCGATGGCATCGGAACCAGATGGGATAAAGGACAGACAGACATCTCTGAACGCTGATGGCCGTCAGGAGATACAGGCCAGTATTGTATATAAACAGTGCTACCCATTCAGTCATCTGTATGATGTCAAACCCTCCAAGAAAGTAGAGATGTAAATACGAGATGATCATAACCCAGAAGACAATCATGCACAGGAGAAAGGCAAAGTCAGCAACAGCCAAGTTCAGGATGTAGACCGTGAAAGGGTCCTTTCTAATGCGGAAGCCAAGGAACCAAAGAACGATTCCATTCCCCACCAGCCCGAACAGGCAGATGAGAAGAGCAACTGAGCTGATGGCAACTACTGCCGTTAAACATCTGTCCTCATCTGCATTTGCTGTTGTGTCATTAAAGCTACTGGAATCATTAAATGTCATGCAGTAACGCAGGCTTAGCTTTCCAGGAGGCGAGGATGTTGTGATAAGCTCAGTCATATTGAAACCTCTGCTGTAGAATGACAATATCCAGCTCCCTTTTTATCACTCTGTTGTAAACACACCTGCTAATAGAGATAAGAAAGACGTGTATTAGTGATTCTGAGTCATGGTGGGGACTCAAATTTGCTCATAATTACAGCCTCTCCCTCCATTCCTGAGCTGAAATATCCAGATACTGATGAACATTTATTGGAAATAAACAGGGAGAGAAATACAAAGAGAAGTTTTGATGCTGAGGATGTCTAGACTGGCCTTTCTTTTTTGGAAGTCTCAGGGCAAAAGAAGAAATGAATATCAGAGACTGGAGCTCCAAGTAAGTCAAAAGGGAGGTGGCAGAGCTGTGTGTGTGTCCTGCAGGGAGACTGGCACTGGAATGGAAGTGAAGATGCATTTCAGTACTGAGACACATTGGGAGAGATAGAAGCAGGAAGTCCATAGTGGCGGTGGTAGTGTTTGATTAAATCACTTTAACAGGCAAAGCACAGATCTGAAATAACAGAGGACTGGGTGCTGGGACTGAGAGGCAAGGACAGAGTTGTGGGAATGGAAGAAAATACAGAAAAAGCATCAGATGGCTTAAGTACTCGCTTTTCCTCTGAGGCTTGAATGACAAGTTTGCAGAAGCTGTGGAGAAGCAAATCCGTTAGAGAAATTCCTTACCTCTTGCATCTTATTAGTTGCTCCAGGCAGAATCAATCCCTTGAACATTTTGTGACAGAGCAATGGCTATAATGAGATTCAGAGATACCCTGTAATTTCCTGTTCCAAGTCAAACCAGTCCTAAATCCCTAAATCCTGACTGCCAAATACCATGTTCCCAATATGTAGAGTCAGACCCAGCAATCTTACCATCATGATTTCTCCTCTTTGTTGCTGAAAGGTCTCATTAAGTTGGTAGCTGGGTTCTGCTACTTTAATTGCTTCTTATCTCCTTTTATGGGCAGAGAGATCTGACTGAGTGTATTGCCTAAAGAAATAGAGAGCCACTTGAAAAATCATGAGAACAAAACATTCAAAAACAGAAATTCCATAACCAGTCAGAGAGCTTCTGACCTTATAAGCTACCAGCCAGGGTCTCATGTCTGGTCGCTGAGCAAATTAATTGAGAAAGTGGCAAAGAACCACCTCCAGCTCCACCCATGCACTGCCAACTTCATGGGACCCTGTTGACTGGAGACATTACAGAGAGACAACATTGGTCACAGTCCTGGGAGACCTCCTCTTCTAGTGCACAAGAGATATGCAGCCAGACTTACACTGCTGGATCAGCAGCTTTCATACCCTCAGTCAAGGAATACTGATCTCCCATTTTGGAAAGGACAGTGGGAATTGCTTGGACAAAAATATATTCCAGTAGTTTGTATTGGTTTCCCCAAATTGTTTCAAACAAAAATCTTAAAATTTGCAAAGATTAAAACATTCCAAAAAAATCAAAACATTTCATCTCAGGATGATTTTTTTTTTTAATTTTTCAGTTCAAAAAGACATTTCATTTCAATGTTTGCTGTAAAGTGTATTAACAACCAGAACCATTTTAAAATGGACAGTGTGTTTCATTTGACAGAAAACAGGGGGTGGTCCATCTTTTTGATGCATTTCAAATTTCAAAAACCTTTTTTTTAAGTGGGTGGGAAATTATTTTTTCCCCAGTGTTTTGGAACTTCTGATGAACTGAAAAAATCCATTATTCACACACCTCTCCATGGAAATGCTCTCAGAGAATGCAGTGTAATCTCATACATCACATTGTTTACAAGCCATGGAGCTATACATGTAATGATTCTACTTAGAGACATCAGTAGAGATAAAACACAGGACTACCAATAAAACACTTGTGTTAGAGAAATAACTCTTCAAGCTCAAAGTAGCGAGCTGTTTTTTTTTTTCTATATTTTCCTGCCACAAGAAGGAGAAATCCTATCCCGTGTATGGAATATAGGTCATTTACCTGCATGCTGACAGGTAGATTGAAGATACTGTACAGGATTACTTGCCTTACATCCTGCAAACCTGGATCGCGGTTGTGGAGTTCCACTCCTATGTCTCTTATGAGGCTGACAAGGAAAGATTTGCTCTCCTGCCTTTGTAACTGGAGAAAACCCTCATTCCACACACTTAGCTCTGACCTATCATGAGACATCGTGCTTCAGGATGTGATCATCACATCTACTACATGAAGGAGCTCAACTGGTCTTTCTGATGAGTATAAAAGAGGGTGCTTGGCACAACTATTCGGTTTAAGGCTGTCAATAGCTGTGTTTACACTAGAGAGCTCAGTTAAGTTGACTTAAGCAGGTTGATTTAAAGTCGACTTTATTAAGTCAACTTAGAGAGTCCCCATTTGTTTAAGCCAACTTTATAAAGTCGACTTAAGCCAGGGGACCCATTTGAAGTCAACTTTATTATGTCAAAGTAAATGGCTATCCTGCCTTAAGTTGACCTTATCAAGTCTACTTTAATGGCCACATTTTGTTAAGTCAACTTAATAAAGTCAGCTTTGCCCTTAAAGTCAACTTTAATGGTGAAAGTTATTAAGCCAACTTAAGCAAGTGCGTGAGTCAACTTAATGAACTCCAAATGTGGCCATTAAGTTGCTTAAGTCAACTTAAGTCTCCAGTGCAGACATAACCAATGGTTGGTCCTGGATCAAGACTGGATCTGCTGTTGGCCACAAATCGTACCGTTCAGCATAACACCACCTCTCTCCTTCTCTCTCCGCTCCTCCCCTCCTTTCACTTGCACCTGGCCTGGGGATGTCCCGCCCTGCTGGCCACAGGTGCATGCAGAGTGTGTGCCTTCTTGCCGGGGCCAGTGCCATTTAGCCTCCAACCCCAGGCTACCTGGAAGGCTCCCTGGCTGTGAGTTTCTGCAGTGGCGGGTCCCTTCCTGCCCCTTCCCCTAATGCCTAGCTGCCTGGCCCTTGGCTGCCTGTTGGCTAGCTGCCCTGGCCCCTTACTTCCTCACTGTCTGTGTGGTATGTACTCCTGTCTGACTCCTGAACTAATGTGAGTAGGTAGTTGAAGTTTAGGACAGTACCTAAACTGTAGACACATACATACTGAGACTGCAGTAGAAATAGGTCCTGGGCTATGGCAAAAGAAACAAGGAGTCCTGTGGCACTTAAAGACAAATTTATTTATCACAAGATTTCGTGAGAGAAAATCCCATGTCATCATATGCTTCAAAGATGGAAGAAACTTACAGAATGGGATGAAAATAAAAGCAGGGGAGCGTAAGACATGGCATACAGCAACATGACCTGATCCCATTATTCTTTTATTATTTTTTATTATACAAAGGTCGAATATTTTTGTTGCTCTTCTTTGAGCATCTTTCAATTTTACTGTCTTACCAATATCAAGAGATAATCTCTCCCCAGGGCATTTTAAGACTATCTGTTACTGTCTCACTTTTGTTGTGATGTGTCAGCAGTTCTGTGTGCTGTGACAATACAATAGGTCTCTTTCCTCCTCTTCAGCAACATGCATTGTTTTATATTCTACCCTATTCACAAAAGCTTTCCTGAAGAAATCTGTTAGTCTATAAGGTGCCACAAGACTCTTGTTGTTTTTGCTATACCAATAAAATTGTCAGTTCTTTAGTTATCATGTTGTAATTATACCAGTATAAGGGAAATACCTCTTGAGCACTAAACTCTTCTTGAACCGGGCTCCCTAAAAATAGAATAGCACACCAGAATGTGGCGTTCCAGTGTATTCCCCTGCTGGCTCAGCTGCCAGTGGGATGGGAGCGAGCCCAGGCACCCATCCTCTCCCCTCTTTTCCTGGCACTTGGGGAGGCACCAGGTCCCTGCCCCTGCTGCCCCAAGTGGCATGCGCCATGCATGTCCCCTGCCTTTTGGGCCAGCATGCGCATCTCAATGTCAGTGCCCTGAATGTCCGGGGCACCCCATGCCTCTCCCATCCCCGTCTCTGGCCAGATATCTGGAGTCCGGCTGCATGGGCCTGGTCCCCAGCTGGGAGTTCAGGCCAGGCCTCCTGTGGTGGTACCTGCCACTCCTGGTCCTGGCTGGGGATCCAGGGTCAGGCTGGTGGTAGCAGGAGCCCAAGGCCAGGTCAGGCCTGGGCAGAGAATCAGGGGACCCATGGTGAGAGGGCGGTACCCAGGCCCATGCCTGTGCCCCGGGTCTTTCCCTGTGGCAGCGACACTCCTGCCTGCGCCATATTTGTAGCCTCCAGCCAGCATGGCTCCAGCTATCCCCTCTCACCCTTTCTCCGCAGCCTGCTTGCCCCACTGGTAAGGAGGCCTGGGAAGGGTTATGGACAATTGGACAGCTGGGAAGGGGTAGGAAGAAGGGGTTGGGATGTTGGTGGGCTGACTGGGGAGGTGTGGAGAAGGTTGGGGCTGGGGTTTAGGGGCTGGGGCTGAAGAGGGGGTGAAGACATGAATAGAAAGCTGGGGCATGGGAGTGAGGCTGGAGTGGGAACATGGGGAAAAAAGAGTGATCTGATGTGGGCAGGTGTTTGGGAGCAGTAGCTGCGGTGTGAGTGAAGGGGCCCTGGATGTGAAGGGGGCCCCCCAGCTATGCATGTGTCTTCCAATGTCCTTCTTTTTGTACTTCCCTGTCCTCCTTTCCATACTTTGGTATCTGGTAACCCTACCCAGGACCAGCATCCCACTGTGCTAAGTGTGCTACAAAGAACAAAAAGTCCCTCTCCCAAAGAATTTACAATCTAAATAGAAAAAGAGTAGGAGGGAAAACAGGCAGAGGGAAAGTAAGTACCTTGTCCAAGGCCACACAGTAGGTTAGTTGTGCAGCCAAGGTTGGAAGTGAGGTCTCCTGATTCCCATTCTCTTCAATACTAGACAGTGAAAATTGAATTGAGTTAAAAAAAAACATGCTTCTCCTCTGCTAAATTTCTGTAGCTTTAAATGGGCAAACTTAGTGCATGAGAGACTGCAAGGACTCTCCCCTTCCTTTCTCTGCTCATAGGCTGACCACCATGAGATTTCACATAGCCTTCTTCACAGCACCCCCTTTCTATGTCAGCCTCCTCATCTCAAAAGTTCCTCTGGTGCACAACCTTGAGGAAAATCCCAGGTGGACATCTCCCATTACTCTTAACTAGGAAGTAGATGATAGGACTGAGGCTACCATTGAGACAGGCCATCAAATTAACCATGTGAAAATCAGAGACATTCACATTTGTCTGACAGGCCATCACAAACAGTGGTATGATCCTCAGGAGAAGATGAGGAAGAAGACAATGGTGAACAGGATAAGTGGACAAAGCTTTGCAGGGCAACATGACTGGGAATTATACTAGACCTCAATGAAGATGGTCAGACTAGACAAACACAAGAAGAGTGAGAATCAGGAAATTCAAGACACAGCTGCATGCTGTCATTGGATGACACATCATGTCAGAGTGACCAAAATGCATTTCCAACCCAAGAAGCAGGAAGGAGAGGATCCTTGGCATGACATGGACAATAGCAGACAGGTGCTCTGGAGCAGTGGTATTCAAACTTTTTTCCTCGGGACCCAGTTGAAAAAAAACATTTATGCCCATGACCCAGCAATTACATCTTTGAGCAATGCACTCCATTCTTTTGGCAGTGGCAGCAACAGGTGCCGCGACCCAGTGCTTGAGGGTCTGCAACCCAGAACTGGGTCCCAACCCTAAGTTTGACAACCACTACTCCAGAGGACAGATAGATATCTTTCAGTGCTGATGAACATCAGGAAATACAGAACTGGTGTTGTACATATGGAATCCCAAAAGACAAACCATCATGTCAACAAAAACAGCAATGAAGACAACATTAAAACTGAGGCACTGGTTTTCAATCTTTTTTAATTTGCCAAACCCAAAATATTTGAAACCGTAGTGTGGATCCCTCAGAAAATCATAGTCTATGTCCACACGTAGGGTGTCCTTTCGAAATAAGTTATTTTGAAACAAGTCGTTTTGAAATAAAGCCCTTATTTCTAAACGACTTAATTCAAAATAACCAAAAAAAATATCGAAATAAGGAAAAACGGGAATTGAAATAGCATGTCCAGACAGTGGACTTGGTATTTCGCTTTAGGGGAAGGGTACCATGGGAGGTGTGGCACCATGGGAGGTGTGGCAACATGGCCATCTCCCTGGGCCATGTTGGCAGCCATGTTGCCAGCCAATCCTATAAAAGCTGACCCTGACCTCATTTCCCTATCCATTCTGGCTAGCAGGACTCTGCAAGCAACAGACACGGACACTGCCTGGCTGCCCAGCCAGTGCCATGCAACGAACAGACCCTCTGCCCACCTGCAGAGTGTCCTGCTGATGTGGGACACTCTGCTTGCAGACCCAGATCATGCTCAGCCTGTGCCCACAGCTGTTATCCAGCTGGGCTGCAGAGCACAGCTACTGCCTCTGCCCCCTTCTGTGCCTCGCCAGGTCTGGGCCCGGGAGACCAGCCCAGACTGGTGGTTGCGGGTAGCGCTGCGAACCTGGGGGGACGACCAGTGGCGGAGGAACTTCCACATGAGCAGGGCCAGCTTCAACCTCCTGGTCACAGAACTCGCCCCGCTGCTGCGCCGAAGGGACACCCCCATGAGGCCTGCCATCCCTGTTGACAAAAGAGTGGCCATCGCCCTGTGGAAGATGGCCACTCCAGAGTCGCACAGGTCTGTGGCGCACCTGTTCGGCATTGGGAGGTCCACCACTGGCAACATTCTGTTGGAGGTCACCAAGACGATCAACCGGATCCTGCTGTGACACCTGGTCACCCAAAGGTAGCTGCAGGACACCATTCCCGGCATGGCCACACTGGGCTTTCCCAGTTGTGTGGGGATCCTGGACGCGACGCACATCCCTGTGCGAGCCCTGGAGCACAGAACCGCGGAGTACAGAAACTGCAAGGGATACCACTCTATTATCTTTCAGGCCCTTGTGGACCACCAGCACCTTTTCCAAAACTGTTACATGGGATGGCCAGGGAGGGCCCATGATGCCAGGGTCCTCCATAAATCTGCCCTGTACCGGAACATGGAAGCGGGCACCTTCTTCCCCCCGCATAACATCAGTGTTGGAGGAGTAGAGGTGCCTGTCCTCATTGTGGCAGACACGGCCTATCCGCTGTGCCCATGGCTCATGCACCTGTACGCAGGGCCTCTCGATCCCCGACAGCAGATTTTCAACTGCCGCTTGAGCCGCTGCTGTCAGGTGGTCGAGCGGGCATTTGACCGCCTCAAGGCACGCTGGAGGTGCCTCCTTACCCGCCTCCACCTCACGGAGAGGACAATGCCACAGGTCATCAGTGCATGCGTGTCCCTGAACAACTTCTGTGAGCAGTGGGGTGAGCCCATTGCAGCTCCCTGGGAAGCTGAGGCACAACTCCTCCCCGGGGACTATGAGAAACCCAGACCTGTGCCCGCATGGGAGCAGCCATCCCAGAGAGCCGTCACAGTGTGGGATGCGCAGATGAACACCTTTGCCCTGGAGGAACTTGGAGGCCCAGGCTTACCCTGCCCCACACCACCCTCTCCCCCCATTCGCTCACAGCCAGCCCCCATCCATCCACCCGCACTGTGAACTACCTCCAATAAAACCATGCACAACCAAGAATACGTTTCAAACATTTATTAACAAAACAGGGGTTGGGGCAGGGAAAGGCTGGGGAGGGTTACGGGATGCGGCAATGTGGGGGCAGTCTGGGGGAGCCAGCAACTTGGATGGGGGAGATAGATTGGGGGGGAGTTGGGGGCAGCAATTTGGAAGGGGGAGATAGATTGGGGGGAGGGGATGGAGGAGTCTGGGTGGCAGGGGAGAACTTAGGCAGGGCCTGTGGAGGGGTCGGGGGGGGGTGTTCCATGCCCCTGCCCACAGCCACACTGGGTCTGGGGTCGCCTCCAGGGAGGGCCAGGTGGCAGACCCCCTGCAGCTGCTGGAGGGGCCGTCTGTTCCACCAGCTGGCGGAAGCTGCTGGCAATTGCCTTGACTGCGGTGGGCAGGCGGTCGCAGAGGCGCTTGCTGGCCTGCACCTGGCGCTCCAAGGCAGCGACCATCCTGTCACCTGCAGCTGCTGCCTGCTGCAGCAGGCAGAGGGTCGAGTCCTGCCACCTGGCTTGGTCCTAGCGCCAGGCCTGAGTGGACGCCTCAGTCCACTCCCCCAGGTCCTCCAGGCTCTCAAGGATCTCGCCTCGCCTCGCCTCCAGGGGGTCCTCCTTCTCTGCCGTGATGGCCTTGGGCTGAGGCGTCTGGCAGGTGGTGTGGCACAGCGGGCGGCTGGGCGACCTGCTGGAGGGAAGCAGAAAACACAGTTGGCCCCTGCTGCCTGCTGGCCTTGTCTGTGTGCAGCCTGTCTGCAGCACACACCTCTCCCCTGACTGTTAGAAGGACTCAGGATCCCGTGGGACATTGCCCTGGGGTAGGGCTACCAGATCCCAAAGCCTCGAAAGGAGGCCAGGAAAGTACAAAAAGGAGGACATTGGAGGACACATGGGAGAAAACGTAGTATGGCTGTGATATTCTTCAGTGTTTAGCGGGCCCTGGAACACTTTCCCGTACAAATAAGTATTCTATAGCATTCCAGGATACTTCAACCCCTACAGTAAAAAGCCTGACAAAATCCTGTATTTTAAAATGCTTGCCAGACAGACAATGTGAGGATAAAAAGAACAGGAAGGTAAAAAGGGCACCACATTCTCCTTTTGCCTATCATCTGGCAACCGTACCCTGGAGGCACACATGCTAGTGGTGCCCACAATGGTGAGCTGGACTCACCCACACCTTGCTCTAGGGGGTCTCCCAAGGCCACCTGCCAGTGGCGAGGCCTGCATGTTCTCCACCCCACCCAAGCTGCAGCTGCATCTTTGACACCGAGCCCCTGTTAACCACCCCCAGGCACGCAGGGGCCTGTGACCCTGGTGCCACCTGTCTCTCAGGTACCCGTGGCCATGGGAGGGCCTCTGCACCCGCCGACCCTGTGCTCTACCTGCCCCAGGGCCTCTGTGGGAGGGGAATACTCACCCACAGGGGCTTCAGAGGTCCGGCGCGATGTCCCCATGTCTGTGTTGGACTCTGCAGGGGCCAGGATGGTGTCAGGCCCCTGCTCCTCCATGCTGCTCCCTCTGTCAGGGCCAGCGAACAGCTCCGGGGTCCCAGGTTTGGCCTCCGCCGCTGGTGGTGGTGCGGCAGGAGGCTCCCCAATGGAGACTTCGGACCCCGTGTCCACAGCCTCCGGGCCAGAGGATGAGCTGTGGCGTGCCCCAGTGTCCACGGCCTCAGTTGGCAGGCCACTGGACTCTAGCCCCAGGAATGCATGGAGCTCATTGTAGAAGGGGCAGAAGCAGTGCTCCCTGCCCCCTGGGGTTCCCATGCCTCCCTAGTCCGCATGTGGTCTTGGTGCGGGGCCTTTATTTTGGAGCGCACCTGCTCTGTTGTCCACTCATGCCCCTCAGCAGACATTGCCGCGGTGATGTCTGCATATATATCCTGGTTCCGGTGGCTCGCCCGGACCCGGGACATGATGTCCTCCCTCTTCCAAATGCCGAGGAAGCAGTGGACCTCCTCGGGTGTCCATATGGGGGCACAGCGTCACCCCCCTGGGGCATTGCTGGCACGTGCTGCCATGCTTTGACAGGCCTCTGGCCATACTGGCAGCCATGTGCAGGAAGGGACTGCCTGCTTCCCTTGGGTTCTGTGCACCCTGGAAAGAAGGTCAGGACTGTTATTTCAGAACAACGCTTGTTTCAAAATAATGTGTCCGAATGATGGTTATTTTGAAACGACTTGTTTCAAAATAACCGTCGTTTTGAAACAGCATGTCCCAACTGCATTATTTCAAAACAAGTAATTTCAAAATAACCATCGTTTCGAAACAGAAGAGGTTTGAGCCATTTCGAAACAACGGCTCTTGTTTCAAAACAGAATAGAACAGAATCATAGAGTCAGAAGGGACCTTATGAGATCAGCAAGTCCAACCCCCTAGGGCTTGAACCCAGGACTTTCTGCATATTAAGCAGGGGTGCTAGCTACTACACTATTTTAAATAACAGAGTTCATCATTTCAAAACAAAAGAATGTCATGTGGAGATGCAGGTTTTTATTTTGAAACAACCAGTGTTGTTTTGAAATAAAAACTTTGTGTGGACATACCCATAGACATAGTCTGCAGACCCCAAGGGGATACATGTGTAGTATACAGAGCTGCATAAACATTTCGATGTATGATATTTTAGTTTGTCCTGACTTTGCTAATTCTTTTGATGCCTGTAGCAGAGGGGAGCAGTAGGCAGCCACAGAGAGGCAGCTGGGCACCCGCACTCCCCCTACTGGCCAGAGGAGACCCGGCAGAGTGGCCGGGGCCAGAACCAAAGGGAAGGGTGCCAGGAGCAGGAGGACTATAAAAGAGAGTGGACCAGGCAGCCATGGTGGGAGCCTAGAGGGAAGTGGTTGTTATCCCTGGCAGACTTCCCCCCCACTGGGAGTAAAGGAGATTAACTGGTGCCCAGACTCCCCACGTGAGAAGGGCTGGGGGGAGGAACCTTGGGCAACTGCACCCCTGGAGAAAACTCCTCTAGGGGAGGATGTTGATGAGCTTCCCTCTGCAGAGAGCCCGAGCCCTGTAGACCAGCCTGACACCAGGGAGGACCTGGAGAAGCTCCCCTCTGCTGGGGAGGACAGCGAGCTTGCTCTTCTGGACTCATGTGACATGGAGGAGCTGCTGTTGGCTGAGGAGGCTGAGTTCCCAGGCTTGCCTCCTGAAGGTAGTGAGGGCCTGATGGGGATCCTACCTGGAAGATCATGAGGACAGCATGCCCCAGGCCTCACCGGGCAAGGGAAGGAAGTAGCCCAGGGACAATTGTAAGTCAGTGTGTTTTGGTGGGAGCCCCACTGACACAGTGGCCCTCTGTGTGGCCACTGCTAGGGCCCTGGGCTGGAATGCAGTGGAGCAGGTGGGCCTGTGTTCCCCTTGCCTCCCCTGCTACCAACTGAGCCACAGTTGGTTTGCCTTGCCCCTGCTAGGGCTGAAGGCCTGAACTGCATGCCTGTTTGCTTGCCTTGCCCTGATGAGGGGAGGACCTGATGACAATACCCCTGTTGTAAAACTAGGCAAGTAGCTAGATACATTTATGTACTCCCAGGAAAATCTATGCCTAGCTTCAGGGATATGGCTGCTTGGAACCCCTCTGTCTATATCACAGCAGTCACTGGAATCATTTAACACACCCCAGTAATGAAGACTTTCCTTAGAAGGAAGCAAGGATACTGGGCTTACTTAGATCATAATGAAATTCCCTAGGATATCAGTGTTTTTCTCTGTGACATGCACACACCCGCTGGTAAGGTGGAGAGGGAGATGAACCAATCTCTGCACATGGGGCACTGGGTTTCAGCCTGACATTCTGAGATGTTCAGTTGCTGGTGATCCTTAATGAGAAATAGACACTCAGAACATATCTACACAATGGGTGCTACAGCCACAGCAAGAGCACTGTAGCTATGTCATTGTAGCATCATGGGTTAGGTGTTTCCTACTTCAGTGGAAGGGTTTTTTTACAACCACACAGGTAATCCACCTTTCTGAGGCACACTGGTAAGGTCAGTAGAAAAAGTCTATCAAGTTAGCCAAATCTATGCTGGAAGTTAAGTCAGTTTAACTATGGAGCTCAGGGGTATGAATTTTTCTTACCTCTGAGGAACAGTCTAAATTTTAAGCATAGACCTGGGTTCAGGGATGTGGGAGGAGCATGGCTGCATCCTGGCAAGGATCCCTTCTCCCTGCATAGGGGGAGTGGGGCTGCAGCCCACATGGGGATCCCTCCTGCCCCCCACCAGGGGAGTGTGGCTGCAGGCCGGGGGGGATCCCTGTGTGACCCAGGCCTCCTGGGATAACCTTCTGAATGTGCCAAAATCAGGGCAAGCTGCAAAACCAGGAGCCAAAACCACTGATGGGTGGTACTTAAACCAGTCTCCCAGTCAGTAACAAAACATGCTTCTGATTTCCCACTCTGGTCATCATCAAGCATAACAAAACAGAAACAGCCCCCTTTATTGCACATCAGCTTCTCTGGTCCATATCTACCCCTGGGTCTCTTAAAGGGTCAGCCACATCACACAGAACAATATAGGCTTGGCTCTTACCCAAATTACCACACTCCCAGCTGATCCTTTTGTAACTACAACTAAAGGTTTAATATAAAAAGAAAACAAACAAAACATCAGAGATGTTAAAGGGTCAAAGTGAATCACACACATATAGATGATTTAGAGTCCATAGGAAGCAGGTCCTTGAAGAATTCGGAGTTTACAGGTTAGTCAAATTCCTGTGGTAGGCACCCAGTAAATGGGTGGGTCTCAGGCCTTTGTTCAGCCCTAAAAGAATAGTTCCAGAGGAAGGTGTTGGTTGCAGACAGACTGAAGACTAAAGAGTAAATGGATAATAGGCTATGACCTTTGATCACCTTCTGGCCCTCCCCATGCTCTCAGGGTCCTTGCCAAATCAATATGGGGTTCGGTCTTGTGGTTAGCTTGGGTGACTGGCTGAACAGGTTTCCTCCTTGACCCACTTTGACTGGGAGTTCCCTTAATGGGTCATCAGGAAGATAATGTTTTTTGCAGAAACCCAGTCTGGGAATGCCTTAAAAACAAATCACTTGGAACACACATAAAAACAAATAGATTTCTAATTTCTAATAAAGGCATGGTACCTACATAGAAACTATACAATCATTCTTAGCAGATTACAGCCTTGCTACTGATGCCAAACATGGGATATCCAATATGGATTACTGCAAATATAAAATATTAATATGAAAAATAATCATAACCAGTCCCCTAGACCCAGACAGCATCACACCCTTCTTCCTGTCTGGGGAGAGGGGCTGCATCCCACACAGGGATCCCTTCTCCCTGCACAGGGGGAGCAGGGCTGCAGCCCAGCGGGAATCCCATCTCCCCGCCGGGGGACCATGGCTGCAGCCTTGTGGGGATCCCTTCTCCCTGTGCAGGGGAAGCATATTTGCAGACCAATGGGGATACCTTCTCCTTGCCTGGTGAGCAGGGCTGCAGCCCGTACAGGGATCCCTTCTCCCTGCCCAAGGAGTAGGGCTACAGCCCATGTGGGGTCCCCTCTTCCCTCACCAGGAGACCGTGGCTGCAGCCTGGTGGGGATCCCTTCTCCCCGTCCAGGGAATGGGGCTGAAGCCTGCACAGGCATCCCTTATCCCCATGCCAGGGAAGCGGGGCTGCAACCAGGCGGGGATCCCTTATCCCCACCCAGAGAATGAAGCTGCATCCCACGCAGGGATCCCTACTCCCTGCCCTGGGGTAACAAGGCTGCAGCCCGGCAAGGATCCCTTCTCTTCATGCCGGGAGAGTGGGCCTGCAGCCCGGCTACCTGCCCAGGGGGAATGGGGCACCATCCTGGAAGGGATCCCTTCTCACTGCCAGGGGAGCAGGGCTGCAGCCCCTGTGGGGATCCTTTCTCCCAGAACTGGGGGAACAGGGCTGCAGCCCAGCAGGAATTCCTTCTCCCCACCCTGGGAAAGGGGCTGCAACCAGGTGGGGATCCCTTTTCCCCACCAGGAGACCGCGGCTGCAGCCCATGCAGGCATCCCTTTTCCATATGCCGGGGCAGCATGGTTGCAGCCTGCACAGGCTTCCCTTCTCCCCTCTCAGAAAGCGGGGCTGCATCCCATGCAGCGATCCCTACTCCCTGTGCAGGGGTAACGTGTCTGCAGCCTGGCGGGGATCGCTTCTCCTCACACCGGGAGAGCGGGGCTGCAGCTCAGCAGGGATCCCTTCTTCCCACGCAGGGGGAGCATGACTGCACCCCGGCGGGGATCCTTTCTCCCTGCCAGTGGAGCACAGCTGCCACTGGGCCAGGATCCCTTCTCTGCCTGCTGGGGGAGAGTGGCTGCAGCTGGGCAGGAATCCTTTCTCCCTACATTGGGAGAGTGTAGCTGCAGGCCAGGGGGGATCCCTTTTTCCTGCACTTTTCAAGCACCACTCCAGTGCCCAGGGAGTATCACTTCCCCCCCAGGAGCCCTGTGCCTAGCAAGTGGGGCTCCTGCCATGTGTGGGGGGTCTACCCATGCACTGGGAAGGGCTGGAGCCCCTGGTGGGACTCTACTCCCCACCCTGGTGGGAGGGAACCTTTGGGGCTGCCTGCCCCAGGTGCTGGAGGGCTGGTCTTCCTTCCAGGGTGCCAAGCAACCTGGGATGAAGGTCATCCCATGTTAATTCAAACTAACCCTAGTTTGAATTAACACATCTACACAGTGTGAATTCAAACTAGAGGGTTCAAATTGACCATTGCTTCAAAGTTACATGATGTTTTGTAACTTCAAAGTGTCCTCTCTTCAATTCAACATAAAGAAAGTCGCAGGTCTAATTGGGAAAACCCTGTGTAGCCATGCCTATTTTTAAATGTTTATTAGGTCAGATTTAAGTGTGTGTGTAGACATGCACTTAAAGAGTGTCTCAGCCTCTGTGTCTACGTTCAGAGCTGCCAAATTCTGATTAGCTCATTGGAGATTGTTTTTTTTATATAAAAACAAAACTCTTGTGGCCCCTGAAAAACTAACACATTTCATGAGGCTTAAGCTTTCATGGGTTGCAAGCCATTTCATCATATACATGGACCATTTTTTCTGTAGTCTCAGTCTGAATCCTTAAGTCTAATAAAAACCTGCTGACACCATTAATCCCAACTGCAAGACACTTTGGTAAGCTGTAAATCCCCGGCCTAGATGGCTATGCCAACCTCAGTCATGGCTTTTTGAACTAAGATGGGTCAAAGAGCAAAAGAAGCATTAGCAAATTTTATATGCCACTAAGTTGTTCACTTTTAGTGCTACAGACTAACACAGCAGAGTTCAACTCCCCAAACTAAATGACTTCCCTGTCTTTTGTTTTTTTTTGGCTAACATTCTCTTTGCTAGGAAGTAGAAGCATTTGCACTCATTCACACCAGCAGATGCCCCTTCATGTCTTAATTTTTAACATATTAGGTATAAAAGGCCTCATTCTCCTTTTTACAAACATTGGCATAAAGAACATGCCATGTGGCAGAAAGTGGCCTTAGTTAAAAATAAGACTCTACCCTAACATTTTCAGCAGGGGTTAAAGTATGGGGGAATGCACCAGAATGCAGTTCTGGGCAATGTTCCCTCTAATTACTCGTAGATTGTGTGCGCAAACAATTTCTTTGTGTGCACAAAAACTTTTCTTTGTGAGCACCAATATTAGCACTATTGAATTTTTTTGTGCGCACTTTATTTTTGTGTGCATGGGTTTCATGACTTGTGTGTGCACGCACACGCACACAGCTTAGAGGGAACAGTGGTTCTGGGGTCCCCTATTTTTAGGCAGGAAGCTTTCTGGGGCACCTAAAAATAGATGAATGCACCAGAACGCAGAGTTCCTGGGCCTCCTAAAAATAGCTATAGCGGCCAAAGTCCAGAGTTCCAGTGCATTCTACCTTAAGGCCTGCTCCTTCTGCAGCACAGCCAGCAGAGAGCTGTGGCAGGCTGGCAGTTTGTAAATCTCCCCCCTTCAGGGCAGCAGCTGCTTGTGGCCAGGAGGCAGCTCCCAGGTGGTCAGCCAGCCTGCCAACAGCCAAGCTAAGGCCTCCGCTGGACGTGGGGGAGCCCCACAGTGGGGTTGGGGGAAGGGTTTTGAAGGGAGGGGGGTACTGGCCTCTGGGATGAGGGGACACAGCTGCTGAGGGACAGGGAATGCTGCTGGAGGTTGTGTGGGGCAGGATGTGCGTGTATGTACCTGGGTGTATATTAGTGTAGCTAGAGGTGTGTACTTGTATGTGTGTGTAGTTGGCGGTGGGGGTGTAGCTGGGACATGAGTGGAGTGGAGCAATAACTGATGCATGTGATACTCAGAAGTGTTTGTAAATGCCTACTTGGGATGGGGGGCAGTAGCTGGGGTGGGGGGCAGGCGTTTGTGCACCTAGACCTGCATGAGGGTGGACCTGGACCTGTGTGAGGGGGGTCCAGAAATTTCAGAGGGCTCCAGGACCGATCCAAATTATACTTTAACCACTGAGTTGCTGGGGTGGGTGAAGGGGGCCCTCACCAGTGCGAGGGGGCCTGCCAATGTAGGAGGCCCTCCAAATTGTACTTTACCCCTGATTTTCAGCAGTAGATAATAATATGGAGAACCCACAACCACTGATAAGCAACATTAACAGCACCAAGAATTTCACCACATGGGGCTCTGATCTTGCATGGTGCAGGATAATTCATACGGCAAAGAATACTGCAGGCTCTGCTCCTCAAAAAGCACATGTCACTAATACTGTACAATTGGGTTTGGCAGAATTCATTTTTTAAATAATTTTGATGGATAGTATCAGTATGTATTTTTAAACAGTTTTCTATGTTTGTTAAAATGTTCATAGGTATGGACAAGCATGGGAGAGCCAGACCAGGAGAAGGTCAGACAATCATTGTTAAATAACAGTTAGTGTTAAGACTCAAAGAGTTTGTAACCATTAAATCACAAGTTGTCAGAATCATGTGTCAAAATGTACAAAGTAACTGATTTTTTAAATGTTCCCAAGGGTATTATTCTTACTTATTATATCTTGAAATTTCAGATCAATGAAAATATTTTTTGTTTCTTTTTGGGGGTGAGAGGGTAAATCAATGTTTATCAATAGTTTCAATAAAAATCTCATCCTTCCCAGACTATGTAAAATGTAGCAAATTGCATTATGAAAGTTTCATCATTCTAATATGAAGAATTATCTACGCTGCCTAGTGAGATGGTTTAATTTAGTGTGTTGTTTTCTATGTCTCCCATGTGCCCAGGTAGTTATGGCAATAGGGGAATTGAAAATATAGTTAAATAAAAATGGCAAACACAGATGGCAGTTTAATTGCTTGCAGTGTGGACCCCTGAGATCAGGTGCTTTCAGGGATTATATCCCAAATGCCCAGAAGTGCTACATACATATAATATATATGTATATCTTCACCTTCTTCCTAATAGCAGCAGCTTCTGGAGTCCAGGAAGGATGGTTTGATCTTGGTCACAGGTATGTTTGAGGTTATGGCGGCTTGTACAGAAAACTGAAGCAAGGTTATTTTCTGGATCCTCAGCTTTCTGTAAGAGCAGTCTAGATTATGGATCTGCCAACTGCTTATCGGACACTGTGGTGCCATTAGTTGAGTCCACTAAAATGAAATAGGATTTACTCTATCTGAACATGACATTTGCACAACTAAAGTCCAAACTAGGGCCTTTTTAGGATAGAAAAGTAGCTGTTTCAAATCAAGTAAAGAGGACCTTTCCAATCTCATTTTTCCTAGCCTAAAATAGATGAGATCGAGGTGGCTCATCTAATCTCTTTTTCCAGTCAAGGGGATTTTCAAAAGCACCTAGGTGATTTAGGAACACCCATGTCATTGAAAGTCACAACCCTTTCAGAAGCCTTATTCACTGCCTTGTTTTCAACACTATCACCATCCCTATGTTATATAAGCTGGAAGCTAGCATAAGAGTGTATGGATATTACCTCCAGCATATGTGAGCACCAGAATTGATGTCACCAACAGCAGCAGTTTGTACTAGAGAGATTTTCTTTATTCCTTATTATTATTTATTAAAGAGGAGGAAAGCAGTTATGCTTATGTCATGGAATGGATACCTATGTTAAAAGTCAGGAACTGAAAATGTTACAGTTACCACAGCAACAACATGACTACGCTGCACATACATCTGCGTGTGCCTGCACTCATGTGAGCAAGAGACGAGCCTGATTTCCAGTTCCATTAGTTTTATACCATTGTAACTTCACTAAAATAAATGGTCTATTATCTGGAATTCTACAGTGGTGAATAGAGCCAGCTGTGCACGGTATGAAGGAAACTAATGTTACTATGAAAACCCTATTTTTCCCAGTGGAGTTTTACTGATTTATATCAACAGAAGATCTGCACTGCTAGCTTCTTTTAGATGGAAGAAATTATTAGGACTGTGGTAAAATCTTTCCAGGTGCTATTGTCTCTTTGCAGTGAGGCTGGAGCGTTTTGCTGCTGCTGCTGCTGCTTTTTCAGTGCATTTACCCAGCTTCCCATTTTTGCTCAGCCCCTCCAGCCCAGCTTCTCTCTACCTACAGCAGAGGACACATCGCTAGGAGATGCCTTCAGCTAATGGCACCACAGTGACAGCGTTCATTCTTCTGGGATTTCCCAGCCGCCCATCGATCCAGGTTGTCTTCTTTCTAGCATTCATGGCACTGTACAGTGCAATTCTCCTAGGGAACATTGGGTTGATGGTGCTGATCAGGTCCAATTCCCAACTCCATACCCCCATGTATTTCTTCCTTAGTAACTTGTCCTTTGTTGATCTCTGCTATTCCTCTGTGATTGTCCCTAAGATGCTAGTAAACTTCCTATCGGAGGACAAGGCTATTTCATATGCCGGCTGTGGGCTGCAGTTTTACTTCTTCTGCACCTTTGCTGATACAGAGTCTTTCATCCTGGCCACCATGGCCTATGATCGCTACGTGGCTATTTGTAACCCACTGCTCTATAAGGTCATCATGTCCCCTAAGGTCTGCATCCTGCTGGTATTTCTGTCCTACATAGGGGGCACACTGAGCGCACTGGTACACACGTGCTTTGCCTTCACGCTGTCCTTCTGTGGCCCCAATGTCATCAATCACTTCTTCTGTGACCTCCCTCTTCTCCTCAAGCTCTCATGCTCCGACACCTCCCTCAATGAGCTTCTGCTCTACACCTATGGCAGCTCTGTGGAAATCATCTCTACTATCATTATCCTTATCTCCTACATTTTCATTGTCATCTCTGTCCTGAGGATCTCCTCGGCAGCAGCAAGACGCAAAACCTTCTCCACCTGCACTTCCCACCTGACATCTGTCGTCATCTATGAAGGAACGTTGTTGTTCATCTATTCCCGACCCAGCTCCTGGTATTCCCCCAATTCAGACAAATATATCTCTGTCTTCTACTCCATAGTGATCCCTGCGCTGAACCCCCTGATCTACAGTCTCAGGAACAAGGATGTGAAAAATGCTCTTAGGAAAGCTATTGCTACCAAAGACTTTCTTCAGTAAATCTCTCCATTAACCAAGAGTCACTAGTGAGGCAGAGCACAACAAGAAGGGGCCTGGCTGAGTCAATGAGACATAATCCCCGATAGCAACAGATGTGAGTATATAATGGATATAAAGGATAATGGGACATGCCTGTGTTTTGTCCAGGTATTAAACATGACCTGATGTGTATTTATTTAAAGATTTAGAGACAGAATCATAGATTCTTTTGGGTTGGCGGGGAATCATTTCACCCATCTTTTCCTGATTCATGGGAAAAACAAGGCACATGGTCTGCCTTCAGGATTCAGAATCAGTGGAGCTGGGTACATTCCTCCACTCTGCCACAAACTGGACAAGTGACTTAAAATGCCCAGCAGGTCAGTAACCACTTTACAAGGATATCAAGAAAAAAAGTCTCTCTCCTCCCTCTGGTGTTTTGTGGTCTGCTCTGCAGCATTAAAGCAAGGAACTTACTGCTGTGCTATCGAGGTGTTGTGGGTAAATACTGAGGATTTTAAGGAAAACAAGTATGGGGAAAGGGAACGGGTCAAGTTTTTGAAGCTGAGGCATGGTTTCTTTCCCTTTTACATCACTAGTTCTTATCCAGGGATAAGGAGATTGGAAAGCTGGACTTCCTAATTGAGCTCAAGGTTCATGAGCCCAGACAGATGACAGGACTTGCAAAGGGATATAATTGTTTTCAGCTCTAGGATGGATGTCTTTCTTTCCACATTTTTCAAATGCCATCCAGTTAAACAGATGTAACTAGCATTCCATATAAGCAAACAGTACCACAGAAAAAGATAATGGGTACGTCTTTACTGCCCGCCGTTTATGTCAGCAGTTGAACAGAGATGCACAAGTTATTTAAAATAACTTGCATATCTCCATTCCACTGCCTTATGCCTGGCACATCCATAGCTCTGAATCAAGGAGAGGGGCCTCCCTTTGATTCAGCACTACTACCAGGGCTTAATAGATCAGCTTTCCATGTACTGAGGGGGTGTTCACAGACCCAGTCAATCAATCAGAAACATCAATCTAAGAGCAGCAATTTTGCTGCTGTCAATGAGGAGACCGATGATCAGATCAGATGATGAGAACTGTTCTAACTGCTTCCTCCTCTTTCCAGAGCTTTTTACACTTTTCTGGGAATTGGGACAGAACATGAGAAAGACAAGTCATTGGTTGCATGTGAATCTATTTTAAAATACTACGGCTGCTCCTGAAAGGACAGAAACAAGGATGTGAAACAAGCTGTGGAGATAAATAAATGAGTGGCAACACCTACTATTTGTGGTGGATTTGAATAAAGTAATAAAAAAGGTGAAAGGGAAATTGTGTTCATCTGGTTTATGCAAACATTTCACTGTGTGTAGGAAATTGTCCTCTGTCCTCAGAAAAGTCATCAAACAACAGATATTACAGATAGATATTCTTCCTGTTCATTGAGTTCTGCAAATAGAAATGTTGTGATGAAATCCATATTACTGTGCCTGAAGAAAGAAGTTGTCTGAAAATCTGGATGCAGCTGTGATCACTAGAAATGTCTGCTCTTGTGTATGGTAAAAATGCTGACTGGTATTTTTGAGTTTCTTAGTGCCTACAGACATGGACATGGATTCAGGAAATTTGGTTCTGTTTCCAGATATGCTACTGATTTGCTGGATGATCTTGTGGTGCTCATCTGTAAAGTGGACATAATGCTGTTTGGCTCCCTTGTAAAGTGTAGTGAGAGCTATGCTTGAAAAGTGCTATATACAAGCTAGGTATTCATTGCTATTTATGGCAGATGAAATAAAAAAGTAAATAAAAGACTAAAGATGCAAAATGGCTTCTGTTTCTCTTGATTCACCTTAGTGTGATTGTTTTCAATATTTGCCTGTCATGACACACTTTGTGACATATTGTGACCCTAAAGGATGCACTAGCCCACCCACTGCAGGCCAAATCTATCCATTCCCCTACTTCTGCATGACATAGTTATCACTGTGTGGTGACAAAGTTATTGGGAAGCATTGCGTTAGTGAACAGGAACATATAACACTACACAGATATTTTGAATGATATGGTTTCTTCAAGTTACACACCTCACTGGAGATTTGCAACTCATGTGAAAAGGGCCTGGTTTTCAAAGAAATGAGGCCTGTTGAGATAACTGCCTACAAAGTTTACCCTAATTGCAAGGTTGGCTGTAAAAAGTTGAGTGAAAGTTCATAAAATCCCATAATAACCTTTAACAGCAAATGTTCCTTGATGGGAAAAGATGCAAAAGAAAGACTCTGCCTCTGGGGCTGAGGCTCCCAGCTTGGATCAACTGACTTGAGTTCAGCATGAGTGTGCTACAAGTAGCTGTATCGACATTGCTTTGACATTGTGTCTGAGGCTTTCACACCAGAGGGGAGGGGAGTGCTTGCAAGCTTGAGTGGCAGCCCTACAGTTTGAAAGCTATGTCTATACAACTAAATTTAGCATGCTCACACAAGCCCCACCCGTTAACATCTGTTAACCTGGGCTGGGAGGTTAGCTCCCAGACTCAGTGTAGATATATCCAAAGTGTGAATTAATCTACATAAAAAGGCCTGCTTGATACAATTATAATTCAAGAACTGTGTTTAAGAGTGTGCCTGTGGGAATAAAAGAGAAGTATGGGACCAGAAATCAGTGAATCAAAATTGGTGTGTTGAAACTTAGGCCTAACTCATGAACAAAACAATGAGAGGATGGTCTATTCCACCCACAACTCCTATTCTGAGTGTTCAGAAAGAAACTTTGGACAGTGTCAAAGAAAAGGGGAGCACAGCCCAGCTGAGAGACAAGAGAATGAGCTTCCTTCTCATGGTAGCCACACCCACATCCCCTGGATTCCATTCCGTCTTTATCCTGATCCTGAGAGATGTCTTAACCTGACTGGACTGGAGATAGGACCCAGATGACATTGTTACCTCAGTAGCTCTGGCTAAAATCCAAACTCGACTGGGATCTCTCTCCCCCATCACCACCACCACATGTGTTCTTTTCCTTCCATACCTGATTTAGTGTCTCCTAGCTCTCGCCTTTTTCCTTCTTAGCCAGCCAAGACTAAATTTTGCAACACTATTATAAGCCTGTTATCAGAAAGGCAACTAAATTCAATGTCCTGAACAGCCTGACTTTTGTACAAGTTTGCTTGGTCGTGGAGCAGCTGATCACATCAGCTGTGTCTACACTTGGGAGGCCCCTGGAAGATGACTTAAAAAGGTCGACTTTAAGTCGACCTTATTAAGTCAACTTCAGGGTATATCTGCATGGATAGGGAGCAGACATACCCAAGGTGCGCCTCCTTCTACCTCAGTCACTTATCAAGGCAGGAGGCTCTGCAGCCTGTTCAATTTTACCTGAGTGAAACTGACCAGGCTGTGGAGTGGCTGGACTCTGCAGCCCGGTCTATTTCAGTTCTGTGAAATGGACCAGGATGTGAAGCCTCCTGCCAGCTGTGACAAATGACCCAGCGACCAATGCAGCCCCGGGTCACTTGTCATCACTGGCAGGAGCCAGCTCCAACCCCCGCCACCCATGGAGAGGGGCTTGGAGTGATGTGGAAGGAAGGCAGAGAGGGACTAGGATTCCAACCTGGCTCCAAGTCCTTCTCCATAACCTGCATCTCCCCAGGCTGCTTGGGGAGCCAGCTTGTCCCCTGGCCCCTTGCAAGTAGCTAGGGGTGCAGGGATGGCATCTCGAGTGGCCAGGGGGAGTGGGACCAGCATCTCCCCCAGTGGAAGGGGAGCAGGCTTCTCTGCTGGTCTCTTGTAAGTGGCCAGGGGCAGGGGAAGCCAGCATCTCCCCTGGCCGCTTGCAAGCCGTCAGGGGCATGGGGAGCTGGCATTTTGCAAGCAGCCAAGGGAGATGCTGGCTCCCTGCTTCCCAGGCTGCTTGCAAGCCTCTGGGAGCCAGATGGGCTCCCAGTGGACTTCTAGCCCCCACAGCCTACAGAGAGGGGCCAAGAGCCCCATCCAGCTCTCAGCCTGTCTCTGCAGGCTGCATGAACTGGCTGCCAGCCCCTGCCCCCCTCAATGACAGGCTGGAAGCCAGTCCCACACCAGCTCCTCACCACAGGGCTGGAACTGGATCGGGCCGCCTGGCCAGATCAGGCATGAGCCCCATCATGCCCAGGGGTGAGGAATGGGGCAGGGCTGCCCTGTAAAATCACTTAAAAAGTTTAAGCCAACTTACAGGGCAGAAGTTATTAAGTTGACTTAAGCAGTTGCTTAAGTCGACTTAATGATTTCTAAAAGTGGACTGGACTGTATTTATGATGACTTAAGGGCCCTTAAGTTGACTTAAAGCCACAGAGTAGACATAGCCATTGTGTGCCATCCCAGTGTTTTTCCAGCCACTAGGCTGCAGATGGACATAAATACTAGAAACAGAAGCTGCATTTTCTATTCTTTTCTTCTGTGTGTGTGTTTGTCTTGCTTGTTTTCTAGAAAATCAGGTGGGATTTTAACGTCAGCGATAACAAATTCTCCAACCCATCTCAGCTAACTATTCACTTTTCCTCAAAAGGCAATTATTACTATTTTAATGCCATTCAAGAGACTAGAAATAAAGTGGAGGGGTAATACTTTTTATTGAACCAACTTCCGATGATGAGAGAGACAAACTTTCGATGCACACTGAACTCTCCTTCAGGTCAAAAGCATGTATTTCTCAACAGCAGAAATGTACGCCATCATCCACATTGTGCCGTTAATATCCTGGAACCAACACAGCTACAACCCAACAAAACACATCAAACAGAATATGACATAAATGGGTTTTTCCCTTCCAAAGTCTGCCTACAGTTAAGGGGGAAAAGAACAAGAAGTGTAATTAAAATGAAAGCCTTACTTAATCTTTTCCATTTAAAATACTTTACCTGGATTTCCTTCCTTTTTCTGTATGTTTAATAAAAGCTTTTTTAAAAAATAATGATGGTGTGATTGCCATGGCACTAAGCAGGCTGAGTCTTCATATACCTATCTCAAATCCTGTTAAGTATTATTTATTGCTGGACAGGCACAAAGTCACGTTAACCCCTTTGACTTTTTGGACCTACATATTTCACATAAATTAATACAAAAATCACATACAGATTCACACACACTGAAGTGTTTACAAATGCTCAGGAAGAGTATCTCTGCAACTCTGACCACCTTCATACTGCAGTTTAAATAAGGACATAGGTCATTGATTTCAGATGTTTAGCATTAAAAGTGCAAGAGCTGAAGCTAATAAAAATTGGCACAGCTCCATAGACTTTCATTACACCAGTTAAGGAGCTGACCCATTGTCCGTGAGGCCCCAAAATGGTCCCCTCATCCTCATATATTAGGAGCCCTATTTGCAGTGAACAGTTCATGCTGTATGAGAGGATAGAACTGCATCAACTTTTACAGGGGAACTCCCAAAACATACACTCATCAGCTCCTTTATAGTGAAGGAGACAAAGAGAGGGGTAGGAACGGGCCCACTACCATTATTGTGGGAATCCACTGGTATGATGAAATGAGAAACCTCTTGGGCTACTGTGGGATGCCAGGGGCAATACCCAAATGTTCCTCTTTTCTGTTCCTGTACTCTGCTGATGGGACACGGAGGTGCAATAACTATGGGAACCATGAGGGGTGGAAGGGGCTTTAGACAGACCTTACTTGGACCCCCTGTGGATGACACAATTTGTGGCTGGTTCAGAGTGGGGGCAGGTTGGCTGGCCGGGGAAGAGAACAAAGGGCTGAGAGAGGAGGAGGGTAGTAGGGAAATGGAGCTTGGAGAGGCAGGATCTCTGGGAGTTCATCTGGGGGTTTACTGCTATGCCTCCTGGTTAATCCAAAAGCCAACTGTCCTAGCTGCTGTGCAAACTAGATTGCTAATAAACCCTCTGACTTCTACACTGACTGAGTGTCACTTCTGATTGGCACAGCCAGGACCCTCCTGGAAGAAGGAACCCCACCCCCACCCCGGGAGACCAGACAGAGCAATGGTCGGACCCTCTGAGCCTGGATTTGGAAGCTGGCTATAGCTAGCATGGAGACCTAGGTGCTGGACAGGAGAAGGCTCCACCATAGCAGAGTCCTGAATGGCTGTGAACAGAGGGAATCCAAGAGGGTTCTTCGGGGCTCCATGTCAACTGGTCAGTGGTGTGTGGCTGGACGAGTGCCAGGGTTGGAAAAATCAGTTTGTAGGCAGGCCTAACAACAGCTCCAGTCATTTTTTGTGGCTGTTACATAGCCTGTACATGTTTCAGACTCTCTCTGCCTCCCATGGAGTTCCCCATGTTCAGCTCAGCCACCCAGACTGAGTTTGGAAGAACAGACCTTGTTCATCCATAACAGCTACTTTCAGCCCAAATGTAAACAGGCTTTCTTCCCATTGCCTTCAGCTGAAAATGCACCTCCTTGTATCTATACTGAAATCAGTTCTACCGGTGCAGAAATAAAACCTGTTGCCAGTTGATCAAGAGGTCCCATTTGATAGAGAGTAAACTAAATATTAACAGAGACCTGTGAAAAGATTGGCACCCTGCAACTTAATAAACAGTCATGGAGAATAACACCGCAAATCAGGGGAAATAACATGTAAAAGCAGGGCCCTTAGGCCAGAACTGGAGCTGTTTATAATTCACTGACCAAAAATCTTTCCTGTCAGAACATGTGGTTTCATCAACACCAATTCTGAAGAACTCCAAAATAAAGAAAATTCCCTTCAAATGAGCATTTGGAAATTAAAGGCTTTGTTTGGAGTGTTCCCACATAGGAATTTTGCAGGCAGTTTCATTTCAGGGCAGTCTCAACTCCAAGGAAATAGGAATTTGCAGGTAGCCAGGACAGGCTCAGTTGATCTCTCACTGGGAGCCCTGTAAGCTGACTCCATGCCCAGTGGCTGCAACCTGCATCCATCTGCAATGTCCAGCACTCACAGCCTGTTCCACACACAACTCTGTCCTCAATTCCCGACAAGTCTTTTCTGCATCCAGCTTGTAGCCAGCCCCCTACTTCCTTTGTGGATCCCAAATCCAGCTTCCCTGGAAAAGCTGGACTGCCACTTCTAGAGGCCATTGACTTCTGGATCAGGATCTTTCTCTTATCTGGCCAGGAAGAAAACATTTGAAATGGAAATGTGGACCCTTTAGGAAATCATAGACATGGTCTGCAGACCCCAAGGTTATACAATGTGTGTTTAGGATACAGAGCTGTATTAACAGGCCTTTGTACATAATTTTAGTTTGTCCTGACTCTCCTAATGCTTTTGATGCACCTGTTGCAAAACTAGGCAAGTATCAAGATATGGTGATGTACTCTTAGGAAAAATCTGTTGCCTAGCTTCAGGGATACAGCTGCTTGTAACACCTCCCTCTATATCACAGCAGTCACTGGAATCATTTAACACACCCAGTTATAAAGGTTTATCTTAGAAGGAAGCAGAGATACTGGGCTCACGTAGGTCATAATGAAACTCTCTAGGATGTCAGTGTTTTTCTTTCTAACACGCACACTCCTGCTGGTAAGGGTGAGATGTAGGTAAACCAGTCACTGCACACGGGGCACTGAGTTTCAGCCTGACGTTCCGGGACGTCAAATTGCTGATAATCCTGAATGAGAAATAGACATTCAGACCATGTCTACACAATAGGTGCTACAGCCACAGCAGAAGCACTGCAGCAATGCCACTGTGGTACCACAGGTTAGATGTTTCCTACTTCTATCCAATTAGCTGTTTCTACTCTGGAAGATGAGTCAGTTTAACTATGGAGTACAGGGGTATGAATTTTTCTTACCTCTGAGAAATGGTCTAAATTTTAAGTGTAGACCAGGATTCAGGAAAGTTATTCCATTAAATTTTGTAATGGACTTTCTATTCCAGAATACATGCAGTTGAATGAATATGAGTGAAATGATTTCTTTAGCTTCTCCTTTAACATCCCATCCACAGTACAGGTAGGATCCTGATTCTGTAACTGGTTGGGGACATGGAGAGTTTAGCCAGACACAGGTTACTTAGTTCAGAGTGTGCCTAGCTGAACAGATGTCATGACTGTGGTTTTGTGTCTGTCACAACATTCTGCTTTTTTGCTGCTGGGTATGGTCATGGGCCTATTCAAGAGAAATGATCGCTCAATACAAAACAAGGCATTAATTTGTTTCATGGCTAAGGAGAAATTTGCAAAATAATCTACAATAAAAATCATACTGACTGCAAGTATGTGGTTTGCTCATTTGCTTGATCAATATTACACCCCAATTGAATGTTTTAAATATAATTGCATAGGATTTCTAAGTGACTTAAAGAGTATCTCAGCCCCTTGTGTCTAAGTTCAGAGCTGGCAAATTCTGATTAGCTCATTGGATATGGTTTTCTTATATAAAAACAAAAGTCTTATGGTACCTTACAGACAAATTTCATCAGGCATAAGCTTTCAGGGGCTGCAACCCACTTTGTCAGATTCATGGAACATTTCTTCTATAGTCTCAGTCTGTGTTCTTATGTCTATTAAAAACCTGCTAATCCCATCTGAGAGACACTTAGGTAAGCTGTAAATGCCCTGCCTAGATGGCTCTGCCAACCTCAGCCACAGCTTTTTGAACAAAGATGGGTCAAAGAGCAAAAGAAGCATTAGCAAACTTCACATACAAGTAAATTTTTCACATTTAGTGCTACAGCCTAACACAGCAGAGTTCAACTCCCCAAACTAAATGACTTCCCTGGCTTTTAGTTTTTTGGCTAACATTCCCATTGCTGTGAAGTAGGACCAGCTGAACTCATCAAACCAGCAGATGCCCCTTGCGTCTTAATTCTTAACATATTAGGTATAAAAGGCCTGATTCTCCTTTCTACAAACACTGGCATAAAGAGTGTGCTACGTGGCAGAAAGTGGCCTTAGTAGAACTAAGACTCAACCCCAGCATTTTCGGCAGTGGATAATAAAAGAGAGAACCGACAACCACTGTTAGCAACATAAGCAGAACCTAGAATTTCACGACATGGGGCCCTGATCTCGCATGGTGCAGAATATTTCATAGGGTAAATAATACTGCAGCCTCTGCTCCCCAGAGAAGCAAAAGTCACTAATTCTATACCTTTAGGTTTGACAGAATTCATTTTCTAAATAATTTTGATGGATAATGTCACTATTTATTTTTAAATAGTTTTCTATGTTCGTTAAAATGTTCATAGGTATGGAAAACTATGGGAGGGTCAGACCAGAAGAAGATCAGACAATCATTGTTAAATAAAGATAATTGGTGATATTCAAAGGCTGTATTCACACAGCACTTTTGTTTCGAAACAACCTCGTTGTTTCGAAACGAAAAAAAAAACGTTCACATGACACACAGTTGTTTCGAAACAAGGGGAAGCCCTTGTTTAGAAACAACTGTGTTGTTTCGAAACAAGTTAAACCCAATTTGGGGTCGACACAAACTTGTTTCGAAACCCTTCTTTCGAAACAAGGCATATGAACATGTTGTTTCGGAACAAAGTGTTCTGAAATAACATTGGATCCTCAGCACCCTGGCCAGGGAACCCTCAGGACCTTGGCCAGGGTGCTGAGGGCTGTCCCTCAGCCCCAGAAAGGGGGCTGCAGCATCCGGCGGGGTGCAGAGGGGTGAAGCCCTGCCAGGCGGCTCAGCCGGCAGCCCGGGCTGCCCTCCCGACACTCCCGGCAGGGCGGGGGGGCCGGGCTCGGGCTGCCGGCTGAGCCCAGCACCCCCGACCTGCGGGCAGTGTCGGGGGCAGCTCTGGTGGGGGGCTGAGCCACCCCGCAGTGGCTCACCCCCCCGCCAGTGGCTGCAGCCCCCTTTCTGGGGTTGCAGCCCCCTTTCTGGGCTGCAGGGTGAGCCACAGCAGCGGCTCACCCCCAGGGGGCTGCATTTTGTTAATTCGAAATAATATATTTTGAAATAAGGTGTTATTTCGAAACAAGTTGTTTCGACACAACTTGTTTCGAAATAGCCATCTGTGTGTGAATACAGCCAAAGAGTTTAAACCATTAAATCACAAATTGTCAGAATCATGTGTAAAGATGTACAAAGTAAACTTTTTAAAAATCTCCCAAAGGTACTATTCTTATTTATTATATCTATAAATTTCAATTATCTTCACTGAAAGTAATTTTTCATGGCGGGGGGGGGGAATAAATCAATGTTTATCAATAGTTATGAATAAAAATCTCATCCTGCCCAGCCTATGTAAAATGTGGCAAATTGCATCATGAAAGTTTCATCATTCTAATATGAAGAATTATCTATTCTGCC
This sequence comes from Podocnemis expansa, assembly GCA_007922195.1. Lineage (NCBI taxonomy): Eukaryota > Metazoa > Chordata > Testudines > Podocnemididae > Podocnemis > Podocnemis expansa. The sequence continues at coordinate 659,935 of ML682172.1, forward strand.
TAGTGAGACAGTTTAATTTAGTGTGTTGCTTTTTATATCTCTCCTGTGTCCAGGTTATTATGGCAATTGGGGGATTGGAAAAATAGTTAAAAATAAAAACCACAAACACAGATGGCAGTTTAATTGCTTGCAGTGTGTACCACTGAGATCGGGTGCTTTCATATTTTTCAGGAATTATGTTCAAATGCCCAGAAGAGTTACATATACGTAATATATATATATCAGCTCCTTCCTAACAGCAGCAGCTTCTGGAGTCTGAGAAGGAATGTTGATCTCAGCTACAGGTAAGTTTGAAGATATGGCAGCTTGTACAGAAAACTGAAGCAAGGTTATTTTTTGAACACTCAGCTTTCTGTAAGAGCAGCCTGGATGACATATCCACCAACTGGTTATCAGACAATGGGATGCAATTAGTTGAGTCTACTAAAAAGGAAATAGGATTTACTCTATCTGAGCATGATATTCAGACATAGGAAAGTAACTGTTTCAAGTCAATTGAAGAGCATCTTTCCAATCCTATTGTGTCCAAACCTAAAATATATGAGATCAGTGTATCTCGTCTAATCTCTCTCTCGAGTCAGGCAGTTTCAAAAGCACCCAGGTGATTTAGGAACACCTGTGTGAATGAAAATCACAACCCTTTCAGAAGCCTTATTCACTGTCATGTTTTCAACACTGTCACCATCCCTATGTTATATAAACTACCATTAGGCTATATGCCTACTAGCTCAATCATGTGTGAATTAATGCCACCAAGAGCAGGAGCTTGCACTGGAGAGATTTTCTTTATTCAGTATTATTATTTATTAAATAGGGGAAAGCAGACATGTAAAAAGTTAAGAACGGGAAAAGTGCAGTTACTGTGGCAACAACATGACCACTCCGCACATCCATCTGTGTGTGCATGTGCTCATGCGGGCAAGAGATGAGTCTCATTCCCAGTTCTATTAGTCCAGTTTTACACCACTGTAACCTCACTGAAATAAATGGTCTAGTGCTACAGTGGTGAATAGAATCGACTGTGTGCAAGGTGTGGGAAATTAATGTTTAAAATGAAAACCCTACTTCTCTGATCACCTGACTTTAATACATAGTGCTTTGTAAAACTAATCCTGTATTTGCATAGCTTTGTCTTTGATTTATTTGGTTCTTTTTTGTTCAAAGATCAAGTTTGGGAGAGGAAAAGGAACAGGTTGTAGTTGAAAACATTTATTAACCCCAATTAGCTCTTAAGGTTAAGACCTGTTAGGATGAATGGGGTTACAGAGGAGCTAATCTGCATCTTGGTTGCTATAGTTGTCACACTGGACAGAAGTTGCAATACTGGTTTGACAAGAGCGCTACGCTAGCTGTGAGTGTGATGGTTGTATCATTATAATGGAAAAATATTAACCTAGGGCCAGCTCTTTACCCATTGTAGATTAGCACTCCTCCACTGACTTCAGTGTGACCATGAAAATTTCACCTGCTGAGTACCTCAGCCGTTTTCTTTATCATGAGAAACCAAGGAAGAAATCTAGGAGTAGCTACTCAGGAAGCCCAACTGACATAGCTACATTAACTTGAATGGAGTTTTACTGATTTATATTAACAGAAGTTCTGGCACCTATAGCTACTTTTAGATGGAAGAAATTATTTTGACTGTGTAAAAATCTTCCCAGGCACTTTTGTCTCTTCTCAGTGACGCTGCAGGTTTTTTCTGCTGCTGTGTGTCCAAAGTATTTATAAAGCTCCCCATATTGACTCATCCCTTCCAGCCCACATTCTCTCTATCATCAGCAGAAGACGCATCGCTCGGAGATGCCTTCAGCAAATGGCACCACAGTGACAGAGTTCATTCTTCTGGGATTTCCCAGCCACCCATCGATCCAGGTTGTCCTCTTTCTAGCATTCATGGCACTGTACAGTGCAATTCTCCTAGGGAACATTGGGTTGATAGTGCTGATCAGGTCCAATTCCCATCTCCATACCCCCATGTATTTCTTCCTTGGTAACTTGTCCTTTGTCGATCTCTGCTATTCCTCTGTGATTGTCCCTAAGATGCTAGTAAACTTCCTTTCGGAGGACAAAGCTATTTCATATGCCGGCTGTGGGCTGCAGTTTTACTTCTTCTGCACCTTTGCTGATACAGAGTCTTTCATCCTGGCCAGCATGGCCTATGATCGCTACGTGGCTATCTGTAACCCACTGCTCTATAAGGTCATCATGTCCCCTAAGGTCTGCATCCTGCTGGTATTTCTGCCTTACATAATGGGCACACTGAGTGCACTGGTACACACGTGCTTTGCCTTCACACTGTCCTTCTGTGGCCCCAATGTCATCAATCACTTCTTCTGTGACCTCCCTCTTCTCCTCAAGCTCTCATGCTCCGACACCTCCCTCAATGAGCTTCTGCTCTACACCTATGGCAGCTGTGTGGAAATCATCCCTACTATCATTATCCTCATTTCCTACCTTTTCATTGTTATCTCTGTCCTGAGGATCTCCTCAGCAACAGCAAGACGCAAAACCTTCTCCACTTGCACCTCCCACCTGATATCCGTCATCATCTATGAAGGGACTTTGCTTTTCATCTGCTCCCGACCCAGCTCCTGGTACTCACCCAATTCAGACAAATATATCTCTGTCTTCTACTCCATAGTGATCCCTGCGCTGAACCCCCTGATCTACAGTCTCAGGAACAAGGATGTGAAAAATGCTCTGAGTAGAGCAATTGCCACTAAAGTCCTTGCTCAGTGAATCTGGCCATTAACCAAGAGTCACTAGTGAAGCAGAGCACAACAAGAAGGGGCCTGGCTGTCAATGAGATATAATTCCCAATAGTAACAGATGTGAGTACATAAGGGCTAATGGGACATGCCTGTGTTTTGTCCAGGTATTAAACATGACATGATGTGTATTTATTTAAAGATTTAGGGTTACAGAATCATAGATTCTTTTGGTTTGGGAGGGAATCATTTCACCCATCTTTTCCTGATTCATGGGAAAAAGAAGGCACATGGTCTGCCTTTGGGATTCAGACTCTGTGGAGCTGGGTTTATTCCCCCTCTCCCCCACAAACGGGACAAGTGACTTAAAATGTTGAACAGCTCAGTAACCCCTTTACAAGGTTTTCAAGGAAAAATATCTCTCTCTTCCGTATGGTGTTTTGTGGTCTGCTCTGCAGAATTAAAGCAATGAACTTGCTGCTGTACTACAAAGGTTGTGGGATAAATAGTGAGGATTTTAAGGAAAACAAGTATGGAGAAAGGGAATGGCTCAAGTTTTTGAAGTTGAGTCATGGTTCCTTTTCCCTTTACATCATTCGTTCTTATCCAAGGATAAGGGGATTGGAAAGCTGGACTTTCTAATTGAGCGCAAGGTCCATGAGCCTAGAGAGAGGACAGGATTTGCAGAGAAATACAATTGTTTTCAGCTCTAGGATGGATATCTTTCTTTCCACATTTTTCAAATGTCATCCAGTTAAATGGATGTAACCAGCATTCCATGTATGCAAACAGTACCACAGAAAAAGATAATGGGTGCATCTACACTGCCCACAGTTTAGGTCAGCAGTTGAACAGAGATTCACAAGTTATTTAAAATAACTTGCATATCTCCATTCCACTGCCCTATGCCTGGCACTTCCAGGGCTATGAATAAAGGCGAGGGACCTTCCTTTGATTCAGCACTATTTTAGTTACCAGGATGGTCTTACTAAATCGGCTTCCTACTGACTGAGCAGATCTTCACAGGCTCGATCAGTCAATCGGGAAGGTCAATCTGACAGCAGCAGAAAAACAAGTGTTTGTTTTGTATGTGAATCTATTATAGAATATGGCTGCTCCTGGAAGGACAGAAACAAGGATATGAACCATATTACAGCAATAAATATATGAGTTGCAACAGCTACTTTACCATTTGGGGTGGAACTGAATAAATTAATATAGAATGGTGGAAAGGAAATTGTGTTCATCTGGTTTATGCACATCTTTCATTGCATGTAGGCAACTGTCCTCTGTCCTCAGAAAAGGCAGCAATCAACAGAAATTACAGAGAAAACTTCTGTCTGTATATTGAGGCCTGGAAATAGAAATGTTGTGATGAAACCCACGTTTCTGGGCCCTAATAAACAAGCTGGCTGAAAACATATGGGGAAAAGTGTGTGGTAAAAATGTTGACTGGTATTTTTTTGAGTTTTTTTAGTGTCTACAGACATAGATAAAGATTCAGGCAATCTGGTTTAGTTTCCAGATGTGCTAGTGGTTCGCTGGACCATCTTGCGATGCTCTGTGCCTCAGTTTCCTTATCTGTAAAATGTACATAATGCTGTTTGCCTCCCTTGTAATGTGTACTGAGTGCTATGCTTGAAAAGTGCTATATACAAGCTATGTATTCATTATTATTTATGGCAAATGTAATTAAAAAAAGAACATTAAAAAACTAGAACAAAAAAAAGGCTGCAAAATGGCCTCTATTTGTTTTAATTCACCTTGGTGAAATGGTTCTCAACCTTTTGCATGCCACGACACATTTGGTGGCATATCGCGACCCTACAGGACATACCAACACACCCACTGCAGGCCAAAATCCAGCAATTCTGGCTCCCTGTGACATAGTTATCACTTTATGGTGACACAGTAATGTGTCCCAGCCCAGTGGTTGAGAACCACCACCTGAGGGAACTTGAACATATAACACTAGACAGATAATTTGAATGACATGTTTTATTAAAGTTAGGCATCTAACTCCTTGTTTAGCACTCATGTGAAAATGACCTGGTTTTCAAAGAAATGAGCCCTGTTGTGATAAATTGACCTATAAAATTTACTCTAATGGCAAGCTCAGCTGTAAAAAGTTGAGTAGAAGATCACAGTTCCAATGGGCAGCTGTGTTAGTCTAGTTCAATAAAACAAACAATGATCATAAATTGTCATAATAACCCATGACAACAAATGCTGATGGGAAAAGATGCAAAAGAAAGAAAGACTCTGCCTCTGGGTCTGAGCTTCCCAGCTTGGGTCAAGTGACTTGAGTTCAGCATGAGTGTGTTACAAATTGCTGTATAGCCATTGCTTTGACTTTGTGGCTCAGGCTTTCACACATGAGGGGAAGGGAGCGCTTGTGAGCTCAAGCAGCAGCCCTACAGTTTCAAAGCCATGTCTATACAACTAAATTAAGCATGCTTACACAAGCCCTGACCATTAACATCTTTTAACTTGGGCTGGGAGACTAATTCCCAGACTCAGTGTAGACGTACCCAAAGTATGAGGTAACCTAAACAAAAAGACCTGCTTGATATAATTATAATTCAAGAACTGTGTTTAAGAGTGTGCCGGGGGGAAAAAAAGAGGGAGAAGTGTGGGACCAGAAATCAGTGAATCAAAATTGGTGTGTTGAAACTCAGGCCTAACTGATGAAAAAAAAAAATGAGAGCATGGGCTATTCTTCCCACAATTCTCATTTCGAGTCCTCAGAATGAGTCTTTGGACGGTGCCAAAGAAATGGAGAACACAGCTGTCTGACAGTGCCAAAGAAATGGAGAACATAGCTGTCTGAGAGATTGAGTTTCACTCGCATGGTGGCTGTACCCACATCATCTGCATTCCATACAAAGAAAGCAAGGAGTCTTGTGGCACTTAAAGACAGATTATTTATCACTTGAGGTTTTGTGGGAGAAAATCCCACTTCATCATTTTCTCAAAAAATGGGTTTTTCCCTTCCAAATTCTGCCTACAGTTAAGAGGAAAGAATACAAGAGATGTTATTGAAATGGAAGCCTTACTTAATCCTTTACAGTTCACATATTTTACCAGGTTTTACTTCCTTTTCCTGTATCTTAAATAAAAGTTTTTAAAAAAATAATAATGGTGTGTTTGCCATGCCACTAAGCACTCAGATTCATAGAATCAAAGGGTTGGAAGCAGGGGTTAAAGTATAATTTGGTGGGGGGTCCCGGACCCCTCCTAAATTGATGGGGCCCCCTCACACTGGGATGGGCCCCTCATGCCAGGGTGGGCTCCCCTCACACCCCAGCTACTCAGGGGTTAAAGTATAATTTGGGGGGCCCTGGCACCCTCCTAAATTTCCAGGCCCAGCCTCACCCTGGTCTGGGCCCACCCTCATGGAGTTCCCCCACCCAAGCTACTGCCCCCAACCCACATAGGCATTTGCAAACACTTTGGAGTGCCACATGCATCAGTTATTGCTCCACTCCACCCACCCCCAGCTACACACCCTCCCCCCACATGCAGCCATCCCACTCCCCCATCTACACACCTTCCCCACACACACAGCCACCCCACCCCCCAGCTCTGCACTCTCCTCCCCCACACAGCCACCTCACCCCCCAGCAACACACCCTCTCCCACACAAAGCCACCCCCCACACACACAGCCACCCCATCCCCCAGCTACACCCCCCCAACCAAACAGCCACCCTACAAACCCAGCTACACACCCTCTGCTACACATCCACTCCCACCCATCTTTGCCACACACACACACACTAGCAGCCCCCCCACACACACACACACACAAGCCTTTACCTTGGCTGTCTGCATGCGCCCTGACTGGCTGGGAGCTGCTTCTGACCACAAGCTGTTCCACCTTGCAGGGGTGAGATTCACAAATTCCCAGCCTGCTGCAGTTCTCTGCTGGCTGGGCTTAAGGAGGAGCAGGGTTTAAGGTGTAGCCACCAAAATTCTGCGTTCCGGCTGCTTGTGCTATTTTGGGGGGGCAGAACTCTGTGTTCCAGTGCATTCCTCTAATTTTTAGGGCGGCCCGGAATGCTGCCCGCCTAAAAATAGTGGGCGCCAGAACTGCGTTCTGGTGCGTCCCCCCTTACTTTAACTCATGGTTGGAAGAGAGTTCATGAGGTCATATAGTCCAGTGGTTTTCAAATTTAGGATGAGGACCCAGTACTGGGTCACAGACCCTCAGCCTCTGGGTCAGGACAACACCTGTTGCAACCACTAAAAGACTATAATGCATTGCTTGAAGACATAATTGTTTCATCACCAGCATAACTGATTTTTCTTCAATTGGGTCCTAGAAAAAAAGTTTGAAAATGTTGATCTAGTCCAACTCCCTGCTAAAGGCAGGACCACTCCCATTAAATCATCCCAGCTAGTGTTTTGTCTAACCAGGCTTTAAATGTTTCCAAAGATAGAGATGCCCCCACCCCCCTAAGTGACCTGTTCCAATACTTCACCACTCTCCTAGTGAGGAAGTTTTTCCTAATATACAACCTCAACCTCCACAACTGCAACTTGAAACCATTGCTCTTTATTCTGTCCTTTGTTACTACTGAGAACAGTATAGATCCCTCCTCTCTGGAGCACTCCTTTAAGTAGTTGAAGGTTGCTACCCAATCTCCCCTCAGTCTTCTCTTCTGCAGACTAAAGCCTAATTCCTTCAGTCTCTCTTCATAAGTCATGTGCCCCAACCCCTCGATCATTTTGTTGCCCTCTGCTGGACTCTTTCTAATTTATCAACATCCTTTTTGCATTGGGGAGCCCATAACTGGACACAATATTCCAGGAATGGCCTCACCAGTACCGAATAGAGAGGAAAAATCACAACCCTCAATCTGCTGGCAACACTCCTACTGATGCAGCCCAGTATGCCATTGGCCTTTTTGGCAACAAGAGTACACTGTTAACATATATCCAGCTTCCCATCCACCATAATGCCCAGGTCCTTTCTTACAGGGCTATTACTTAGAAGATCAGTCCCCAGCCTGTAGTAGTGTATGGGATTTTTTTTTCCATCCTAAGTGCAGGACTTTGCACTTATCCTTGTTGAACCTCATGAGATTTCATTTGGCCCAATGCTCCAATTTATCTAGCTCTTGCTGAATCTTATCACTGTCCTCCAGTGATCTACCATTCCCCACAGCTTGGTGGCATCCTTGAATTTACTGAGTGTGCAATCTATCCCATCATCCAGATCATTAATGAAGATGTTGAACAGAACTGGCTCCAGACTGACTCATGAGGCACTCCACTAGTTACTGGTTGCCAACTAAACATTGAATTATTGATCCCTATCCACTGAGCCCAATGATCTAGCAGGTTTCTATCCACCTTACAGTCCATTCATCCAAACCATACTTCCTTAACTTGCTGACAAGAATGCTATGGGAAACCATATCAAAGGCTTTGCTGAAGTTGAGGCATATTGCATCAACTGCTATTCCCGCTTCCACATATCCAGTCATATCATCACAGAAGACAATCAGGTTGGTCAGCACAAGTTCCCTTTGATGAATCCATGATGGCTGTTCCTGATCACACTATTTTCCTCCAAGTGTTTCAGAATAGATTATTAGAGGAATTGCTCCATATATTTTCCAGGGAGGCTAGTTGGTCTGTAGTTCCTGCTTTTTCCCTATCTTGAAGATAAGTACTATATTTGCCGTTTTCTAATCATCCAGGACCTCCTCTGTTCCCCACAAGTTTTCAAAGATAATGGCTAGTGGCGCTGAAATTACATCAGCCAACTCTCTCAGCACCCTTGCATGCAGTTCATCTGGCCCCACAAATGTATTCACTTCTAACTTCTCTTTCTAGTCCCTAACCTGACCTTCCCTCACCAAGGGCCACTCTTCTTCTCTCCGTTCTGTGTTACCCACTGTAGTAGGGTTTCTTCAAAATACAGCCAGCTCTCTTGGACTCCTTTCACCTTCAGATCAGCCTCCCAGGGAATCCTGCCCATCAGTTCCCTGAGGGAGCCAAAATCTGCTTTTCTGAAGTCCAGGGTCTGTGTTCTGCTTCTCTCCATTCTTCCTTTGATCAGGATCCTGAACTTTACCATCACATGGTCACTGCTGCCCAGGTTGCCATTCACTTCTACTTCCCCAATCAATTCTTCTCTGTGAGCAGCAGGTCAAGAGGTGCAAGGCTCCTAGTTGGTTCCTCCAGAATTTATACCAGGAAACTGTCCACAATGCTCTCCAAAAACTTCCTGGATTGCCTGTGCACTGCAGTATTGGCCTCCCAGCAGATGTCAGGGTAATTGAAGTCCCCTTTGAGAACCAGAGCCCATGATCTGGAAACTTATGCTAGTTTTCTACAGAAATCCTCATCCACCTCCTCCTTTTGGTCTGGTGGTCTATAGCAAACATCAAACATGGCATCACCCTTGTTATACTCTCCTCTAAACTTAACCTAGAGATGTTCAACGGGCTTGTCTCCACTTTCATAGTGGAGCTCCGAGCAATCATAAAGCTCTTTTACATATAATGCTACTCCTCCACCTCTTCTTCCCTGCATGTCCTTCCTGAACAATCTATACACATCCATGGCATTGCTCCAGTCAGGCAAGCTATCCCACCAAGTCTCTGTTGTTCCAATTACATCATAGCTCTTTGTCTCTGCCGGTGTTAACAATTCTTCATGCTTGTTTCCCAGGCTCCTTACATATGCGTACAGTCACTTAAGATACCAGGCCAATTGCCCTACTTTACCCTGCTGACTGTCTCTTCTCTTGCATCTTCCTCTTGCATTTTCTCCTGGTGTCCTCCCTCCCCACTCTCCTCACTGATTTCATTCTCCCCCACCTCTGGCTCTGACTAGGGTCTCTTTTATCCCAGCTCTTACAGCCCTGGGTCCCCATGAGTTCCATTCCTTCCCCCAGGTCTCACTCATTGGGACTTACCTGTGGGGTTTGGTCAATTTCCCCTTTTCAAATCCATTTTAAAGTTTTCCTAACTAGGTCAGCCAGTCTATGTCCAAATATGTTCTTCTGCTTCCTCGATAGCTGGAGTGTATCTCTGCTCAGCACTCTTTCTTCCTGAAACAGCACCCCATAGTTGAGGAAGCCAGAGTTCTCCTGGTAACACAACCTTCAAAGCCGGGCATTCACCTCCAGGATGTATCTGTCTCTCCTCAGATGATTGATTTCAGATGGTCAGCATTAAAAGTGCAAGAGGTTAAGCTAATAAAAATTGGCACAGTTCCATAGACTTTCATTACACAAGTTGAGGAGCTGACCAATTGGCCATGAGGCCCCAAAATGGCCCCTCAGCCTTACACATTAGGACACCTATTTGCAGTGAACAGTCCATGCTATATGAGGGGATAGAACTATGCCAACTTTTACAGGGAAGCTCCCAACACAGATTCATGCATCAGCTCTTTAGAGTAAAACAGACAGAGAGATGGAGGGGAATGGGCCCACTAACTATCACTGTGGGAATCCACTGGTCTGTGGTGTGTGGCTGCTGGAGTGCAGGGGTTGTAAAGACTAATCTGGAGGCAGGCCTAACAACAGCTACAGCCATTTTTTGTAGCTGTTACACAGCCTCTGTACGTTTCAAACTCTCTCTGCATCCCATGGAGTTCCCCATGTTTGGCTCAGCCACCAAGACTGAGCTTGGAAGAGCAGGCGATTTTCATCCTTAACAGCCACTTTCAGTCCAGCTGTAACCAGGCTGTCTTCCCATTGCCTTCAACTGAAATTGCAGCTCCTTGCATCTATACTGAAATCAGTTCTACCAGTGCAGAAATAGAACCTGCTGCCAATTGGTCAAGAGATTCCATTTGATACAGAGTCAAATAAGTGTTAACAGAGACCTGTGAGAAGATTGGCACCCTGCAACTTAAGAAACAGTCAAGGGGGATAGCACTGCAAATCAGGGAAGATAGCATGTAAAAGCAGGGCCCTTAGGCCAGAACTGCAGCTGGTTATAATTTGCTGACCAAAAAAGTTTCCTGTCAGAACATGTGGTTTCATCAAAATCAACATTTTCCAAAGGAAAACACCAATTTTGAAGAACTTCAAAACAAACAAAACTCCCTTCAAATGGGCATTTGGAAATGAAATGTTTTGTTTGGCGTGTTCCCACATAGGAATTTTACAGATGGCTTCATTCCAGGACAGTCTCAACTCCAAGCAAACAGGAGCTTAAAGGTAGACAGCTCAAGTTCAGCTGGTCTCTCCTTGGGACTGCTGTGAGTTGACTCCATGCCAAGTTGCTGCAATGTGCAACCAGCTGCAATGTCCAGCACTCACAGCCTGTTCCACACACAACTCTCTTCACAGTTCCCGAGGGGTCCTTTCTGTGTCCAGCTTGTCGCCAGCTCCCTACTTCCTTTGTAGACTCTGAATCCACCTTCCCTGGAAATCCTGGACTGCCAATTCTAGAGACTGTTGGCTTCCTAGATCAGGATCTTTTTCTCATCAGGCCAAGAAGAAAAAAAAATTGTGTCCCCTTAGGAGATCAGAGACATAAGCTTCAGACCCCCAGGGTATACAATATTTGTAGAGAATACAGAGCTGTATTAACAAGACTTTGTATATAATTTTAGTTTGTCCTGACTTTGCTAACGCTTTTGATGGCCCTGTTGTAAAACTAGGCAATTATCTAGATATACTGATGTACTCCCAGGAAAAAAATCTGTGGCTAGCATCAGGGAATACAGCTGCTTAGAACCCCTCTGCCTATATCACAACAGTCACTGGAGTCATATAACACACCCCATTAATGAAGGCTTATCTTAGAAGCAAGCAGGGATATTGAGCTCACTTAAGTCATAGTGAAACTCCCTAGGAGGGCTGTGTTTTTCTTTCTGACATGCACACTCCTGCTGCTAAGGGTGAGAGGGAGGAGACCCAGTCACTGTACATGGGGCACTGGGTTTCAGCCTGACGTTCTGGGATATCAAGTTGCTGGTGATTCTGAATGAGAAATAGACACTCAGAGCGTGTCTGCACAAAGGGTTCTACAGCCACAGCAGAAGTGCTGCAGCTATGTCACTGTAGCACCACAGTCTGGATGTTTCCTACTTCAGTGGAACAGATCTTTTCCATCTGCACAACTAATCCACCTTTACAAGGCACACTAGTAAGGTCTGTAGAAAAATTCAATGAGGTTAGCTGTATCTACTCTGGAAGATGAGTCAGTTTAACTGTGGAGCTCAGGGGTATGAATTTTTCTTACCTCGGAGGAGCAGTCTAACTTTAAAGTGTAGCCTGGGATTCAGGAAAGTTATTCTATTAAGTTTTGTAATGGACCGGTATTCTGTTTCAAAATACATGCAGTTGAGTGAATATGAGTGAAATAATTTCTTCAGCTTTCCCTTTAACATCGCATCCACAGTACAGCTAGGATCCTTATTCTGTAACTGTTTGGGAAATGGGGAGTTTATGCAGACACAGGTTACACAGTTCAGAGTGTGCCTAGCTAAACATTTCTCTTGACTATGGTTTTGTATCTGTCACAGCATTGTGTTTCTTTGCTGCTGAGTATGGTTATGAGCCTATTCAAAAGAAAAGATCACCCAATGCAAAACAAGACACTGATGTGCTTCATGACTAAGGAGTAATTTGTAGGTTAATATATAGTAGCAATCATATTTATTGCAAGTACATGGTCTGCTCATTTGCTTGGGAAATATTACATGCATATTGAATGTTTTAAATATAATTGCATAGGATTTTCAAGTGATTTAAAGAGTGTTTTGGGGCTCAGCCTTTGTGTCTAAGTTCAGAGCTGGCAAATTCAGATTAGTTCACTAGAGATGGCATTTTTATATAAAAAAGAAAAAATGTCCCACGGCACCTAGAGAGTAGCAAATTTCTTCAGACATATTCTTGCATGGGGTGCAACCCACTTGGTGAGATGCATGGAACTTTTCTTCTGTGGTCTCAGTCTGAGTCCTTATATCTAATAAAAACCTGCCGACACTGTTAATCCCATTTCAGAGATGCTTGGATAAACTGTAAAGCCCCTGCCTGGTAGCTCTGACAACCTCAGCAACAGTTTTTTCAACTAATGTGGGTGAAGAAGCAATAGAACCATCAGCAAGCTTTATTTGCAAATAACTTCTCTTTCAGTGCTTCAGCCTAACACAGCTGAGTTCAAGTCCCCAAACTAAATGACTTCCCTGTCTTTTGTTTTTTTTTAGGCTAACATCCTCATCGCTGAAAAGTCAGAGCAGCTGCACTCATTCACACCAGCACATGCCCTTCTGTGGCTTAATTCTTAACATATTAAGTACAAAAGGCCCAATTCTCCTTTCCTCAAACATTGGCATAAAGATCACACCATATGGCATAAAGTGCTTTAGTAGAAATAAGACTTAACCCCAGCATTTTAAGCAGTAGCTAGTAATATGAAGAACCACATCCAATGATTAGCAATACAAACAGGACCTAGAATGGCACCATGTGGTTTCCTGATCTTGTTGGGACAGGATACTTTCTAGGGTAAAGAACATTGCAAGCTCTTCTCCTAGGAAAAGTAAAGGCCTGTGATTACGTACAGTTAAGCTTGGCAGAATTGATTTTTTTAAAATAATTTTGATGGATAATATCAGTGTTTATTTTTAAATGGTTTTCTGTGGTTGTTAAAATTTTCATAGGATACCTGTGAGTAGTCCAGACAGAGCTGTAACTACAGTGGGGCCAATGGGGCAAAGCCCCAGGCTGCCTGGAGTGGCTCAGTGGAGCCACTCTATTAAAGGGGCAGCTTTGCAGCTCTGGATCTAAGCACCACGAATGGGAAGGGGCACTTTCCAATTGAAAAGTTTCCCAGGCAGCAAAACACCGTGTTACGGCTCTGAGTCCAAACTTGGAGAAAGTTAGACATTCACTGTTTAATAATAGTAATTGCTGAGATTCAAACATGTTATAACTGTTAAACAACAAATTGTCAAAATAATGTGTTGAAATATACAAAGCAAACAACTGTTTAAAAATTTCCCAAGGATATTTGTTCTTATTTATTATATCTGTATATTTCCATTCTCATCAATGAAATTATTTTTCATTGGTTTTTGTAGGTGGGGTATGGTAAATCAATATTTATCAACAGTTACCAATAAAAATCTCATCATAAAAGTTTCATCATTCTAATACAAAGAATAATCTATGCTGCCTAATGGGACAGTTTAATTTAGTGTGTTGTTTTTATGTCTCTCCTGTGCCCAGGTAATTAGGACAATAAGGGGATTCAAAAATAGTTAAAAATAAAACTCACGAACACAGATGGCAGTTTAATTGCCTGCAGTGTGTACCCCTGAGATCAGGTGCTTTCATATTTTACAGGGATTATGTCCCAAATGCACAGAAGTGCTACATATATATAATATATGTATTGACCTCCTTCCTAACAGCAGCAGCTTCTGGAGTCTGGGAAACAACGTTGATCTCAGTCACAGGTATGTTTGAGGATACGGCAGCTTTTACAGAAAACTGAAGCAAAGTTATTTTCTGGACACTTAGCTTTCTGTAAGAGCAGCCTAGGTGATATATCCACCAACTGGTTATCAGACATTGGGGTGCCATTAACTGAGTCCGCTGAAAGGAAGTAGGATTTACTCTACCTTAGCATGATATTCACAAAGCTGAAGTCCAAACTGGGGCCTGTTTAGTATAGAAATCAACTGTTTCAAGTCAATTAAAGAGGATCTTTCCAATCCCATTTTGTCATAACTGAAAACAGATGAGATCTGTCTCATTTTGTGTATCTATCGATTTGGGGGGATTTTCAAAAGCACCAAAGTGATTTCAGACCACCCATGTCATTGAAAGTCACAATGCTTTTTGAAACCTTATTCACTATTGTGTTTTCAACACTATCACCTTCCCTCTGTTTTATAAGCTAGAAGCAAGCAACAGTATATATAGATACAACCCCCAGCATATGTGAATTGATGTCACCAACAGAAGGACCTTACGCTAGAGAGATTTTCTTTACTCAGTATAATTATTTATTAAATTCGAGGAAAGCGGATATGTAAAAAGTCAGGAACAGGAAAAGTTACAGTTACTGTGGCAACAACATGACCACTCTGCACATCCATCTGTGTGTGCGTATGCTCATGCGAGCAAGAGATGAGTCTCATTCCCAGTTTTGTTAGTCCAGTTTTACACCATTGTAACCTCGCTGAAATAAATGGTCTAGGGTTACAGTGGTGAACAGAATCACCTGTGTGCAATGTCGGGGAAATTAATGATAAAATGGAAACACTACATTTCCCATTACCTGACTCTAATGCATAGCACTTTGTAAAACTAACACTGAATTCACATAGTATTTGCCTTTGGTTTCTTTGATTGCTTTGTGTTCAAAGATCAAGCTGGGGGGAGGGAAAGGAACACGACGTGTTTGAAAATATTTATTAACCCCAATTAGCCTTTAAGCTTAAGACCTGCTAGGATGAATGGGGTTACAAAGGAGCTACTCTGCATCTTTGTTCCTGTCATTGGTAAATCTCCGACAAAGTGGGATTTTCTTCCATGAAAGCTCATGCGATAAATAAATCTGTTAGTCTTTAAGTGCCACAAGACTCCTTGCTTTTTTTTAACAAAAAAGTGATACACTGGCTGTGACTGTGATGGTTGTGTCATTATAATAGAAAAATATTAACCTAGGACCAGCTCTTTAGTCAGTGTCAATTAGCACTGCTCCATTGACTACAGTGCTGCTATGAATATTTGCACCTGCTGAGAACCTCAGCCATTTTCTTTATAATGAGAAAGCAAGAAAGAATGAAATCTAGGAGTAGCCACTCCAGAAGCCCAACTGACATAGCAAAATTAATGTCAATGGAGTTTTACTGATTTATATCAACAGAGGATCTGTCACCACTAGCTTCTTTTAGATGGAAGATGTTTTTGGGATTGTAGAAAAATATACACAGGCACTAAAGTTCCTTCTCATTGATGCTGGAGGGTTTTGCTGCTGCTGCATTTTCAGTGCATTTACCCAGTTTCTGGTGTTTGCTCAGCCCCTCAAGTCCAGATTCTCTCTACCTACAGCAGAGGACACGTCCGTAGGAGATGCCTTCAGCTAATGGCACCACAGTGACAGAATTCATTCTTCTGGGATTCCCCAGCCACCCATCAATCCAGGTTGGCCTCTTTCTAGCATTCATGGCACTGTACAGTGCAATTCTCATAGGGAACATTGGGTTGATTTTCCTGATCAGGTCTAATCCCCACCTCCATACCCCCATGTATTTCCTCCTTTGTAATTTGTCCTTTGTTGATCTCTGCTATTCCTCTGTGATTCTCCCTAAGATGCTAGCAAACTTCCTATTGGAGAACAAGGCCATTTCATATGCTAGCTGTGGGCTGCAGTTTTACTTCTTCTGCACCTTTGCTGATACAGAGTCTTTCATCCTGGCCACCATGGCCTATGATCGCTATGTGGCTATCTGTAACCCGCTGCTCTATAAGGTCATCCTGTCCCCCAAGGTCTGCATTTTGCTGGTATTTCTGCCTTACCTAGTGGGCACAGTGAGTGCACTGGTACACACATGCTTTGCCTTCACACTCTCCTTCTGTGGCCCCAATGTCATCAATCACTTCTTCTGTGCCCTCCCTCTTCTCCTCAAGCTCTCATGCTCCGACACCTCCCTCAATGAGCTTCTGCTGTACACCTATGGCAGCTCTTTGGAAATCATCTCTACTATCATTATCCTCATCTCCTACCTTTTCATTGTCATCTCTGTTCTGAAGATCCGCTCTGCAGCAGCAAGACGCAAAACCTTCTCCACCTGCATCTCCCACCTGATATCCGTCATCATCTATGAAGGGACTTTGCTTTTCATCTGCTCCCGACCCAGCTCCTGGTACTCACCCAATTCAGACAAATATATCTCTGCCTTCTACTCCATAGTGATCCCTGCACTGAACCCCCTGATCTACAGTTTCAGGAACAAGGACGTAAAAAATGCTCTGAGGAGAGCTATTGCCACCAAAGTCCTTGCTCAGTGAATCTTTCCATTAACCAAGAGTCATTAGTGAGGCAGAGTAATAACAAGAAGGGGCCTGGCTGAGTCAATGAGATATAATTCCCGATAGCAAGAGACATGAGTACATAATGGATATAAGTGATAATTGGTCGTGTATGTGTTTTGTCCACATATTAAACATGACGTGATGTGTATTTATTTTAAGATTTAGCCTTAGAGAATCATAGATTCTGTTGGGTTTGGAAGGAATCATTTCACCCATCTTTTCCTGATTTGTAGGAAGAAGAAGGCAGATGGTTTACGGCATTCAGACTCAGTGGAGCTGGGTTCATTGCTCCACTCTGCCACAAACTAGACAAGCCACTTAAAATGCCCAACAGGTCATTACCCACTTTACAAAAATATCAATCTAAAAACATCTCTCTGCTCCCGCTGGTGTTTTGTGGTCTGCTCTGCAGCATTAAAGCAATAAACTTACTTCTGTGCAATGAAGGTGTTGGGGTAAATAGTGACAGTTTTAAGGAAAACAAGTATGGAGAAAGGGAATGGCTCAAGTTTTTGAAGCTGGGACATGCTGCCTTTTCCCCTTACATCACTAGTTCTTATCCAGGGATAAGGGGATTGGAAAGCTGGACTTCCTAATTGAGTTCAAGGTCCATGAGCCCAGACGAATGACAGGATTTGCAAAAGGGTAAAATTGTTTTCAGTTCCAGGACAGATATCTTTCTTTGCACATTTTGAAACAGCCATCCAGTTAAATGGATGGAACCAGCATTCCATGTAAGCAAACAATAACACATAGTAAGATAATGAGCAGTCTACACTGGCTGTCATTTTTTGGCAGCAGTCAACCAGAAATACACAAGTTACATACAATAACTAGCATATCTCTGTTCCACTGCTCTATGCCTCACACATCCACAGTGCTGAAGCAAAGAAAGGGGCCTTCTTTGTGATTCAGGACTACTCCAGGTGCAGGGCAGGGGCGAGGGCAGGGAGGGGCCTTATGAGATTGGCTTCCAATCAACTGAGCAACTCTTTACAGACTCGATCAGTCAATTGGTAACATCAGTCTGGCAGCAGCAGAAAGACATGCTTGTTTGTATGTGTATTGATTATAAAATATTATGGCTTCTCCTGGAAGGACAAAAGCTAGGACATGAAGCCAGTTATGGCAATAAATATATGTGTTTCAACACTTACTGTACCATTTGTGGTAGAATTAAATAAAGTAATAAAGATTGGTAGAAAGGAAATGTGTTCATCTGGTCTATGCAAACAGTCCACTGGATGTAGGCAACTATTTTCTGTCCTCAGAAAAGTCATCAAACAACAGAAATTATGGAGAAAATATCTTTCTGTATACTGAGTCCTGCAAATAGCAACGCTGTGATGAAATCCTTCTTTCTGTGCCCTAATGAACAAATTGGCTGAAAATCTAGCTGCAGCTGTGATTACTAGAAGTGCTTGCCTTTGTGTATGACAGAAATGCTAACTGGTATTTCTGAGTTTCTTAGTGGCTACAGATTTGAACAAGGGTTCAAGAAACCTGGCTCAGTTTCTGGATGTGCTACTGGTTTGCTAGATGATCTTGTGATGCTCTGTGCCTCAGTTTCCTCATCTATAAAATGGGAATAATGCTATTTTCCTCCCTTGTAAAGTGTAGTGAGTGCTATGCTTGAAAAGTGCTATATACATGCTAGATATTTATTATTATTTATGACAGATGCAATAAAAAATGTAGTACAAAAGAATAAAGCTGCAAAATGGCTTGTGTTTCTCTTGATTCATCTTAGTGCAATTGTTCTCAACCTTTTGCAAGTCATGACACACTTGGCAGCATATCACAACACTACAGCACAGACCAGCCCACCCACCCCAGGCCAAATCCAGCCATTCTCATGGCTCTCCATGACATATGTATCACTGTGTGGTGACACAGTAATATGTCCTGACATGGTGGGTGAGAACCGCTGCCTTAATGAACTTGAACATATAACACTACACAGATATTTTGAACACCTAGTTTCTTAAAGTTAGGCACCTAACTTCATATTTAGCCCTCATGAAAATGGCCTGGTTTTCAAAGAACTGAGGCCTGTTCTGATAATGGGGCCTACAAACTTTACCGTAATTGCAAGCTCAGCTGTAAAACATTGAGTAAAATTTAATAAAATATCATAATAACCTGCAACAACAGATGTTGATGGGAAAAGATTTACAAGAGAAAAAGACTGTACCTTTGGGGCCAAGCCTCCCAGCTTGGGTCAACTTACTTGAGTTCAGCATGAGTGTGCTACAAATAGCTGTATAGACATTGCTTTGACTTTGTGGCTCAGGCTTTCACACTTGAGGGGAGGGGAGTGCTTGTGAGCTTGAGTGGCTACCCAAGAGTTTCACAGTTATGTCTACACAGCTAAATTTAGGATGCTTGCACCATCCTTGTCCGTAGGATTCTTTTAACTTGATCTGGAAGGCTAGCTCCCAGTCTCAGTGTAGATACATCCGAAGTGTGAATTAATCTAAACAAAAAGGCCTGCTTGATACAACCAAGAACTGTATTTAAGAATGTGCCTGGGGAGGAGTGGGGGAGAGAGAGAAATGTGGAACCATAAATTAGTGAATCAATGTTGGTGTATCAAAAATTAGGCATAAATGATGAACAAAACAATGAGAGGGTGGGCTATTCCACCCACAACTCCTGTTTTGAGTCCTCAGAAAGGATATGTCCACATTAGAGGCTTAAGTCCAGTTAACTTTGCTTAAATCAACTTAAGCACCTCCACAGCTACATTTGAAATGTATTAAGTTGACTT
Organism: Podocnemis expansa; assembly: GCA_007922195.1. Taxonomy (NCBI): domain Eukaryota; kingdom Metazoa; phylum Chordata; order Testudines; family Podocnemididae; genus Podocnemis; species Podocnemis expansa. The sequence continues at coordinate 679,435 of ML682172.1, forward strand.
CAGTTCTTTCTTAAATGGTCTTAATAACTCCTGCTCAGAAAGTTGACTTAATCATTAAGTCAACTTTATTAAGTTAACTTAAACCAATGTAGCCACAGATTTGGCTTAAGTCAACTTAATTGGCCTTCAGGGTCCCCCAGAGTTCCTGGCTACCAGGAAGAGGCTGCCCTGACCAATCACAGGGCAGGAAGAAGTCCTGCCCATCCTGTTCCACAGAGCTGGCCAGGCATACCATCATACAACATGGACAGAGGCAGCCAGCACAGGAAGAAATGGGCCCTAGCATAGATCCACCAAGAGTTTTTGGACCTCATGGCCATCTGGGAGGATAAGGCTGTACACTCCCAGCTGCAGGAGACCCAACACAGCCAAGAGGTATACACTACCATAGCCCATGGCCTGGCAGACAAGGGGCACAGCCAAGACATGCAGCAAGTGTGGGTCAAAATCAAGAACCTCCAGCAGGGGTACCAAAAGACTCGAGAGGCCTTGTGCCACTCAGGGGCAGCCACCATTGGCTGCCACTATTATAGGGAGCTACAGGCACTCCTGGGGAGGGAGGACCACACCCTACCAGCCCACACCCTGGACTCCACCAAGCCTCCCTCCCTCAACGATGACCAGCAGGAAGGCTCAGTAGGTGAGAACATGGTGAGGGGTCAGGGGGCCACCTCACTGGCCATGGACACTGCCACGCTCAAGCTGTTCCCTGCCCTGACTCCAAACCTGGGGTCACAGGAGGAGGCTTCCCCCACCCAGGATGGCCCAGATGAGAGGACATCACACCACATCCCTGCTGCACCTGCTGGTGAGTGCATCCTCCCTGCAGAGGGACAGGGCCCAGGGACAGGCAAGGGCTTGGGAAGGGCATAGAGACCCTCCTACAGGGGAAGAGGGAGAGGGAGAAGGAGCCATGTGGAGGGGGGACCCAGAGCCAAGCAGGGCGGAGGTGTGTCTGGAACTGGGGTGGGGAACTGTAGGTGGGAGTGCAATGGCCAGACAGCATGTGCCTGATACTGTTCACATGTAGCCTTAAGAGAGACCCCCCAGATCAGGGCTTCCTGAGGCTCACCACCATGGCCACTGAACCCAACCTGTGCAGCAGAGCATGGCAGCATGTACTAAAGGGTCCCTATCCAACAGGACAGGGATAAGGAATCAGGGCATGGTCATGGGACAGCAGCTACTGTCAGGCTGCACACCACACTAACTAATGGGAGGAACTCTCGTTCTTTGCTTCTCTTCTGCAGACCCTGTATCCATGATGCAGGACACTACCAGGGTGTGCCCAGCCCCGATGAGGAGGAGGAGGGTGAGTTGTAGGAGGGCATCCTGGACCACCTCCAGCTGGAAGAATGGGCCAACGCAGACCTGAGGGCCTGGCAGGAGTGGGAGGATGCCATTGGAGGGTTCAGCAGGCCATGCTCCAGAAGATGATCCATTTGATGGAGCAACAGACCAGTGTGCTGGGGCACCTAGCATGGGGCCAGCGCTCTTGGCGAGCCGACGGTCCTCCTGCCTCAGGCCCCAGCAGCACTCTTCACTGATGGCCGAGGACATGGGGTGGATGGCTGAAGGCCCAGGACCTCCTTGCTACTAGCACCCACCACAACCCTCGTCACTCCCCCAACCCCCCACTCCCTCTAACCCCTCTCACTCCCCCCAACCCCCATATCTCCCACCAAACCCCCAACCCCCACAGTTCCCACCCCCTCACCCCTCTCAACTCGCCCACCATTTCCCCCTTTAAATAAAACACATGTACACCATGAGTCCAAGTGCAGTGCATCATTTTATTGTGTTGGGGACGGGGCAGGGAAGCAGGCATAGGCAGCTAGGGATGGTGACAGTGTCTAGGAGGCTTAGCCCTCAACACTGTCACTGAGGAAATGGGCCTTCAGCACATCCCAGATCAGCACTGCTCACTGCTGGGCCTGCTGCATCCACAGCAGAGTGTTGTCTGGATGTTCAAACTCAGCAGCAATCTGTTCAGCCTCACTCCCCCCCCCCCCCAGATGTGGGGGACCCTTTCCCCCTACAGCTCACAGAGGTTGTCCAGGACACAACATGCACTGATGAACTATGGGAATATGGTCTTGCTGAGCTGTAGGTGGGTTGGGATGGCCCTCCAGCAAGCCTTCAGCCAGTTGAAGGCAACCTCAAGAACTGGCCGGCACCTGTGGAGGCTCCTGTTGTAGAAGTCCCTGCTGGCATCCATGTTGCCCATGCAGGGCTTCATCAGCCAGGGCAGCAGAGGGTAAGCAGCATCCCCCAGGATGCTGATGGGCATCTGTACAACCCCAAGGGGGATGTTGTACTCAGGGAAGAAGGTGCCTACCTGCATGCACTGTTATGGGCCAGAGTTCCTCAGGATGTGGGCATTGTACGCTTTCTCTGGTTAGCCCACAAAAATGTTCATGAACAGCCCCCAGTGATTAACAAGGGCTTACAGGACCACCAAGTGGTAGCCCTTCTAGTTGGTGTACAGTGCAGCCCAGTGGTCGAGGGCTCAGATGGGGATGGGGTGGCCATCCACAATGCCCCTGCAGTTGGCAACCCTGAGTTCAGAGAAGCTGTCCAGGATATCCTGCAGGTTTCCCGGCATCACTAGGTGGCCAAGCAGGACCCTATTGATGGCCCTGAAGACCTGCTTCAGGACAGCCCCCAAGGTGGATTTACCAGTCCCAAACTGGTGGGCAATGGTGCGGTAGGAGTGTGAGGTGGCCAGCTTCCAGAGGGCAATGGTCACTCGGTTATCTATGGGCAGGGAGGGTCACAGCCAGGTGTTGGCACGCTGCAAAACCAGGATGAGTTCGGTGACCAGTTTGATGAGCTGCTCTGCCTCATCTCAGGTGGTGAGGATGATCAGGTCTGAGCAATCAGTGCTGGTTTCCTGTGCCCTGATGCACGGGTGCATGAAGGGCACCATCTCTGCACCAGTTGCCAGGTATGGCAAGGTGGTCAGCCTCCTCTGGCCTGCCCCCACAGTTACCCTGAGTCACCAACTCCAGAGCCAGAGGAGTCTGGCTAATGCATGGCAGGTGTGGAATGCTGTCCTGGAACATTCCTGGAGCATGTTGGGGTCCAGTGTGACCCAGGCTTCCTGTGATAACCTTCTGAATGTGCAACAGGGCAAGCTGCAAAACCAGGGGCCAAACCCCCAAACCACTGATGGGTGGTACTTAAAGCAGTCTCCCAGTCAGTAACAAAACGTGCCTCTGATTCCCAATCTGGGCATCACCAAGCATAACAAAACAGAAACAGCCCCCTTTATTGCACATCATCTTCTCTGGTCCATATCTAGCTATTGGGTCTCTTAAAGAAATAGGTTCTACCAACCCCAAAGGATCAGCCACACCACCTAGAACAATATAGGCTTATATCTTACCCAAATTACCACACTGCCAGCCAATCCTTTAGTAACTACAACTAAAGGTTTAATATAAAAAGAAAACAAACAAAACATGAGAGACGTTAAGGGGTCAAAGTGAATCACATACACACAAACAATTTTGAGTCCATAGACAGAAAGTCCTTGAAGAATGTGAAGTTTGCAGGTTAGTTCAATTCCTCCGGTATGCACCCAACACCTGGGTGGGTCTGAGTCCTTTATTCAGTCCCAGAAGAATAGTTCCAGAGGAGAGTGTTGATTGCAAGTTGCAGACTGAAGACTAAAGACTAAAGACAAAATGGAGATGGGGCTATTGCCTTTTATCGCCTTTGGTTCTCCATGTTCTCAGAGTCTTTGCAAAATCAAGATGGAGTTGAGTCACATGGTCAGTCTGGGTGACTGGCCAAACAGATTTCTCCCTAGGCCCATCACAACCGTGAGTCCCCTGGATGGTCCACTAAGATGACAATAGGTTTGCAGACACCCAGTCTGGGATTGTCTCAGAATCAAACAAAACACACATAAAAACAAATAGATTTCTAATTTCTAATATAGGCATGATACCTACATATAAACCATATAATCACTCTTAGCTGATTACAGCCTTTCTATTGATACCATACATGGGATATCACATATGAATTATTACATATATGAAATATTAATATGAAAAATAATCATAATCAGTCCCCTGGATCCAGACAGCATCACATCTGGGACCTCTTTGGCTTCCATCTTACTAGGCACAGTGGGGAGGGTGCTGTGATCACTTCCTTTTTTATAGGCATGTCTGGGGGAGAGGAGCACTTTTCTGATGTAATGGGGGCCAGCTATCCACAATACACCACCCCTAAGGCAACCTAGCAGCTGCCAGTGGGCAATCCACTGGCATTTTGAATGTGGACTTTCTAAGTCAACTTAACAAGGTTGACTTTATGTCAACTTAAAGTTGACCTTGCTAAGTTGACTTAACTGAGCCCTCTAGTGTAGACATACCCAAAGAGACTTTGGTCTGTAGCAAAGTAAAGGGGAACACCAGCTGACTGAACAACAAGAGAGAATGGGCTTCTGTGACACTGTCTGGGTCTAGGGGATGGTTTATTATTATTTTTGTGTTAATATTTCATATTTGCAATAATCCATATGTGATACGCCATGTTTGGTATCAATAGAAATGCTGTAGTCTGCTAGGAATGATTATATAATCTATATCTAGGTATTGTATTTGTATTAGAATCTAGGAATCTCATTTTTTTGTGTGGGTGTTCCAAGTTGTTTGAGCTGAGGCAATCCCAGACTGGGCATCGACAAACTATTGTCCTGTTAATGGCCCATCAGAAGGGGATCCCAGCTACAGTGGGCCAAAGAGGAAACCTGTTTGACCAGTTACCTAGACTGACCATGTGGCACACCTCCATTTTCATTAGGTAAGGAATCTGAGATAAGAGGCCATGGCCCATTCTCCATTTTGTCTTTAGTCTTCAGTCTGTCTGCAACCAACACCCCCCTCTGGAACTATTCTCCTGGGACTGAACAAAGGACTGAGACTCACCCAGCTGCTGCTGCTGCTGCTGGATGCACACCAGAGGAGTGGGACTAATCTGCAAACTACAAAATCTTCAAGGATTTGTTTTCTATGGACTCTAAATCATTTGTGTGTATGTGACTCACTTTGACCCTTCAACTTCTTTCATATGTTGTTCATTTTCTTTTTATAGTAACCTTTAGTTGTAGTTACTAAAGGATTGGCTGTCAGCATGGTATTTTGGGTAAGATCCAAGCCTATACTGTTCTGGGTGATGTGGCTGGCCCTCTGGGGGCAGGAGAACCAACTTCCTTAAGTGACCCACTGGTAGAGGGGACCATGGGAACTGATGTACAGTAAAGGGGCCGTTTCTGCTTTTGTGATGCTCAGTGATGACCAGAGTGGGGGAATCTGGAGCATGTTTTGTTGTTGACTGGGAGACTGCTTTAAGTACCACCCATCAGTGATTTGGGGGTTCGGCCCCTGGTTTTACAGCTTGCCCTGATTTTGGCACATTCAGAAGGTTATCCCAGGAGGCCCGGGTCACAGCTTCACTCTCATGGTGGCCACCCCCACATCTCCTGGATTCCATACTTTCTTCATTGTAATCCTGAGAGATGTCTTAACCGGACTGGGGCAGAGATGGGACCAAGATGACATCATTACCTCCAGTGGCTCTGGCTAAAATCCAGACTCCTGCTGGGATGTCTCACCCACCACATATATCCTTTCCTTTCTTACTTGTATAGTGTCTTTCCTATCTCTCTCCATTTTTGTTCTCATAAAAGGCTAGCTTAGCCAGCCAAAACTAAATTTTACAACACTGTTATATAAGCGTCTCATGAGAAAAGTAACTAAATCCAGTGTCCTGAATGGCCTGACTTTTATACAAGTTTGCCAGGTCCTAGAGTGGCTGATAGGACCCTGTGCTATCCCAGTGTTTTCCAACCATGAGGATTCAAATGGGAGTTAAAACCAGAAACAGAAGCTGCATTTTGAGTTCTTTTCTTTTGTGTGTGTTTGTCTTTTTTGTTTTCTAGAAAATAAGATGGGACTTTACTATCAGTGATAATGCCTCCTCCAACCCATCTAAACTACCTATTTGCTTTTTCTGGAAAGGCGATTATTACTATCTTGAATGCCGTTTAGAAGACTAGAGTTAAAGTGGGGAGGTAATACTTTTACTGAACCAACTTCTGATAATGAGAGAGGCAAATTTTTGAGGCACAGAGAATTCTTCTTTAGCTGAAAAGCATGTACCTCTGACCAGCAGAAAGATATGCTCTCACCCACATCATGCCTCTAATATCCTGGCACCAACACAACTACTACCAAACCACATACATCAAAAAGATTATCAAACAAATGGGTTTTAACCTTCCAAAATCTGCCTACAATTCAGGGGAAAGAGTATAAGAGAAGTTATTAAAATGAAAGCCTTACTTAATCCTTAATATTTCAAACACTTTACCTAGTTTTCCTTTCTTTTACTGTATCTTTAATGAGAATTTTTTAAAAGGTGTGTTTGCCGTGGCAGTAAGCAAGCTGAGTTTTCATATATAATCCCAAAACATAATTTATTGTTGAACAGAGACAAGGTGACAATAGCCCCTTTGGATTTTTGGGCTTACGTGTTTCACATAAATTAATATAAAAGCACATAGGCTATGTCTACACGGGGAGTGCTTGTTTCGAAACAACATGTTTCGAAACAAGCTGTTTCGAAATAATATGTTATTTCGAAACAACTTATTTCGCTGGACAAAAACCATGTCCGCGAAATAAGGGAGTGAAATAGCAGGTCCACAGTGTGGACCTGCTATTTCGCCTGGGGAGGGGACTGCAGGCACCCACAGGGTGCAGTGCAGATGGGCACTGCATCCCATGGGTGCCTGCAGAGGGCATTCCCCCCCCCCGACACACCCTCGGGAATCCCCGGCCTGACGCGCCCCCTGCCGGCCAGGTGAGGCGCGGTGCTTGCAGTCCCCTTCAGGCACCGGCGGCGTGCGGCGCAGCCCCGCGCCCCTCCCCACAGCCCGTGTACACCCCTCAGCACCCTGGCTTAGCACCCTGGGAGGAGGGGCACATGTTGTCTTGGAACACTTTGTTCCGAAAAAACATGTCCGAACAGGGCTGTTTCGAAACCTCTGTTTCGACAGGTAACAAGGTTTAAGTTATTTCGCAAAGACCACGGCCATTTCGAAAGAAGCGGTTTGCTTCTTTCGAAATGGCCGTGCGTCGTGTGGCCATGGCACTCCTTATTTCGAAACAACCTCTGTTGTTTCGAAATAAGGAGTGCGTGTGGACATACCCATACAGATCCACACACTGGAGTATTTATGAGTGCTCAGGGAGAGTATCTCTGCAAATCCAACCAATTTCATACCGTAGTTTAAATAAAGACATACACCCCACTGATTTCAGATGCCCAGCATTAGATGTGCGAGACCTTAAGCTAATAAAAATTGGAACAGTTCTATAGATTTTCATTCCACTAGCTGAAGAGCTGACCCATAGGCCATGAGGCACCCAAAATGGCCCCTCATCCTTACACTTTAGGACCCCTATTTCCAAAGAACAGTCCAAGCTACATGAGGGGCTAGAAATGCACTAGCTTTTACAGGGGAGCTCCAAAAACAGATGCACTCATCAAGTCTTTTAGGCTGTGCCCACACGAGACCTTTATTTCGAAAAAACGCCAGTTGTTTCAAAATAAAACTGGCCATGTCCAAACAACATGTCTTTATTTTGAAATGACAGGAGCCCGTCATTTTGAAATATGGTCTGTGGTTTTGGACTAATAAAACCTCCCCTGAAAAAAGAAATAGCCCTTCTTTTGAATGGTTGTTTCAAAACAACGGAGATCAGATGCATTGTCTCGAAACAACCCTATTTCGAAAGGGGCTTTGACCTTCCTCTCAGGGTACATGGCACCCTAGGAGGAAGACCCAGCCCCCTCAGCACCCTGGCTAGGCTGCTGAGGGAATGTGCGGGGGAGGAGGGGGCAGATGCCAGCAGCCTTGGCCCGCTGTCCCCACTAGCCAGCAGCAGAGGGGAGTGGACGGGCATGAGCATGCTTTGCCAGCTGCCCTCTCTTGCAGGCAACCAAGGCAGGCGGTGGGTCCTCCAGGTGGCTGGACCCACTGCCCCTGCTCCCAGGCTGGTGGCGAGGCAGCAGGGGCAGAGCACTGTGGGCGCCCTGGTCCCCCAGTCCCCAGCAGCTTGCAAGTGGCCAGGGGCTGGGGCACCCCAGTGCCTGCAGTGCTCTGCCCCGCTCACCAGCTTTCCCCTCAGACCCGACTGCAGTGGCAGCTCGCGGGGCAGAGAGGGGCTGGGGCTGGAACTCACTCTGCCCCCCACCTGGCTTGGCTGCCGTGGGGGCAGGGGCTGTGGGAGCCAGCTCCAACACCACCCAGGATCCATGGGGGGCGCCCCACAGGGGATGCAGGAGCCAACTCTGCCCACTGCCCAGGATCAGCGGGGGACTTCCCCCGTGGGGGATGTGGGACCTGGCTCATGCATCCCCCCTCGGGGCGGCCCCCACTGATCCCCAGTCGGGGGGGAGCCAGCTCCCACATCTCCCACGGGGTGGCCCCTGCCAATCCCTGGCAGGGGTCAAGCCAGCTCCTGGATCCCCGGCCGGGTGTAACCACCCAGCAGGGGGTGGGGAGAGCTGGCTCCAGCCCCAGCCACCCCGCCAGCAGCCCGGCAGTCTGGGCTGTGGGGCACGGGGATCGGGGTGCCCTACACCCATGCTGCTGACCCCATGTCAGGGGCTAAGCTGTATGGGCACCCCAGGCCCCCAGGCCCAGCCACCTGCAAGCAGCCAGGGATGCAGCTGGTCCCCCCAGCTCCTGGCAGCCTGCAAGCCACAGGGAGGGGGGATCCTGCTCCCCCAGCCCCTGGCAGGCTCCAACCTCTGGTCAATTTCACAGAAGTGAAATTGACCATGCTGGGGACTCTGTTGCAGCCTGTGAAATTGACCAGAGGTTGCAGAGGCTGGAGCCTGCCAGGGGCTGAGGGAGCCCGCACCCCCACCCTCATGGTTTGCAGGCTGCCAGGAGCTGGGGGAACCGACTGCACCTCTGGCTGCTCACAGGCGGCCAGGGGCTGGGTGACAAGGAGCCCATCATGCCCTTTTGCTGAATCGAAATAGCATGTCCAGACACAAGACATGCTATTTCAATTTGAGGGCTCCCTTTAATTCGAATTAGCATTTCTTACTTTGAATTAACTTATTTCAAACTAAGGGTATGAATGATATAGCTAGATTCTCATTGGAACATATCAAAGGAGAATATTCCAGCCTGGGGAAGACTCTCAAGGAGCTGGAGGCTCAGGTAATCTTCAGTGGGATTCTGCCTGTCCCTAGAGGAGGACAACACAGCAGTGAGAAGATTCTGGAAGTTAACAGATGGCTCAGGCAGTGGTATTACAAAGAGGGCTTTGGGATATATGGGCACTGGGAGGCATTTATAGACAGAAGATTGTTTCCTAGGGATGGACTTCACCTGAGTAGGGAGGGAAACAGACTTCTGGGAGGGAGGCTAGCTCAACTGATTAAGAGAGCTTTAAACTAAGGAGTTTGGGGAGATGGTTGCAAGATGCTCGGACAATCTCTACGCCTGATACTAGCATTGAGAGGCAGGAAACTGAATTCAGAAAAGACAAAGATGTGGGAGGCAGTATAGATGCTAGAAAGGAGGGAAGCACAAATACTGGTCTGATGGGCGATGTTGGCAGCAGTAAAAAAAAGATCATGTCAGGTACAGAATGTGAGTAAAGCCGAGCAGCACAAGCTAAAATGTTTATATATCAATGTGAGAAGCCGAGATAATAAAATGGAGGAACTGGAACTACTGGTAGAGGAATTGAAACCGGATATTATAGGGATAACAGAAACATGGCGGAATAGTAGTCATGACTGCTGTACAGGCATTAAAGACTATGTGCTTTTTAAGAAAGACAGATGTAATGGCAAAGGTGGCAGTGTGGCATTGTATATCAATGATGCATTAGAATGCAAAGCAATTCAGAGTGATGAAATTAGCAGGACAGAGTCTATCTGGCTCAAAATCACATTGGAGAAGAAAGCTACTAGAGTTTCTCCTGGATTAGTGCTTGGGGTGTGTTACAGACCACCAGGATCTGATTTGGACATGGATAGAGAACTCTTTAAGGCCTTTATGGAAGTAAACACTACTGGGAACTGTATGATTATGGGAAATTTTAACTTCCCAGATATGCGCTAGCAGCAATAAAAGGACCCAGATTTTCTTGGAAGTGATAGCAGATGAATTTCTCAATCAAGCAGTTTCCAAACCAATGAGAGGAGATGTGACCTTAGATTTGGTATTAGTCAGTAGTGAGGACCTCATAGAGGAATTAGTTGTAGGGGACAACCTAGGTTCTAGTGATCATGAGCTAATCCAATTTAACAGAGGTAGGGCAGCTAATGGGAATGAGAATGTAGAAGTGCATATTACCATATCTGAGGTGGAAGTCAAGCTTCAGCTGCTTAATGGAACTAAATCAGGGATTCCGGATACAGTACTCTTCATTTGAGAATATTGAAGGATCTTGCACATGAAATTGCCAGCTCTTTAGCAAGGATTGTTCAAGTACCAGTGAACACAGGGGTTGTACCTTATGACTGGAGAATTGCTAATGTGGTCCCTGTTTTCAAGAAAGGGAGTAAAAATGATCCAGGTAACTACAGGCCTGTTAGTTTGACCTCAACAGTATGCAAGGTGTTGGAGAAAATTTTGAAGGAGGAAGTACTTAAGGATATTGAGGAAAATGGTAACTGTGATAAAATACAACACGGCTTTAGAAAAGGTAGATCATGCCTGACCAACCTGATCTCCTTTTATGAGAAGATAACAGATTTTTTGGATACGGGGAATGCGGTGGACTTAATTTACTTAGATTTCAGCAAGGCATTTGATACAGTTCCACACAGAGACTTATTATTTAAGTTGGGGAAGACGGGGATTAATATGAAAATAGAAAGGTGGATAAAGAACTGGTTACAGGGGAGATTACAGAAGGTCATAGTGAAAGGTGAACTGTTTAGCCGGAAGGAGGTTACTAGTGGAGTTCCCCAAGGATCAGTCCTGGGACCCATCTTATTCAACTTTTTCGTTACTGACCTTGGCACAAAAAGTGGGAATGTGCTAATTAAGTTTGCAGACGACACCAAGCTGGGAGGTATTGACAATACAGAGGAAGACCGGGATAGCATACAGAATGATTTGGATGACCTTGTAAAGTGGAGCATTAGAAATAGGATGAAATTCAACAATGGAAGCGCAGTGCCATGCACTTAGAGACAAATAACAGGAATTTTCCTTATAAGTTTGGAATGCGTCAGCTGGAAGTGATGGGGGAGGAGAAGGACCTGGGCGTACTTGTTGATCACAGAATAACAATGAGTAGCCAATGCGATGTGGCAGTGAAAAAAGCTAATGCAGTCCTAGGGTGCATCAGAAGGGGTATTTCCAGTAGAGATAGGGAGGTGTTAGTATCGTTATACAAGGCGCTGGTGTGACCTCACTTGGAATATTATGTACAGTTCTGGTCACCCATGTTTAAGAAAGATGAAGTCAAACTGGAACAGGTGCAAAGAAGAGCTACAAGGATGATTCATGGAATGGAAAATCTTTCTTATGAGAGATGACTTAAAGAGCTTGGTTTGTTTAGTCTGACTGAAAGAAGGCTGAGAAGAGATATGATTGCTCTTTATAAATACATTAGAGGGATAAATAAAAGGGAGGGAGACGAATTATTTGAGTGCAGCGCTAATGTGGACTGAAGAACAAATGGATACAAACTGTCCTTCAGAAAATTTAGAATTGAAATTAGACGCAGATTCCTAACCATTAGAGGAGTAAAGTTCTGGAATAGTCTACCAAGAGAAGAGGTGGGGGCAAAAACTTTAGGTGCCTTCAAAACTGAGCTTGATAAGTTTATGGAGGGAATGATATGATGGACAGTGTAGCTTGACCATTGTCTGTCTTTTACTACTGGTGATGGGTATGATACGGACGTGGGAAGGGGCATTTGATTGAGTGGCTTCTAAGTTATTACAGATTGGCTTGGGCGCTGGGGTTTTTTTGCCTTCCTCTGTAGCATTAGGCATGGTTCACTTGCTGGTTGATTCTCTGTATTAAAGTCTTTAAATCGTGATTTGAGGACTTTAATAGCTCAGTGATGGGTTTTAGGTTCAGTGTAGGAGTTGGTTGGTGAGGTTTTGTGGCCTGCACTGTGCAGGAGGTCAGACTAGATGATCATATTGGTCCCTTCTGACCTATGAGTCTATGAGTCTATGAGACTTTATTTCAAAATAACTCATTTCAAAATAACTTATTTAAAATAACATTTAATGTGTGGACATAGCCATAGAGTAAAGCAGACAGAGAGAGGGGTAGGAATGGGCCCACTAACCATCACTGTGGGAAGCCACTGGTCAGTGATATGTGGCTGGAGGAGTGCAGGGGTTGTAAAGACCAGTTTGGAGTCAGGTCTAACAACAGCTACAGACATTTTTTGTGGCTGTTACATAGCCTGTACACATTTCAGACTCTCTCTGCCTCCCATGGAGTTCCCCATGTTCAGCTCAGCCACCCAGACTGAGTTTGGAAGAGCAGACGATTTTCATCCATAATACCCACTTTCAGCCCAGCTGTAACCAGGCTGTCTTCCCATTGCCTTCAACTGAAATTAGAGCTCCTTGCATCTATATTGAAATCAGTTCTACCAGTGCAGAAATAGAACCTGCTGCCAATTGGTCAAGAGATTCCATTTGATACAGAGTGGAATAAGTTTTAACAGAGACCTCTGAGAAGCCTGGCACCCCGCAACTTAAGAAACAGTTGTGGGGGGGGGATAACACCTCAAATCAGGAGTAATAACATGTAAAAGCAGGACCCTTAGGCCAGAATTTGAGCTAGTTATAATTTGTCGACCAAAAAAGTTTCCTCTTAGGACTTGTGGTTTCATCAAAATCAACATTTTCCAAAGGAAAACACCAATTTTGAAGAACTTCAAAACAAAGAAAATTCCCTTCAAATAGGCATTTGGAAATGAAATGTTTTGTTTGGAGTGTTCCCACATAGAAATTTTGCAGACGGCTTCATTCCAGGACAATCTCAACGCCAAGAAAATGGAAGCTTCTGGCTGGCCAGGTGAGGCTCAGCTGGTCTCTCATTGGGACCCCTCTGAATTGACCCCATGCCCAGCTGCAGTGTCCAGCACTCACAGCCTTTTCCACACCCAACTCTGTCCACAGTTCCTGAGGGGTCCTTTCTGAATCCATTTTCTCTCCACCTTCCTACGTCCCCTGTGGGCTCTGAATCCAGCTTCCCTGAAATTCCTGGACTGCTAATTGTAGAGTCCATTGGCTTCCTGGATCAAGATCTTCCTTTTATCAGGCCAGGAAGAAAAAAATTTAAAATAAAAATGTGGACCCCCCTTAGGAAATCATAGACATAGTCTGCAGACCTCTAGGTTCTATTATATGTATATAGTATACAGAGCTGTATTAAGAAGACTTTGTCTATAATTTTAGTTTGTCCTGACTTTGCTAATCCTTTTGATGCACCTATTGCAAAACTAGGCAAGTATCTAGATATGTTGATGTACTCCCACAAAAATCTGTGCCTAGGTCCAGGGATACAGCTGCTTGGAACCCCTCTGTCTATATCACTGCAGTCAATGCAATAGTTTAACAGGCCCCAGTAATGAATGCTTATTTAGAAGGAAGCAGGAATACTGGAATCACTTAGGTCATAATGAAACTCTGTAGGATGTCAATTTTTTTCGCTCTGACATGGACACACCTTTTGATAAGGGTGAGAGGGAGGTGAACCAATCACTGCACATGGGGCACTGGGTTTCAGCCTGACAGTCTGGGATATCGAGTTGCTGATGATCCTGAATGAGAAGTAGACACTCAGAATGTGTCTACACAATGGGTGCAACAGTCACAGTAGAAGACAATGGCTATGTCACTGCAGCACCACAGGGTAGATGTTTCCTACTTCAATGAAACAGATTTTTTTTTCTGTCAACACAGGTAATCCACCTTTCCAAGGCACACTAGTAAGGTCTGTAGAAATTCAATCAAGTTAGCTGTATCTACTCTGGAATATGAGTCGGTTTAACTATGAAGCTCAGGGTATGAATTATTCTTACCTCGGAGGAACGGTCTGAATTTTAAGAGTAGACCAGGATTCAGGAATGCTATTCAGTTGGACTTTGTAATGGACTGATATTCTGTTCCAGAATACATGCAGATGAGTCAATATGAATGAAATAATTTCTTCAGCTTTCCCTTTAACATCGCATCCACAGTACAGCTAGGATCCTGATTCAGTAACTGGTTGGGGAAATGGTGAGTGTATGCAGACACAGTTCAGAGTGTGCCTAGCTAAACATTTCTCTTGACTATGGTTTTGTATCTGTTACAACATTCTGCTTCTTTGCTGGTGGACATGGTCATGGGCCTATTTAAGAGAAAAGATCACCAAATACAAAACATGGCACTAATGTGTTTCATGACTAAGTAGAAACTAGTAGGTTAATCTAAATTAAAAATCATACTGATGCATGTATGTGGTTTGCTCATTTTCTTGAGAAATATTATATCCTATTTGAATATTTTAAATGTAATTGCATAGGATTTCCACATGACTTAGAGAGTGCCTCAGGTCTCACCGCTTGGCTATGTCTACACTCATTTCTTTTTTTGAAAAAAAGATATATCGATATAAATATTTCTTGGTTATTTCAAAAATATTTCTGTTGAAATAGACCATCCTGATGGGACACCTATTTCAAAATAAGGAGGACCCCAGTAATTTGACATAGTGAGTCCACACTGGGCTTGCTGTGCTGAAAATAAGGGGGGCAGGGGCGAGCAAGGAGGGATGCATCGTGGGAAGTGTGGCATCCAGGCACACCTGACAGTTTCCCATCCCCCGGCCAGTGTTATAAAAGAGGAAGGGAGCTCTGGTCTCTCCCCTGTGTGGCTGACAAGATGGAGGGAGAGCAGGTCATGGACCAGACTGCACTGCAGCACTTTTTGACTCACCTGCACAAGCCCTGGAAGAGTCTGGGAAGGCTGTTTGCATTGTAGGGCAGATGTCCCCAGCACACAGTCCCTGGGGTAGTACACGGTGCCCTTCACCCCTCCAGCAAACTATGGAGGCTGCCATGCTCACCGCTGTGCACCCTGTGCCCCACCAGATTTGAGCACATCAGGCCAGCCCTGACTGGTGGGAGAGAGTCGTGATGACTGCCTGGGATGACAGCCTCTGGCTGCAGAACTTCTGGGTGAGCAAGGGAACCTTCCTCGTGCTGGTCCACAAGTTCACCCTGGTTCTGCAGTGAATCAACACCCAGCTCCAACCTCACTGCCAGTGGAGAAGCGTGCGGCCATGATGCTGTGGAAGCTGGCAACCTGAGATTCATATCATTCCATTGCACAGCAGTTTGGGGTCTTGAAGTCCACAGTGGGTGCAGCTGTCATCGATGTGTGCAGGGCAATTAACCAGGTCCTGCTGCCCAGCCTCATCACCCCAGGAAACCTTCCAGAGACGCTTGATGGCCTCCAAAGACTTGGGTTCCCCAACTGTGCAGGGATCCTGGATTGCACACATATCGTCATCCGGGCCCCAGTCCACTGTGCCCAGGCCTAGAGGTACCACTCCATTGTCCTCCAGGCCCTGGCTGACCACCATGGCATCTTCCAGGATATCAACATGGGCTGGGCAGCGAGGGCACACAATGCCCACATTCTCTGAAACTCCTACCTCTACGAGCAGATGCAGGCAAGCACCCTGGTCTCGGAGCATAACATCACCCTCCAGGACATGCAGATGCCTGTGGTAATCTGGGGGGAATCGGCCTACCCCTTAATGCCCTAACTAATGTGGCCCTACCTAGGGCAAAGGGATGCCGCCAAGGGCCTTTATAATCTGTGCCTTCACCACTGCCACTTGGTGGTACAGCAGGCCTTTGGGCATCCAAAGACCCAGTGGAAGGCTCTCCTGACTTATGTTCCCTCTAAGCTGTGCGCGTGTGTGCATGCACACAGGCTGTGAAACCCATGCACACAACAAAATAAAGCACAAACACAAAAATTCAAGTGCTAATATTTTTTATGCTAGTTTAAGAAGGTACTTTCAAGTAGCATGTTTCAAATAAAGTTTTGTAATTTATAAAATCATTTGCATTGCCATATCAAAATCAAATTTAGATATTATTTGGATCATACACACTTGCTTCATTGTGCTCACAAATTTGACCACATGCACTGGGGTGCGCACAAATTTGGACACTGGTTCCGACAATTTGCACAAATGAAATTTTTTGTGCACACAGCCTACAAAAAATTAGAGAGAACATTGCTCCTGACCCACCTGCAGCTCAATGATGCTGCCGCTGGTTCTCGGCATTTCCTGCTGCCTTCATAATCTTTGGGCATGTCTACACGGTAACTGTTATTTTGAAATAACCCATTTCAAAATAACTCATTTTGAAATAAAATCCTTATTTCGAAATAAGTTAATTTGAATTAACAGTTTGTTAATTCGAATTAAGGGAAAGCCTGCTTTCAAAACAGCGGTTAATTCAAAATAAGGCCATTCGGACATGTTGTTTTGAAACAGTTGTTTCGAAACAATGGTGTTGTTTCAAAACAATGTGTCCAAACGCCGTTGTTTCGAAACAACTGTTTCGAAACAACAGCTATTTCAATTTCCTGCTAGGTTTAATGGTTTCGAAACAATGGCCTTTATTTCGAAACAACAGGTCCTGTTGTTTCAAAATAACGATACGTCGTGTGGACATGAGAAATTTTATTTTGAAACAACAGCTGTTGTTTTGAAATAAAACTCACATCTGAACACAGCTTTTGTGAGCTGCGGGAGGAAAGGGTTCCCCAAATCTGGGAAGTGGAGGCAGAGCACTCACAAGGAACTTCCAGCAGCCAGAGGAGACCCTGCCCAGATTATTCAGGATGCACTGGCCACCCGCTTTAGGACAACTGAGGGGACCGCCTCCCACCACACCCATGCACTAAGACCCCCCCACACACACCTGCCTATGCCTGCCCCCCTCCTACAACCACCCACCCATCTCCCCTGCACCCTCCACCAATAAAAGATGCAGAACACTGAACTGAGGTGCACAAGGGTTTTATTTACAGAGGGCAAGGGAGCCGGGGGGGGGGGAGGTTAGAGGCAAGTATGGGGCCTTTCAGGGAAAGGGGGGAGTTTGGACAGGGGCCATTTGGGGTGGTGTGGATGGGGCAGCTGTGGGGCCAGAGCTCCTGGCCAGGGGCCAGTGGGTCCCGGGCCTGTAGGCAGCCACCCCAAGTGCTGGGCCAGCACCAGGTAAGGGGTGTGCTAGAGCAGGGTGCAGGAGAAGAGGAGCGCTGCTGGTTTTCCAGGTACTGGAGAGTCCGATTTTGCTACCAGATGAGCTCCACCATGATCTCCAGCAGCCTGTTCTGCACTGCCCACAAGCCCTACTCGACCCTGTGGTGGTTGAACTCCCACTCCAACCAGACGTCCATGCGCTGGTCTGGGTGGTTGCCAAGGAGGACAAGGTCCTCAAACCACTCAGACCTCAAGTGTGGCACCCTCCTCCTCCTCCAGGGCTGGGTCGCTGTTGCCCTGGAAGGCCAGCAGGCATGGGTGGTACGCTGCTGGAGAGAAGTCAAGAAAAAAATCCTGCTATTAGTTCCAAGGCTGTGCTGCCTGGAGTGATCCCTGAGCCCTCCCTTTGGGGCACACAGGGGCATTGCTGGCACCTGGCACACATGGGGCACATGCCCTGAGTCCCAGCACCTGTGCCCGGAGTGTCCAGGGAAGCCCCTGCCTCTCCTGGCCATGGCCGCAGCCCCAACCAAAGATCCAGAGCCCAGCTGCTGCCACCGCCACCTGCCTCTCCCATCCCAGTCCCAGGCTGGGTCGCCTGTGGTGCTGTCCGCTTCTCCTGGCCCCACCCCCAGCTTGGGATCTCGGGCCAGGCTGGCAGCAGCAGGAGCTCGAGGCTGGATTGGGCCCGGGCAGAGAATCAGGGCCGTTGGGGTGGGGCCCATGGCCATGGGGCAGGGCCAGTGCCTATGCACTGGGTCTTTCCCTGGGGCAGCGATGCTCCTGGGGCAGGGGCCCCCTTGGTAGGCCCTGCTGTGCTGTGCCTCCCCTCCAGCTGGGGTATGGTGCCCACTGTGGCAGCCCGCAGGGTGCTGTGCTCTGGAGGTCCCCCAGAGGCCATTTGCCAGCACAGTCAGTGGCATGCTCTCTCACCTGCCAGCATGTTTCCCCACACAATGCCAGTCTCCCAAGCTCCATGTCCCCCTTCCATGTGGCCACCAGCCCATCTCCCCCCCCCCCCCCCGGGAGGTCCTCTGGATGCCCCTCCCCAACCTGTCCTCTCCTTGTTCCACCTCCCCCTGCACTGCCTCTCACCACCCATAGCTGTGCCTAGCAATGCCCGCTTGTGCGGGGAGGGGGTATTCACCTGCTGGCACTGTAGTTCCACAGCCCAACGTCCCTTCATCAGGGCCTTCCTCCTCCACACTGGGAGCCCCCTCTTAATCCTCTGATGCTGTGGGCTCTGGTGCAGAGGCAGGGGCCTGCTGTGGACTGGCTGTAGGGTGGAGGCTGCCTGGGTTGCCTGTGAGTCCTCCTGGCTGCTGCATGCCTCTGGCTTCCCAGAGGATGAGGGCTCCCCTGACTTGACCACAGATGTGGGGAAGCCCCTGGACTCCTGGCCAAGGAAAGTGTCCAGCTCTCAGAAATGCCGGCAGGTGCTGGTGAGGACCCTCACCTCCTTGACCTGCTGGTATGCCTGCTGGATTTCTTTAAATTTGGCCCAGACTTGGTCCATGTTCTGGGTGTGGCCCTTGGCTGCCATGTCCCAGGACATAGAGGCATATACCTCCTGGTTCCTGTGCTGGGCTCTGAGGGAGATGTGGATGTCCTCCTGACCCAAGACAGCCAGGAGGTCAAGGATCTCTTTGTGGCTCCACGAGTGTGCCATTCATCGCTGCTGGCTCTCCTGTGCTGCCATGGCTGGCTGACTGTGGGCTGAGCCGGACAGTTATGGAAAGACCTGGCTGGGGGCTGGAATCATGACCTCTCACTGGTCAGGGCAGACTCTTCCTCCTCCAAGAACCCTGGGAGGAAGGTTTGTCCAGGGAGAAGGTCACAGGAAGCAAAGTTATTTCAAAAAAATCCCCTCATTCTGCAGCAAAAATAGTGTTTTTTTCAAAATAGCTGTTTTGAAATATGCACTTTTTCGACAGAAAAGCAGGTTCAACAGAATCGTTATAGCAGTTCCTTTATTCAGGATACTGTGTGGCTTATGTTGAAACAGTGATTTGCATGCCTGGACACAGAAAAGTTTTTTCGAAATAAGCCTCCTTACATCAAAAAAACTTTGCAATGTAGACATACCCCGTATGTCTAAGCTCAGAGCTCACAAATTCTAATTAGCTCATTGGCGCTGTTTTTCTTCAGTAAAAACAAAAGTTCTGTGGCATCTTAAGCTATGTCCACACATACATCATTATTTCAAAAAAAGTTATTTTGAAATAAGTTAATTCAAATTAAGAACATGTTCATTCAAATTAAGGGAAAGCCTGCTTTCAAAACAGCTGTTATTTCGAAATGGTTATTTCGAAATAAGGCCATTTGGACATGTTGTTTCAAATCAGTTGTTTTGAAACAATGGTGCTGTTTCAAAACAACGTATCCGAATGCCGTTGTTTCGAAACAATCATTTCAAAATAACAGCCATTTCGAAATGAATGGGGTTTAAGCTGTTTCAAAATGACGGTTCTTATTTCGAAATGACAGAGCCTGTCATTTCGAAATAAGAAAACGTGTGGACGTTCAGTTTCTTATTTCGAAACAACCAGTGTTGTTTTGAAATAAAAGACTCATGTGGACATACCCTTAAAGACTAACAAATTTCTTCAGGAATAAGCTTTTGTGGGCTGCAACACACATAATCAAATTCACAGATTTTTTTCTTCTGTATTCTCAGCCTGAGTCCTTATGTCTAATAGAAAGCTGCTAACACTGCAAATCCCATCTGAGGGACACTTGGATAAGCTGTAAATCTCCTGCCAAGATGGCTCTACAAACCTCAGCCACAGCTTTTTAAAACTAAGGTAGGTGAAAGAGCAAAAGGACCATCAGCAAGCTTTATAGGCAAGTTACCTCTTCACTTTCCATGCTACAGCCTAACACAGTAGAGTTCACGCCCCCAGATTAAATGACTTGCATGTCTTCTCCTTTTTAAGCTCACATTCTCATTGCTGGGAAGTCAGAGCAGCTGCACATATTCACATGAGAAGATGCCCCCTGTGTCTTAATTCATAACATATTAAGTGCAAAAGGACTGATTCTCCTTTCTTCAAACATTGGCGCCAGGTGGCATAAAAGGCTGTAGTGGAAATAAGACTCATCCCCAACATTATTAGCAGTAGCTAATAATATGGAGAACCCACAGCCACGGATTAGGAACCTACACAGGACCTAGTACTGCACCATATGGGTCCTGATCTTGCATCTTTCAGGATACTTTTTAGAGCAAAGAATATTGAAGGCTTTGTTCCTAGGGAAAGTAAATGTCATGAATTCGGTACAATTAGGTTTGGCAGAATTCATTTTAAAAAATAATTTTGATGGATAATATCAGTGTTTATTTTTAAACAGTTTTCTATGTTTGTTAAAATGTTCATAGGTATGGACAAGTATGGGAGGGCCAGGCCAGAAGAAGGTCAGACAATCACTGTTAAATAACAGTGACTGTTGAGATTCAAACAGTTTATAGCCACTAAACCACAAATTGTCATAATTGTGTGTCAAAATATAAAATAACTTTTTAAAAAGTTCCCAAGAGTATTTTTCTTTTATATTATATCTGTAAATTTCAAATCAATGAAAATATTTTTTCCATTTTGGGAGGGGTAAATCAATATTTATCAATAGTTACCAATAAAAATTTCATCCTTCCCAGCCTATCCAAATTGTAGCAAATTGCATTATGAAAGTTTCATCATTCTAATATGAAGAATTATCTATTCTGCCTAGTGGGACAGTTTAATTTAGTGTGTTGCTTTTTATGTCTCTCTTGTGCCCAGATAATTATGGGAATAGGGGAATTGAAAAAAAAATAGTTAAAAATAAAAAATCACAAAGACAGATGGCAGTTTAATTGCTTGCAGTGTGTACCCCTGAGATCAGGTGCTTTCATATGTGTGTGTGTGTGTGTATATATATATATATATATATATATATTGACGCCCTTCTTAACAGCAGCAGCTTCTGGAGTCACAGAAGGAATGTTGATCTCAGCCACAGGTAAGTTTGAGGCTATGGCTTGTACAGAAAAATGAAGAAAGGTTATTTTCTGGACACTCAGCTTTCTGTAAGAGCAACCTGGATTATGTATCCACCAACTGGTTATCAGACACTGGGCTGCCATTAGCTGAGTTCACTAAAAGCATATTGGATTTACTCTATCTGAGCATGACTCTGAGCACAATTGAAGTCCAAACTGGGGCCTTTTTAGATTAGAAAAATAACTGCTTCAAGTCAACTGAAGAGAATCTTTCCAATCCCCTTTTTTCCTAACTTGAAATAGATGAGATCAATGTGTCTCATCTGATCCACCTTTCAAGTCAGGGGGATTTTCAAAAGCACCTAGGTGATTTAGGAACACCCATGCCATTGAAAGTCACAACCTTTTCAGAAACTTTATTCACTATCATTTTTTTCAACACTATCACCATGCCTATGTTATATAAGCTAGAAGCTAGCATTAGGGGTATATGGATGCTACCTCCAGGATATGTGAGCACCAGAATTGGTGTCACCAACAGGAGGACTTTGGACTAGAGAGATTTTCTTTATTTGGTATTATTATTCTACAATGGGGGGAAGCAGCTATGCTTATGTAATAGTAAGGGTACCTATGTTAAAAGTCAGGAACTGGAAACATTACAGTTACGATGGCAAAAACATGACCACTCTGCACATACATCTGTGTGTGCGTGAGCTCATGCAAGTGAGAGATGAGTCTGATTCTCAGTTCTGTTAGTCCAGTTTTATACCATTGTAACTTCCCTGAAATAAAAGGTCTGCTATCTGGAGTGCTGCAATGGTGAATAGAGCCAACTGTGTGCAAGGTTAGGGAATTAATGTTAATATGGAAATCCTCCTTTTCCATCTCCTGACTTTAATACATAGTGCTCTAATCATGTAATGTTTTGTCTTTAATTTCCTTGGTTCCTTTTTGTTAAAAGATCAAGGTAGGGGTGAAAAAGGAATAGGTTGTGCTAGAAAACATTAATTAACCCCAATAAGCCTTTAAAGTTAAGACCTGCCTGGGATGAATGTGGTTACAAAGGAGCATCTTGGTTGCTATCACTGGTAAACTGCAGAGAAGTTGAGAAGCGGATTTAACAGAGGAGCGATACACTAGCTGTGACTCTGATGGTAATATCATTATGATAGAAAAATATTAACCTATGTCCAGCTCTTTAGTCAGTGTCAATTAGCACTGCTCCATTGACTACAGTGTTGCTATGAAGATTTCACTTGCTCAGTACCTCAGCCGTATTCTTTATAATGGGAAAGAAAGAAAGAAATCTAGGAACAGTGACTCAGGTAGCCCAAACTGACATAGCAACATTAACTTGAATGGAGTTTTACTGATTTATATCAACTGAAGATCTGGCATCACTAGCTCCATTTAGGTGAAAGACATTATTGAGATTGTGGAAAAATGTACACAGGTGTCTCTTATTGATGTTGGAGGGTTTTGCTGCTGCGGAATTTTCAGTGCATTTACCCAGCTTCCCATGTTTGCTCAGCCCCTCCAGCCCAGCTTCTCTCTACCTACAGCAGAGGACACATCGCTAGGAGATGCCTTCAGCTAATGGCACCACAGTGACAGAATTCATTCTTCTGGGATTCCCCAGCCACCCATTGATCCAGATTGTCCTCCTTATAGTATTTATGGCACTGTACAGTGCGATTCTCCTAGGAAACATTGGGTTGATGATG
This sequence comes from Podocnemis expansa, assembly GCA_007922195.1. Taxonomy (NCBI): domain Eukaryota; kingdom Metazoa; phylum Chordata; order Testudines; family Podocnemididae; genus Podocnemis; species Podocnemis expansa. The sequence continues at coordinate 702,440 of ML682172.1, forward strand.
CTAATCAGGTCTAATCCCCACCTCCATACCCCCATGTATTTCCTCCTTTGTAATTTGTCCTTTGTTGATCTCTGCTATTCCTCTGTGACTCTCCCTAAGATTCTAGCAAACTTCCTATCGGAGAACAAGGCCATTTCATATGCTGGCTGTGGGCTGCAGTTTTACTTCTTCTGCACCTTTGCTGATACTGAGTCTTTCATCCTAGCCACCATGGCCTATGATCGCTACATGGCTGTCTGTAACCCACTACTCTATAAAGTCGTCATGTCCCCCAACGTGTGCATCCTGCTGATGTTTCTGCCTTACCTAGTGGGCACACTGAGCGCACTGGTGCACACATGCTTTGCCTTCACACTGTCCTTCTGTGGCCCCAATGTCATCAATCACTTCTTCTGTGATCTCCCTCTTCTCCTCAAGCTCTCATGCTCCGACACCTCCCTCAATGAGCTTCTGCTATACACCTATGGCACCTCCATGATAATCATCCCTACCATCATTATCCTCATCTCCTACTTCTTCATTGTTGTCTCTGTCCTGAGGATCCGCTCTGCATCATCAAGACACAAAACCTTCTCTACCTGCACCTCCCACCTGATATCCGTCATCATCTATGAAGGGACTTTGCTGTTTATCTGTTGCCGACCCAGCTCCTGGTACTCACCTAATTCAGACAAATATATCTCTGTCTTCTACTCCATAGTGATCCCTGCCCTGAACCCCTTGATCTACAGTCTGAGGAATAAGGACGTGAAAAATGCTCTAAGGAGAGCCATTGCCACCAAAGTCCTTGCTCAGTGAATCTCTCCATTAACCAAGAGTGTCTAGTGAGGCCGTACAGAACAAGAAGAGGTCTGACTGCAGTTACTTCTAGACAGCAGGCAACAAAATCACCACCATCATCACAATCTTCCAGCTGCGATTTACAGTGAGTAGGAACTCATTGTTGCACTCCGGAAGTCATCATAACAACTCCTTCTCCCTAACAGGAGTTGCTGAAAGCCAACCACAAGCCATTCACAGTCAGCTTCCCTCGGTGTGTCCTGGTGACTTAGAAAGTCGCTGGCAGATACACAAGGTATTTTGCATGCCGTGCATATCTGCCATCTACTGCTGCCAAACATCAAGGTAAGCATAGACTAGGGCTAAGTCAATGAGATATAATTCCCTATAGCTACAGCAATGAGCACATAACAGATATAAGGGATAATTGGAGATGCATGTGTTTTGTCCAGATATTAATCTTGACCTGATATGTATTTATTTGTAGATTTAGGGTTACAGAATCATAGATTCTATTGGGTTGGGAAGGAATCATTTCATCCATCTTTTCCTCATTTGTTTTCAGCTCTAGGATCGATATCTTTCTTTCCACATTTTTAGAAAGCCATCTAGTTAAATGGATGGAACCAGCATTCCATGTAAGCAAATAGTATGACAGAGAAAGATAATGGGCAGGTCTACACCACCCGCTCCTTATGGCAGTGGTCAAACAGAGATACATAAGTTACTAAAAAACCACAAGTTACTTAAAATAACATGCATATCTCCATTCCAGTGCCCTATGCCTGGCACATCCATGACACTGAATCAACCAGAAAGGCCTCCTTTTGACTTAGTACTACTCCAGTTGCCAATATGGTCTTAATAGATCAGCTTCCCGTTGACTGAGTGGGTCTTCACAGGCTCAATCAGTCAATTGGGAAGGTCAATCTGATGGCAGCAGAAGGATGTGTTTGTTTTGTATATGAATCTATTATAAAATATTATGACTACCCTTAGAAGGACAGAAACAAGGACATGAAACAAACTACAGCATTAAATACATGAGTAGGAACACCTAATGTACCATTTGTGGTGGATTTGAATAAAGATTGGTGGAAAGGAAATGGTGTTCGTATGGTTTATGCAAACATTTCACTGCATGTAGGCAACTGTCCTCTGTCCTCAGAAAAGTCATCAAATGACAGAATTTACAGAGAAAATATTTTTTCTGTATATTGAGTCCTGAAAATAGAAATTTTGTGATGAAATGCATATTTCTGTGCCTTAATAAAGAAGTTGTTTGAAAATCTGGATGCAGCTGTGACCACTAGAAGTGCCCACCCTTGTGTATGGTAAAATTGCTAACTGGTATTTTTGAGATTCTTAATGCCTAAAGATATGGACACTGATTCCTGAAACCTGGTTTAGTTTCCAGACGTGCTACTGGTTTGCTGGATGAGCTTGTGATACTCTGTGGCTCAGTATCCTCATATGTAGAATGGGCATAATCCTACCGGCCTCCTTCGTAAAGTGTACTGAGAGCTGTGGTTGAAAAGTGCTATATACAAGCTTGGCAGTTATGATTATTTATGGTGGGTGCAATTAAAAAAAATCATTAAAACACTAGCACAAAAGAATAAAGATGCAAAATGGCCTCTCTTTGTCTTAATTCACTTTACTGCAATGATTCTCAACCTTTTGTAGGTCCTGGTATACTTGGCAGCATATCACAACTCTAGAGCACACAACGGCCCACCCACCCTGACCGAGTCTAGTCATTCCCCTGCTTCTGCATGACAAACTTATCACTGTGTGAGTACACAGTAATGTCTCCTGACATGGTGGTTGAGAATCACTACCATAATGAACTGGAACATATAACACTGGGCAGATATTTTGAACACATGGTTTCTTAAATTTAGGCACCTAACTCTATATTTAGCACTCGTGAAAATGGCCTGGTTTTCAAAACAATGAGCCCTGTTGTTACAACTGGGCCCACAAAATTTACTCTAATTGCAAGCTCAGCTATAAAATGTTGAATAAAGGTTCATAAAATGTCATAATGTTGCAACAACAAATGTTGATGGGAAAAGATGCAAAAGGAAGAAAGATTCTGCTTCTGAGGCTGAGCCTCCCAGCTTGGGGCAACTGACTTGAGTTCAGCGTAAGTGTGCTAAAACATATCTATAGATATTGCTTTGACATTGAAGGCCTGAGGGGAGGAGAATGCTTGCAAGGTTCAGAGGCTGCCAAACAGAGTCAAAACTATTTCAACATGATTAAATTTAGCATGCTTCCACAAGCCCTGTCTGTAGAAGTCTGTTAATCACAGCTGGGATGCTAGTTCCCAGACTCAGTGTAGAGATAGCCAAAACGTGAATTAATCTAAACAAAAGGCCTGCTTGACATAATTATAATTCAAGAACTGTGTTTAAGGGTGTGCTTGGTGTGGGGGGAGGGTGTAGAATGTGGGACCAGAAATCAGTGAATGAAAATTGGTGTGTTGGATGTCAGTCCTTACTGATGAACAAAATAATGAAAGGATGGGCTGTTCCCCCCACACCTCCCATTTCAGGTCCTCAGAAAGAGACTTTGGGCAGTGGCAAAGAAAAGCAGAACACCAGCTGACTGAAACACAAGCGAGAATGAGTTTCATTCTCATGGTGGCCACACCCACATCTCCTGGGACTCAATACCTTCTTCATCCTAATCCTGAGAAATGTCTTAACCTGACTGGGCCAGAGATAGGACCAAGATGACATCATTATCTCCAGTGGCTCTGGCTGAAATCCAGACTCCACCAGGGATGCCTCCCCACCATCACCATGTGTCCTATTCCTCTCTCTTTCCTTTTTCCTTCTCATAAGCAGCTAGTTTAGCCAGCCAAACTAAATTTTACAACACTGTTATAAAATTGTCATCAGAAAAGCAACTAAATTCGATGTCCTCAAATAGCCTGGCCAAGTCTACATTGCCACAGATATAGCAAAATAGTTATTTTGAAATAATTATTTCAAAATAGCATTATTTTGAATTTATTATTTCACAATAGGAGTCTAGTAATGACTCTCAAAATAAAGTAGGAGTTCTTATTTTGAAATAGAAAGGGTTCGCCAGCCTTTCTATTTTGAAATAGGGAAAGGCAGTGTAAAGCGTGGGACTATTATTTCTAAATAAATAAATAGGCAAGTTCCATGGCTTGGAATGGCTTTTTATTGAAATAACTGTTTTGAAAGAATCAATATTTCAAAATAAATTCTGGTTTTAGTAGTTCAAAATAGCTCTTCATTATTTCAAAATAACAAAGCACTTATTTTGAAATACCAAAATGCCTGCATGGACAGGCATAAGGTTTTTTACAAAATAAGCATTCTTGTTTCAAGAAAAAACCTTTGCAGTGTAGACGCCTGACTTTTGTACAAGTTTGACAGCTCTCGGAGTGGCAGATAGGACTATGTAACATCTCAGTGTTCTTCCAGCTGCAAGGCTGATGTCGGGAGTAAAAACCAGAAACAAAGGCTGCATTTTCAATTCTCTTCTTGTGTGTGTGTGTGTGTGTGTGTGTGTGTGTGTGTGTGTG
>ML682172.1:720190-735816 GCA_007922195.1 Podocnemis expansa
TTTTCTTATTTCAAAGTAACATTTTGTTCATTCGAAATATGTTATTTTGAAATAAGGCGCTATTTTGAAAGAAGTTGTTTCAACACAACTTGTTTCAAAATAACCATGTGTGTGTGAATACAGCCCATGTGTCTAAATATGCAAGTAAATACCCTTTTTTAAAAGTTCCCAAGAGTATTTTTCTTTTTTATTAAATGTGTAAATTTCAAATAAATGATTTTTTTTTTAAGTTTAGAGCCTGGAGATTAATCAATGTTTAACAGTTACCAATAAAAATCTCGTCCTTCTAAGCCTATGTAAAATGAAGCAAATTACATCATGAAAGTTTCATCATGCTAATATGAAGAATTATCCATGCTGCCTAGTGGGACAGTTTAATTTAGTGTGTTGCTTTTTTGGTCTCTCCTGTGCCCAGATAATTATGACAATGGGGGACTTAAAAAATAGTTAAAAATAAAAATCACAAAAACAGATGGCCGTTTAATTGCTTGCAGCATGTACCCCTGAGATCAGGTGCTTTCATATCTTTCAGGGATTATGTCCCAAATACCCAAAAGTGCTATATACATACATACATACACAAATATATATATGTCTCTTTCCTAACGGCAACAGCTTCCGGAGTCCAGGGAAGAAGGTTAATCACAGCACAGGTATGTTTGAGGATATGGTGGCTTGTCCAGAAAACTAAAGCAAGGCTATTTTCTGGAAACTCAGCTTTCTATATGAGCAGCCAGGATGATGTATCCACCACCTGGTTATCAGACACTGGGATGTCATTAGCTGAGTCCACTAAAAGGAAATAGGATTAATTTATCTGAGTATGACATTTGCACAACTGAAGTCCTAACTGGGGCATTTTTAGGTTAGAAAAATAACAGTGCAAGTCAACTAAAGAAGAGCTTTCCAATCCCCTTTTTTCCTAACTTAAAATAGATGAGGTCAGTGTGTCACATCTAATCTATCTTTTAAGTCTGGGGAGTTTTCAAAAGCACCTAAGTGGTTTAGGAGCACCCATGCCGTTGAAAGTCACAACACTTTTCAGAAACTTTATTCGCTACTCTGTTTTCAACACTATCACCATCCCAGTGTTATATAAGCTAAAGGCTAGCATTAGGATATATGGATACTATCTCCAGTAAACGAGAGCCCCAGAATTGATGTCACCACCAGCAGGAGTTTGCACTAGAGAGATTTTCTTTATTTGGTATTGGAAGATATTAAATAGGAAGGAAAGCAGCAATGCTTGTGTCATGGGAAAGGTATCTATGTTAAAAGTCAGGAACTGGAAAAGTTACAGTTACAGGGGCAGCAGCATGACCACTTCACACATATATCTGTGTGTGCACAGGCTCATCCAAGCAAATCATGAGTCTCATTTAGTTTTGTTAGTCCAGTTTTACACCATTGCAACTTCACAGAAATAAATGGCCTACTGTCTGGAGTGTTACATGGTGAAAAGAGCCAACTGCATTTGATGTGGGGGAAATTAAAGTTAATATGGAAACCTTATTTTTGCCCATCTCTTGACTTTAATGCCAAGCACTTTGTAAAACTAATACTGCCTTCACATACTTTTTTGCCTTTGATTTCCTTGGTTCCATTTTGTTAAAAGTTCAAGGTAGAAGTGAAAAAAGGAATAGGTTGTCCTTGAAAACAATTACTAACCCCAATTAGTCTTTAAGGTTAAGACTTACCTGGGATGAAGGGGATTACAGAGAAGTCAGTCTGCATCTTGGTTGCTATCATTGTTAGGCTGAACAGAAACTGGGAACCTGGTTTAACAGGCAAGCGACACGCTAGCTCTGACTTTGATGGTTATATCATTGTAATGGAAAAATATTAAGCTACGGTCAGCACTTTATTCAGTGTAAATTAGCACTGCTCCATTGACTTCAGTGTTGCAATGAATAATTGCCCCAGCTGAGTACCTCAGTCCTTTATCTTTATAACAGGAAAGCAAGAAAGAAATCCAGGAGTAGCAACTCAGGTGGACCAAACTGACATTGCAACATGAACTTCAGTGGAGTTTTATTGATTTATATCAACAGAAGATCTGAAACATTTACCATCTTTTAGATGAAAGAAATATTTGTGATTGTGGGTAAAATCTTCCCAGGCTCTATTGTCTCTTCTCATTGATGCTGGAGGGTTTTGCTACTGTCATGTTTTCAGTGCATTTACACAGCTTCCTATGTTTCCTCAGCCCCACCAACCCAGCTTCTCTCTAACTACAGCAGAGGACACATCCATAGGAGATGCCTTCAGCTAATGGCACCACAGTGACAGAATTCATTCTTCTGGGATTTCCCAGCCGCCCATCGATCCAGGTTGTACTCTTTCTAGCATTCATGGCAGTGTACAGTGTGATTCTCATCGAGAACATTGGGTTGATGGTGCTGATCAAGTCTAATTCCCACCTCCATACCCCCATGTATTTCTTCCTTAGTAACTTGTCCTTTGTTGATCTCTGCTATTCCTCTGTGATTCTCCCTAAGATGCTAGCAAACTTCCTAACAGAGAACAAGGCCATTTCATATGCTGGCTGTGGGCTGCAGTTTTACTTCTTCTGCACCTTTTCTGATACAGAGTCTTTTGTCCTGGCCACCATGGCCTATGATCGTTACGTGGCTATTTGTAACCCACTGCTCTATAAGGTCGTCATGTCCCCCAAGGTCTGCATTTTGCTGGTATTTCTGCCTTACATAATGGGCACACTGAGCGCACTGGTACACACGTGCTTTGCCTTCACGCTGTCCTTCTGTGGCCCCAATGTCATCAATCACTTCTTCTGTGATCTCCCTCTTCTCCTCAAGCTCTCATGCTCTGACACCTCCCTCAATGAGCTCCTGAACTACACCTTTGGCAGCTCTGTGGAAATCATCTCTACTACCATTATCCTCATCTCCTACTTTTTCATTGTCATCTCTGTCCTGAAGATCCGCTCTGCATCATCAAGACACAAAACCTTCTCCACCTGTACCTCCCACCTGATATCTGTCATCATGTATGAAGGGACTTTGCTGTTCACCTATTCCCGACCCAGTTCCTGGTACTCACCCAATTCAGACAAATATATCTCTGTCTTCTACTCCATAGTGATTCATGCACTAAACCCCCTGATCTACAGTCTGAGGAATAAGGATGTGAAAAATGCTCTGAGGAGAGCTATTGACACCAAGGTCTTTGCTCAGTGAATCTCTTGATTAACCAAGAGTCACTGTGGAAGTGCAGAACAAGAAGGGGCCTGGCTGAGTCAATAAGATATAATTCCCTATAGCGAGAGGCATGAGTACATAAGAAATATAAAGGGTAATGGGATGTGCATGTGGTTTGCCCAGGTATTAAACTTGATCTAATGTGTAATTATTTAAAGATTTAGGGTTACAAAATCATAGATTCTATAGGGTTGGGATGAAATCATTTCATCTATCTTTACCTGATTTATGGAAAGTGGAAGACAGATTGTCTATGGGATCCAGTCCAAGTGTAGCTGGGTTCATTCCTCTACTCTGCCACAAACTGGAAAATGAGAATTTACTGTTTGATAATAGATTCTATTAACTTAATTTATATATTTACATCTGATCAGCTTTTCTTATTCCTTTTAACGTTCTAAGGAAAAGCAAAGAGATAGGTTTATTACAGCAAAAGTATAATTACAATTCCTAAACCTGTTCCTGTTACTAAGACCTTAATTGATACTGGGCTACAATCAGTAGTGTTAAGCATTATCCCTTATACTTACAAAACCATGGCTTATTCATTTGATTCAGATTCAGTTTTGATTCATATTCAGATTCAATTTGGGTGCACCAGTCCTATCCCAAGTGGGACATTTCACTGTCTTCCAGCAAGCTTGCCGATGAAAAGATCACCGGGAAGGGAACCTTGGGTGATCAGTCCTCAGTTTGGCAGTAGATTTGCACCCCCACAGACCTCCAGTTTGCATGGGCTTTTTGCAGCCTTTGTCCCTGTTCCACAACCCCACTTGCAGTTTCCAAAAGGTGCCATTCCTTTATTTTACCATATTTGGTACCTGTTGAGAGCCATGTCACCACCTTATTCATTTTTAGACTGGTTACAGTTTTCTTGCCGACAGAACACTTTCATTTATCATCTAGGCCAATTAAACTTTAGTTGCTAGGCAGACATGGCTTTGTAAGTTAGGGTACTATTGTTAAGCCATCTTTCTGCAGGTAGGAAACAGGCCAACATCTGCAACAAAACTGTGGTAACTGCAAAGTAGAAGCAGAGCAAAAGCAGAACAACTGTGGTAACTACAAAGTAGAAACAGAGCAAAAGTGGAACAAGAACAAAATTGGCAATTAAACTGTTGTCTATCAAGCTTTATCTTTTAATTCCAGATGGGTTTTATTGACATAAACTGTACCCCCCACTGACAGAAAAGTCACTTAAAATGCCCAGCAGGTCAGTGCCCCCTTTACAAGGATAGCAAGGAAAAACATCTTTGTCCTCCTTCTGATGTTTTGTGGCCTGCTCTTTAGAATTAAAGCAATGAACTTACTGCTGTGCTATGGAGGTGTTGGGTGTAAATGGTGAGAATTTTAAGGAAAATAAGTATGGAGAAAGAAAATGGTTCAAGTTCTTGAAGCTGGAAAATGGTTCCTTTTCACTTTATAATCACTAGTTCCTATCCAGGGATAAGAGGATTGGAGATCTGGACTTTCTAATCAATGTGAAGGTCCATGAGCCAAGAAAGATGAAAACCTTTGCAAAGGGATACAATTGTTTCCAGGTCTAAGATGGATATCTTTCTTCTCACATTTTTAAACAGCCATCCAGTTAAATGGATTGAACTAGCATTCCATGTAAGCAAATAGTACCACAGAGAAAGTAATCCCACCATTTTTGGTGGCAGTGAAAAAAAAATATACAAGTTACAAAAATAACTTGCATATCTCCGTTCCACTGCCCTATGTCTGGAACATCCACTGAACTGAATCAAAGAGAGGGGCCTCGCTTTGATTCAGCACTACTCCAGTTGCCAAGGTGGCCTTAACAGGTCAGCTTCCAATAAACTGAGTGGGTCTTCACACACCTGATCAGTTCAATCAGTGAGGTCAATCTGACAGCAGCAAAAGACAAGTGTTTGTTTGCATGTAAACTTTTTATAAAATATTATGGCTGCTCCTGAATGGACAGAAACAAGTGCAGGAAACTGTTTATGTATTACAGCAGTAAATAAATGAGTGGCAACACCCACCATTTGTGGTGGATTTGAATAAAGTAATAAAGAATTGTGGAAGGAAAATGGTGGTTGTCTGGTTTATGAAAACCATTCACTACATGCAAGCAAGTGTCCTCTGAAAAGTCATCAAACAACAGAAATTTTAGAGAAAAACTCTTTTTGTACATTGAGTCCTACAAATAGAAATTTTGTGAAGAAATCCTTATTTCTGTGCCCTAAGGAACAAGTTGACTGAAAATCTGCCTGCAGCTGTAATCACTAGAAGTGCCTGCCTTGTGTATGTTAAAAATGCTGACTGGTATTTTTTAATTTCTTAATGCCTACAGATATGAACAAGGATTCAGGAAACCTGATTCAGACTCCAGATGTGCTACTGGTTTGCTGGATGATCTTATGATACTCCGTGCCTCATTTTCCTCATCTGTAAAATGGGCATAATGCTATTGGCCTCCCTAGTAAAGAGTACTGAGAGCTATGCTTGAAAGTGCTATATACAAGATAGGTATTTATTATTATTTATGGCAGATGCAATAAAAAAGAACATTAAAACACTAAAACAAAAGACTAAAGATGGAAAAATGACCTCTCTTTGTCTCGTTTCACCTTAATGCAATGGTTCTCAGCCTTTTGCAGGGCATGACACACTTGGTGGCATATCAAGACCCTAAAGCACACTACAGCCTATGCACCCCAGGCCAAATCCAGTCATCCCCCCCCCCCCCCCCGGCACTTCATGCCATAGTTATCACTGTGTGGTGACACAGTCATGTGTCCTGACATGGTGGTTGGGAACCACTGCCTTAGTGAACTGGAACATATAACACTAGACAGATCCTTTGAATGACATGCTTTCTTAAAGTTAAGCACCTAACTCTGTATTAGCACTCATGTGAAAATGGCCTGATTTTCAAAGAAATGATCCCTGTTGTGACAACTGTATAGACATTGCTTTGACTTCGTGGCTCAGGCTTTCCAGCCTTAGGAGAGGAGAGTGCTTACAAGCTTGATTGGCTGCCCAACACTTTCCAAGCTATGTCTACGTGGCTATATTTAGCATTCTCACACAAGCCCTGCCAGTACAAGTCTGTTAATCTGGGCTGGGAGGCTAGCTCCCAGACTCGGTGTAGATATATCCAAAGTGTGAATTATTACATATAAAAAGGCCTTCTTGATACAATTATAATTCAAGAACTGTGTTTAAGAGTATGGCTGGGGGAAATAAAGAAAGAGAAGAGTGGGACCAGAAATCTGTGAATCAGTATCAGTGTATTGAAATTCAGGCCTCGCTGATGAACAAAACAATGAAAGGATGGGCTATTCTGCCCACGACTCCCATTTTGAGTCCTCAGCATGAGACTTTGGGCAGTGGCAAAGAAAAGTGGAACACTGGCTGACTGAAACGCAAACAAAAATGAGTTTCACTCTCATGGTGGCCATACCCACATCTCCTGGGACTCCATACCTTCTTCATCCTAATCCTGAGAGACGTCTTAGCCTGACTGGGCCAGAGATAGGATGCAGATGACATCCTTACCTCAGTGGCTCTGGCTAAAATCCAAAGTCCACCTGGGATATCTCTCCCCCACCACGTGTCCTTTCCCTTCCTTACCTGACAGAACTGTGTACCATCCAAGTGCCTTTCCAGTTGTGAGGCTGCAGATAGGAGTTAACACTACAAATAGAAGCTGCATTTTCTGTTTTTTAATTTTGTGTCTGTGTGTCTGTCTTTCTTGTTTTCTAGCAAATTAGATGGACCTTCAACAGCAGCAGTAATGACTCCTCCGACCCATCACAACTAACTTTTCACTTTTCCTTACAAGACTATTATTACTACCTTTAATGCCATCTAAGACACTAGAGGTAAAGTGGACAAGTAATACCTTTTATTGAACCAACTTGTGTTGATGAGAGAGACAAGCTTTTGAGGTACACAGAACTCGTCTTCAGTTCAAAAACCTATATCTCTCACCAGCAGGAAGACATGACCTTACCCACACCATGCCTGAGACCAAGAGCACTACTACCAAACCAAATACATCAAAGAGACTAACCAAATACATTGAAGAGGCAGGAGTTCTTTTGAAATAGAAAGTTTTCGCTAGACTCTCTTTTTCAAAATAGAGGAAGGCAGTGAAAAGTATATGTCCATTATTTCGAAAAAAGCCAATTCTGCAGTTTGGAATGACTTTTTTCTGAATAACTATTTTGAAAGAATTGCTCTATCGAAATAAATGCAGGTTTCACTATTTTGAAATAGTGTTTCATTATTTTGAAATAATAAAGCGCTTATTTCAAAATATCAAAATACCTGCATGGACAAGTAAAAAGTTTTTTTTTTTCCAAATAAGCTTCTTCATTTAAAAAAAAAAATACTTTTCAGTGTAGACATACCCATTGTGACACTGAGACTGTGCATTCAGTGCTGGGCAGGGCAGAGCCAATCGACTCCAGAGGCAGCACAGGAAGAGATTATATCTCAGGAAGATCAGCCCAATCCCTGTGTGACCAGTCTGCTTTATGGGCAGTTACATATGTCTGGAGGGGTAATAGTTCTGCTTTTTCATTCCTAGACTGATTTATCTTCTCCTCCCTCTGCTCCCCAGAGTACCCCTGGAACTCTCCCAATCATAGAAAAAGTGACTAATTTAGCTAGATCACATCTACAGTCCAGAATTCAAACAATAGCTTTAGAATAAGACAGGAAACACCCATATTTCCCCATGTTCCTTAGTGTCCTTTATTTCTTTCTTTACAGTGGGAAGGGTTTAGACTCACTAAAAGACACTAAAATTTTATCTCCAAAAAAAGAAAAAAAAGTTATTTACTTCTGACTGTCTTCATACGGGAAAGGTGTGCTGCCTTCCGAATGCTGGTCTGGACACTGACAATTCTAATACCTCAGTTCCATTGCTCTCTCATATTCTGGGACCCACATAAAATTGTAGAATCGTAGGGTTGGAAGGGACCTCATGAGGTTATCTAGTCCAAACCGCTGCTAAAAGCAGGACCACGCCGACTAAATCACCTCAGTCAGGGCTTTGTCTAACTAGGCCTTAAATGTTTCCAAAGACAGAGATTACACCACCTCCCAAGTAACCCATTCCAATGCTTCACCACCCTCTTAGTGAGAAAGTTTCTCCTCGACCACCCCAGATGCAGCTTGTAACCATTGCTCCTTGTTCTGTCCTCTGTTACTACTGAGAACAGCCGAGCACCCTGTTCTCTGGAGCACCCTTTCAAGTAGTTGAAGGTTGCTATCAAATCCCCCCTCAGTCTGCTCTCCTGCAGACTAAATAAGCCTAGTTCCTTCAGTCTCTCCTCGTAAGTCATGTCCTCCAACCCCCTAGTCTTTTTCATTGCCCTCCACGGCATTCTTTCTACTTTGTCCATGTCCTTTTTGTAGTGGGGTGCCCAAAACTGGACACAGTATTCCAGATGTGGCATCACCAGTGTAAGAGGTGGATTTTTCCACCCCTCCTTTTTTCTTTTTGCTATGGCCAAACTCCTGCCTTGGATGGAGTGTAGCTTGTTAGGCCTCTAAATGGGAAAAGAAACAGTTGGTGTTATCTCCTAACTGTAGGCAATAACGAGCTTTCAAGAAATTTATTGTCAGTATCTAAGCTGGTTTGAACCAGATCTGAGGGAGGTGACAAGATAAACTGTAGCTAGTAGCTGCAGGACTCATGAGCTCATCTACTGACCAAGGTCAGTAAGTTTCCATGCCAACAAGCAATATGCTAATTTTTGAGGTCTCAGCCATAAAGCTGGGGTTCTGGTCTAGGCACTTTGGAGAAGCGAGAGATCAGCAGCCTGTCATGTTGCCAGGGGATCTGGCCACCCCCTAGGCATCTCCCCACTCTTCACAAACACAAGTGTTAAACCCCCTGACTGATCACCAAGGGAGCCTGCAGGGGTTTTTTTTTCTCCTTTTGGCAGATCTTTTTTTTTTTTCTTTTTCTTTTTCTTTTTCTTTTTAAATTCTTTTACTAAGTATTCAATTTTCGGGGGTGACAGGGGGTGTTCAACCACTACAACTGGTTGTGGTGGGCTCTGAATTTGAAGGCCGCAAGCAAAAGCCTGTAGGCTGCACTGTTGGTCAAGCCATTTTTAACACCGGGGTGTTCTATCACGTCTTGCTATCTTTCTCTCAAAGAAACAGGTCTGCTGTCTGTCATTCCAGAGATAACATCCAGATGTGGTAAATATAGTCTGGTCAAATTTGGGATTTAAATTGGAAAATGCTTTTTGGGGATGTGTGTATGTGTATTATTATTATTGCTCTGAACCTATTAACCTCACAAATCAGAATCAAGCTGGTGTTCCACAATCAAACTGGGAAACAGCAGTGTAAAAGAGTGTGATGAAAGAATAAATCCACTTGTATTCACCACCAGGCACCCCAGCTGACCCTTGTAACTCCTAGCCACAAACAGCCCATGGCTAGCCGCACTGGGCCGTGACCCATGGTGTCTGGAGAGCAAGGGGGAGAAGCAAGGCGTTTGTGCTGTCCTGGGCTGCACATGATGTTTTAGTGTGTGTGTGGTAAATAGGAAAGCTCTTTTGTCTACAGATTGTGTGCTCTATCTCTGTCTCCAATAAACCCCACTCTGCTAAATTATACCAACCAGGATTGGAACTGGGGGTTTTAATTCAGGGTTAGGCACAAGGATTGGGATAGACATTGTAGAGGTATTTGTGCTCTATTTTCTGTTTATTGGGCTATTAATTTGTGCTTAGAAGATCTTTAAATGCATTAAAGAAATAGTGTTCTAAAACCGCAGTTTGTATGAGTTTTGATAAGTGTAATTTAATAGGAATTGCACGTTTTTCAATGTTAGTAATAGGAATATTAGTAATTAGATAATATTAACCTCTCATTTAACTTTTTTTCTTCTTTCTTTTCTGTAATTTTATTTATCTCAATAAAAGTCACATAGAAAGTGGTTAACCCAAAAAATTGTGGACCCACTCCCCCACAACAACCAGTACCAAACAGAGGGGAATAATCACATCCCTCAGTCTGCTGGCAACACTCCTACTGATGCAGCCCAATATACCATTGGCCTTTTTGGCAACAAAAGTACATTGTTAACTTGCATCCAGCTTTCCCATCCACCATAACCCCAAGGTCCTTCTCTACAGTGCGCTACTAAGCCTGTAGCAGTACATGGGATTTTTCCATCTTAAGTGCAAGACTGCATTTTCCTTATTGAACCTCATTAGATTTCATTTGGCCCAATGCTCCAATTTGTCTAGGTCTTCCTGAATCCTGTCTCTGCCCGTCAGCATATCTACCATTCCACCCAGCTTGGTGTCAGCTGCGAATTTACTGAGCGTAAAATTTATCCCATCATCCAGATCATTAATGAAGATGTTGAACAGCATCAGCCCCAGGACCGACCCCTGGGGCACTCCACTAGTTACTGGTTACTAACTAGACATTGTCCATTGATCCCTACCCACTGAGCCTGATGATCTAGCTAGCTTCCTATCCACTTTATGGTCCATTCATCCAAACCATACTTCCTTAACTTGCTGACAAGGATGCTGTGGGAGACAGTATAAAAAGCTTTGCTAAAGTCAAGGTATATCCCATCAATGGCTATTCCCACATCCTCATATCCTGTCACCTCTTCAAAGAAAGCAAGCAGGTTAGTCAAATATGATTTGCCCTTGGTGAATCCATTCTGATTGTTCTTGATCACTCTGTTTTCCTCTATGTTTTTCAGAATGGATTCTTTGAGGACCTGCTCTGTGATTTTTTTCAGGAATTGAGGAGATTGATTTGTCTGTAGTTCCCTGGATCTTCCTTTTTCCCTTTCTTGAAGATAGGCAATATATTTGCCTTTTTCCAGTCATCTGGGACCTCTTCCATTCACCATGAGTTTTCAGAGATAATAGCGGCTATGCAATCACATGGCCCAACTTCTTCAGCACCCTTGGATGCAGTTCATCTAGCCCTATAGACTTGTGCACATCCAGCCTCTCTAAGTAGTCCCTAACCTGACCTCCCATCACCAAGGGCTGCTGTCCTTCTTTCCATTCTATGTTACCCAGTGTAGTAGCCTGGGAGCTGGCCCTGCCTGTGAAGATTGAGGTTAAAAAAGCATTGTGTGCTTCAGCCTTTTCTTCCTCATCCACCCCAAGGACACCTGCCCCATTCAGTAAGGGACTTAAGCCATCCCTGTTTCTCTTCTTGTTACTGACATACTTGAAGAACCCCTTCTTGTTATCCTTCACATCCTTTGCTAAGTGGAACTCCAATCCCCCTTAGTCCTCTCTGATTCTATCCCTGCAGACCCGAGCAATATCTTTATATGCCTCTGTAGTCATCTGTCCAAGCTTCCACTTCTTATAAGCTTACTTTTTGTGTTTCAGCTCACTGTAGAATTCTCTGGTAAGCTACACTGGGCAGCTTCTACATTTTCTGTTCCTTCTGCGCATCAGAATGGTATCTTCTTGTTCCTTAAGAGAGTTTCTTTAAAATACAGCCAGCTCTCTTGGACTCCTTTCCCCTTTAGATTAGCCTCCCAAGGGATTGTGCCATCAGTTCCCTGAGGGAGCCAAAATCTGCTTTTCTGAAGTCCAGGATCTGTGTTCTGCTTCTCTCCATTCTTCCTTTGATCAGAATCCTGAACTCTACTATCTCATGGTCACTGCTGCCCAGGTTGCCATTCACTTCTACTTTCCAGATCAATTTTTCTCTGTTTATGAGCAGCAGGTCAATAGGTGCAGAGCCCCTAGTTGGTTCCTCCAGCATTTGTACCAGGAAGTTGTCCACAGTGGTCTCCAAAAACTTTCTGGATTGTCTGTGCACTACTGTATTGCCCTGCCAGCAGACGTCAGGGTAATCCAGGTAAACCCACATGAGACATGGTATATAATCAGGAGAGCTGGTAACACTGAGGACTTGGCTTGGTAACGTTTCACTTCAGTTGCAAAAATCTCACTGACGTCAGTGGACATCAGTGCCTCAGATTGAGGCCTTGAGGATGAGATACCTAAAAGAGACTTAAAGCATCTTTTTCCAAAATTCAGATTCTCAAAAAAAGCCATTCAGCAGCTGCCTAATTCCCATGGTACCTATGTTTCCACTGGTGAAGTACTCCTAAGCACAGAAAATTACTCCACTGGGCCTGAGAAAAGCAGCCTTAGTTCTCAGATTACTGAGGAGATCAAAGTTTAACCCTGCCTCTCGTACCTGCAGGGTCAGATTAGGTAGGCCCCATCAGGGGCTGCACACTGGACTGGGTCTTGCACAGAAAGCCATAAGCATGGGAGAAGGTAGATCTACTTTCCTTTTATCCAGTGGTCAGAGAGCTCACCTAGAGTCTGATGCATCTAGGTTCAAATCTCCACTATACCTGAGGAGAGCATGAATCTGAACTCAGATCTCGTATGTGGCAGGTAAGGACCCTAAGCCACTGGTTTTCAAACTTAGGGTCAGGCCCAGTACTGGGTCACAGACCCTCAGGCACTGGGTCATGGTGCCCCCTGCTGCCACTGCCAAAAAAAAAATGGAATACATTGCTCATATATCCAGAGGGGTAGCTGTGAAGTCTGTGTATAGAAAAAGCAGCAAAGTGGGTTGAAGCCCACGAAAGCTTATGCTCAAAGAAATCTGTTAGTCTATAAGGTGCCACAGGACTCTCGCTGCTATTGCTCATATATGTAATTGTTTGGTCATCGACATATTTTTTTTTCAGCTGGGTCCCAAGAAAAAAGTTTGAAAACTGCTGCCATAAAAAGCAGACTTCAGGGCACTCTCTGGTGAGGCTCTCTCATGTTGAGCTCTTCCATTTTGCATAACAGATGAAATATGAATTATAATATGAATTAGAGCCTAATGAAAACGAATGAAATATTCTTTGCTATAGGAACTTAAATGTGGGCCCTGGCAGTGACGAGGGTACTCACCACTGGGTCAGTGAGGAATCCGACTGCAACACGCTGACCCTCCCCAGAGGTCCTGATTGTTCCTCCCCTTCCTTGGGCTATTTCCCACCCTCTTTAGTGATGGGACGATCCATTGGTCATCAGTGCCTCCAGGCTCCTCCATATGAGTAGTTCCTCAGTTGGAGGTTTACGGATCGGGGATCCTGCCTGCCTCTCCAGGGATCCAGCAACCTCGGACAAGGGCTGTAGCAGCTCCTGGTCTCAAGTCTCCACCATACATCCTTATTCCTCAGTGGTCAGCCTAGAATGATCTCAGTCACTCCTTTTTATACTGAGGTAGAAGCTGGAGTATGTCCAGAATGGTTTAGAGAGTGAGACTTCCTCCACCCATTTAGCATGGGGTTAACCATTTCTTGGCTAGTGTGGGGTACATCCACCCTGTCAAACTACGCAATAGGTGTGGATGCTGCTGCAGTTGCACTAACATTTCCTTACATGTTTTGATTTACCCAGCTTTGAAATGGTGGGAGATTAAAGTGCCCAAGGGAACCAGTACTGAGCAGCAGAAGGGTCCGCACGGACAGTTAGTGCAGGATACACCTGTGTTGTGTATATTTACACCCCAGCTTGCTAAGAGTCCATGTAGACAAGTCCTCAATCCTCATTATGAATGTAGCCATGAGGTGTTTTAAAGGCATTTGGTTAAAAGCTGACTGTGTAGGGAAGGCAGGCGTTATTGCTAGGAAAGTCTGAATATGGGCTTTTTAACATAAGACACTATTCCACTTTTTAGCTGATGACATTTAAAGATGATAGAGGAGATTAGAAAGAAAAATAATGGACTTTTTTTTCTATTTTTATTTTATTTTTATTTTTTTATTATTTATTTTATTCACCCTCCTGAAACCTTGGCTATCTTCTTGTTTTGCATGTTCATAGCTAGTCCATAATAGTGTTGGATATGGAGAATAGGATTTTACAAAGCTTGCAGCATAAACTTAACACTGCTTCTGTTGCAATCACTGGTAAAATTCCCTTTGATGTTAGTGGGTATGTGTACACTGGAAGCTCTCTTAAATCAAGCTAACTAGACTGACTTTAAGTCAAGTTAAAGTTGAGCTTGTGAAGTCGATTTAGACAGTCCTCATTAAAAACTCCTACTGACTGCCTGCATCCAGGTGCTATGTCAACAGAGGACTGATGCATTGTGGGTAGCTGTTCCTGGTGGCCAGGAACTCTTGGAGGGGGACAGGAGACCAGTTAGGCTCACTTAAGGACTTTCCTGGCCAATTGGTTTAAGTTGACTTCATAAGGTCAACTTAAGCGTTAAGTCTGCCTTAAGAGGTGGTGTTATTAAATTGATTTAAGGAAGCACTTAAGTCAACTTAAGAAAAACCCAGGGTGGCCACAGACGTCTATAGGTCAACTTAACCTTCCTTAAGTCAACCTAAGGCTCCAGCATAGACATACCCAGTGGGAGGAAAATTAAGTCTACACTGAGAGATTTTGAAAATTCTTTTGTAAAATGATTTTTCTCATCCACTCATGTTGTAGTGGCTTTCCTTAAATGAAGCAGCAGTAACTGAAAAGAATGAAGAGTCTGATGAAGAGTCGACATCCTAAACAGCAAGAGACCCTTTGGCTTTTTATGGAAGCAGAAATAGTGATAATTTGAGGATGATGCATGCAATTTTTATCATATTCTGGAGGAGCAGTGTGGCCCAGTGAGTAGTCCAATGGGATGGTGCTCATGAGACTTGCACTGTATTGCTGATATGCTGCTTAACCTTGGACAAACTAATTTACTACACTGCACCTTTGCTCACTTGTTACTCTCTGTCATTTCTATTCAGATTATAAACTCTTTGGGGAAAGACTTTGTTGATAGTGTCCAGAACAGTTGGGTCCTGGTTGGTGGGGATTTCTAGGTACACCTAGAATAGGAGTAATGCTTACAACAGGAAATCCACCATATTCCTTTGTTATGTTTGGCTAAGATGTCAGTAATGGAGACAGACAAGATAGCATCAGATCAGTTATGATGTGCATGCATGCTGACCTTGAAGGTGACTGCCGTCATGGAGTTCTTTTAATGCCCTGCAATACCACAATAAAAGTTGATATAGGGTGTGTTCACACAGCATTCTTATTTCAAAACAACAGAGGTTGTTTCGAAATAAGAACTGCCATGGCCACATGACGCATGGCCATTTCGAAACAAGCAAACCGCTTGTTTCGAAATGGCCGCGGTTCTTTCGAAACGGCTAAAACCTCATTTCATATTGAAACAAAGTGTTCTGAAACAACATTTGACCTAAGCACCCTGGGAGGAAGGGCTACCCCCTCAGCACCCTGGCCAGGGAACCCTCAGCACCCTGGCCAGGGTGCTGAGGTGTGTCCTCTGGCTGGCAGAGGGGGGCTGCAGGCACTGGCATGGTGAAGCGCAGCCACGCGCCTCACCCCACAGGTATTTGCAGGGTACCGCAGGCACCCGCCGGGTGAAGCACAGCGGCGCGCC